>JANKKI010000055.1:3310000-3910000 GCA_025175665.1 Cinchona pubescens | reverse complement strand
CATTGATTACAAGTAATTCTTGAGCTATTTGGGAGAAATAGTGAATACAAGTGTTGTAATAGTGTAGGTAGTTTTATGAAAAAGAGCTTAGTAGAGTAAGAGTTCTTTAAGTGTAAGAGTGGAGAGATAATAATTGTAACAAAGGGAGGTTGTGAGTGTAAAACTCTTGGCTCAACTAAATGAAATTAGTGTGAGCAAGGGTGATCCTCATTTCTGTACAAGAGGTTATTGTCTCACCTACTTTGAAAAGACTTTTACTGGCTAAACTTCAAGTTGAGAACTTGGTAGTTACCTTGTAAGAAGCTCTTTATGGTTGTAAGCTCCAAGCTGGAGAAGCTTGGGAGTTTGGTTTGATACTCTTAATCTCAATATTTTTATTGGTTCTTTGTGATTCAATTGTTGAATCTTTACTTATGATTATTTGTGCTTAAGTGTTCATTTGTTGCATAAAGTTTGCATTTCCTATTAAACACATCAAAAGGTTTGTTTTTGAAGTAACCTAATTCACCCCCTCTTAGGTTGCCCTTTGGGACCAACAAGTTCATGATCAAAAGTTACAGTTCATGACGAATAGGTTAAATGATCATGAACATCAGTGACGATAAGGTCATGAACTTTGTTCATGACTGAATCATTTTCGGTCAGTTTTTGTTTTCTTTTTTTTTTAAGTTATTAAATTCAAATTTTGATAAATGGATTAAGGATGTCTAATGTTAAAAAATTTATTGATTAAAGACAACATGATATCAAAATAGCTCCTCTTGTGTAGGTCAATTTATTTTGGAACATCAAAATGATTGTGTATGTAATTCACGTAGATATTTATCAGCTCAAAGGAAGGTTAATATTTGGTTGAATTACATATACACATGTAGTAATAAATATGTGACAATTATTTGGTATTTCATGTGAATAATAAGTCGGTCCAAAGATACACTAGAAGTACCACTTACAAGCTAATATTTTTATCCAAAAACTAAATATTAATGTTGTGCTCGGTATCTTGTGATGGACCTTACTATTATTTGAATTTATTATTTATGTTATTTGGAACCTATGTGAATATGTTATTTTGTTCTATTTTCAATTAATGCATATGCTTTTATGATATCTGCCAACATCAATTCCATCACTATGTTGAATGGAACCAACTTAAGGAATGGAAAGAGAACATAGTGATCGTTCTTGGTTGCAAGGATCTAGATTTTCGCGCTGAGGATTGAACAACCCGCTACTCTAATGTATAGATAGTAGTTCCAAAGAGAATAAATGGGACTATGAGAAGTAGAATCGTTCAAATCGCATGAGCCTTAGGATCAAGAAACGTTCAATTTCGGAAACCTTCAAGGGCAATGAATCTGAAAAGGTAACTGCCAAGGAGTTTCTTAAGGAAATTAAAAAGTATTTTTTCAAAAATGATAAGGTTGAAAAAAGTACTTATATCCTAGAAATGTCTCATCTTGCTTCAAAACTCAAGGCTAAATAATGTTAGATTTGTCTGGAGACTTGCTCGTGCATTTGATTTATGTCTATCTTCCTGTACAATTCAGTCAATTTAAGGTTAGTTATAACTAACAAAAGAATAAACGGTCTCTAAATGAGATCATTTCTCATTGTGTGCAAGAAGAGTAATGGTTGAAGTAAGAAAAGAATGACAGTGCTCACTTAGCAAGTACCTTTAAAGACAAAAGTACGAAAAAGAAAAATATGTGTCTTATACACGTATAGTCCACTTCAAAAAAAAAAAAAAAGCATGTTAAAGAAAAAAAGTAAGGAATTTGGCTGTTACTTTTGTAAGATTTTGGACACATAAAGAAGGATTGTACCAAATATCACGCTTGGCTTGCAAAGAAATGTACACTTCTCATTTTTTTTTTTTTGAGAATTCTGCTTCACTACAGCACAAGCGCTTAGGTCATATATCTAAATAAAGAATTGAACGAATTGTGTCAGATGGAGTTCTTGATCCCCTTGATTTGTCAGACTTTTCAAATCTATGTTGAGTGTATTAAGGCGAAACAAACAAATATACAAAGATTAGATGCCAATAGATTTTTGGACGTCTTGGAAGTAATACATAGGGATATTTGTGGGCCATTCCCTACGGGTTCTTGGAATGGTCAATAATGTGTTATTACATTCATAGATGAATTTTTTCATTGTGGCTGTCTTATCTAATTCATAAGAAGTTTCAGTCACTGAACATGTTCAAGGGTTTTAAAGATAAAGTTGAGAACCAACTCGACAAAAGAATTAAAGCTCTCAAGAGACCATCTGACCATAGTGGTGAATACTATGGCAAATATGATGGATAAGGTAAACAACATCTAGGGCCTTTTGCTAAATTCTTAGAGGAGTGTGAAATCATCGCACAGTACACTATGCCGAGATCTCTTAGCATGAACGATGTTACTGATAGATGAAACAGAATTTTAAAGGATATGGTGAGAAGTATGATTAGTCATACAATCTTACTGATTCACTTTGGGGAGAGACACTAAAAATTGCGACTTATATTCTTAATAGAGTCCCAACTAAGGTTACAACCAAAATCCCTTATAAACTATAGATTGACTAAAAACCTAGTATAAAGCATTTATATATTTGGGGTTGTCCATCTCAGGCAAGGTTTTATAGGCCAAACAAAAAGAAATTGGACTAAAAAACGGTCTGCACTTATTTTGTTGGGAACTATGAACAATCTCAAGGGTACAAATTTTATGATCCCACATCCATATCCTTCTTTGAGATGGAAAATACCCAGTTCTTTGAAGAGTATATTGAGTTTGCATGGAGAGATAAGGTTAGAAACTTTGTCTTTGAAGAGGAATCCATTTCTCTTCTTACAATTGTTATTAACAATGATCAAACATCTATTTTAACATTGTGATCAAGAAGCAATACCAAAATCACAATACAATGTTGAAAATTTCCCCCATCAAGAACTATAGATTTTTCCTGAAGACAAACTCAACAACCTCAAAAACAAATGCCATTAAGGAGATCCATTAGAGAAATAAGAAGTGTGGTTCCGGATGATTACATTGATTTCTCTAAGAACATGGGGATGACATTGGATTGGTAGAAAATGATCCAATCAACTTTCATCAAGCCATGCAAAGTACTAACTTTTAAAAGTGGATTAATGCCATGAATGTGGAAATTAATTCCATAGAAGATAATGACATTTGGGAACTCATCACACTACCCGAGGTGCGAAACTCATTGGCTGCAAATGGATACTTAAAACCAAAAGAATTCGAAGGATAATGTGAAGAGATCGATGTATAAGGCTCATCTTGTCGCAAAGGGCTTTACTAAAAAAGGAAAGCATTGATTATATAGAGACTTTTTCTTTACCAAAAAAGGAAATCATTGATTATAAAGAGACTTTTTCTTCGGTATCATCGAAAGACTCTTTTTGGATAATAATTGCTTTAGTGCCATATTTTGATCTTGAGTTACATCAAATAGATGTAGAGACTGCATTTATCAATGGTGACATTGATAAGACCATTTATATGGTGCAACCAGAAAAAAAACTTTGTGTCTAAAGATGCAAATAATATGGTTTGCAAATTAAAGAAATCCATCTATGAGGTTAAGCAAGCTTCTCGTCAATAGTATCACCAATGTTAGCAAATTATCATCTCGTTTGGTTGTGAGATGAATTTGGTTGATGATTATGTATAACACAAGTTTAGTGGGAGTGAGCACATTTTTCTGGTTCTATATGTTGATGACATATTGTTTGCCAGCAGCGATATAACCTTATTACATGAAACTAAGAACATATTATCATTTCTATTAAAGAAATTTGAAATGAAAGATATTAGGGACGTCTCTTTTGTATTAGCGATTCAGATATATCGAGATCGCTCTTGGAGTATTCTTGAGCTATCACAAAAGAGCTATATCGAGAAGGTACTTAAGAGATTTGGTATGCAGGATAACAAACTAGGTGATACCCCTGTTGTTAAGGGAGACAAATTCTGTCTCGATCAGTTCCCTAAAAATGATTTTGAAAGTAAGGAAATATAAAAGACTCCCTATACTTCAATAGTGGATAGTCTGATGTATACTCAAGTTTGTATGCGTCCGGATATTGGGTATATTGTTGGGATGTTAGACAGACATTTAAGCAATTCGGGAATGGATAATTGGAAAGCAGCCAAACTGGTTATTCGGTATCTTCAGTTATACGTTATATTTAGAGAACAAAACATTATATGTTCACATATAAGAGATTATTGGGAATCTCGACTCCAGTTTTGTTGGATGTCTAGACAATCATAAATCCACTTCTGGGTTATATTTATCAGCTTGCTGGTGGAGCTGTCTTATGAAAAAAGTGTTAAACAAATATTTATAGTTCCTTCCACCATGACAGTTGAATTTATAGCGTGTTATGAGCATCCAATTATGGAAAGTAGTTGTGAAATTTGGTCACAAGGCTGTGAATTTTGGATAGTACTAAAAGACCATTTAAGTTATTTTGTGACAATAAATCAGCAATTCTATATTCTAACAATAATAGGAGTTCAACGAAATCTAAATATACAAACATCAAGTTCCTAGTTGTGAAAGAAAGAGTTTAGAGTGGTCTAGTATATATAGAGCATATTGGCACAAACTACATAATTATGGATCCGTTTACTAAAGGTTTACCACCCAAGATCCTTCATGAGCATACTGCTTATATGGGTGTTATGGTATATATACATATTCAGGATTAGTAGGAGTTTGTATTTGGTTTATATGCTCTAAGACACATTTTATGATTACAGAGATTTTCTACAGAAATAAAAAATTATCAGTTTCAAGAATAAAGTGTTTGGTTTAGTTTTTACTCTTGTTTTAGATTGATTTCTATAAAGAATAAAGTTGGACTAGTTAGAAATATGTACGTTTTGATCACAAATGTGTGTAATTTCTATGCTACACATCCATACTTCATCTATGCCATTTGGTTGTATTGATATACGTGACCAAGAATAGGTTTAGTTACAATTGACGTAATGAAAATCGTCTTTATCCTATATTGGCACGATTAATGGATGACATTGTTCAGAGATGACTTTTGTTATGGCAGAAAAAAGTTTTGAACTCATAAGGTTTTATACAATGATATATATGTAATCCAAGTGGAAGAATGTTGGGTTTTGAATATTTACATATTGGGATAATTTCACAAACCTCCCTCGAGGTTTAGGCTAATATCATTTAGCACCCTTAACTTTTAGAAATATCACTTACCTCCCATCTCTTGTAAGTAGGGCCCTAATTTGCATGAAATGACAATTGTACCCTTTCTTCTATCGTAATTAGTAAAATAACGAAAATGTAGTTTCAAAAGACAGGTAAGATTTCTAATAATTTCACTTGTCACCCTTTAGTCTTTTAACATTTTTTTATCAACTTATTTGTGAAAATATGTGTCAGTTAATTTACTTCTTTTATTTGTTTGATTTTTTTAATACGTATAAACACCCAATATTTTTATAAAAAATTGATATTTTGTATGGTTAATCATTAACTCATAAACTAAAAAAATTAAAATATAATTTTTTGATAATTATTTTTTGTCAACTTAAAAAAAATTTAAGATCACGATAATAAAATGTACTGTGTGTCATTCAACACAAAAATAAAACAATTAGAAGCAAACTATATAGTACAATAAATTACGTGGTTTGTATTTTGTTTAGAACATCAAAACTTGTAAAGCGAAAAAAATAAAATGTATTCTTTTAGTTAAATTTTTTGTCAACTTATTTAGGAAAATATGTGCGTGTCAATTTATTTGTGTTCCAATTGAATAAAAATTTTATATATGTGGAAACACGCTATGTATTTTAATAAAATAACTATAATTGGCATTTTTTATTTTTGAAAATCTCAAGCTCATAAATTAAAAAGTACATATATTTTTTTAATGATAACTAAAAGTAACTGTATATTCCAACCGATCTATATCTGCATCCCAATATAATTTTTTAATAATCTCATTTAAGTCCTACAAATTTCTTCTTTTTCTTTTTTCCAATGTTATACCAAATTGATTTTTCTTTTTTGGGATAAAAATGGTAGCAAAATTGCTTGTCTCCCTCCTAAAATGATATTTATTCAATTGGGCTGAAATTTTTACAACACATGTAAAGTTAGGGAAGGTTTGTGAGAGTTTTAAAATTTTAGAGGTAGTAAGTGATATTAGCATAAAGGTCAGGGGAGGTTTATGAAATTAAAACTTACACACACACACACACATATATATATATGTATATATATTAATTGTGTAATATGTGTTATCATAATTAAAAGTTCTAATTAAAGTGATCTACAAGAAATATGGTTTAAAGATAAATGGGTTTAAGTCATCTAATTAGTATGGGTTTTTTTATATGTAGAAACTCTAAAACCTTATTTCGATAAGCAAAACTTGGGGAATAAGGAAAGTGCGTGCTTATAAATAGGTTATGGTTCTCAAATTCTGCGTATGTTACTTTTACTGTCATCCCATCACCAGAAAAGAAAGAATTATATTCTCTAAAATGTGCACGTATCAATTTGGAAGATCAATAGCCACAATACTCAAGAATCAAATTCGTAGAATTAAGAATCGCATCCGAATATTCAAGAATCACATTAATTCTTATGGATTCAGATACGCTTCCGTATCTAGTCTTTAATTTTTGTTATTGATAATTAAACATGAAGATCGTGTTATGATAACATTGGTTATCATGATATTAAAGTTTATTTTGTATTCACCAACATTAGTTTCTTTTTTTCTCCCTTCGTTCAAGTAGCACATATATGTAAAAGCAATTCTAAAAATGCAATAACTAAACAGGGAATTTCTCTTAGTTTCTCTGATACTCTTGAGAATGCTTTCTTGAAAAATTTCGGAAAATGCATTTGTTACTTTGCCATTTTTTTTTTGTAAGAATGCTTTATTTTTTTTTTAATCCAAGAAACCAAAATTTGAACTAACAATTCATTTCCGAGAGTATTATTGGTTTCTTCTATTAATAGAGTATGTAGGTAATTTAGATCGTAAATAAATTTATGCATATATATACACACACATACATACATACATATATATGTAGTAACTGAAAAACCTGTGTTATTTACAGGGAGATGATTATATTTAACTCATAATGATGATGATTTTAGGAAATTTAGAAACACAGTGTTGTTAATTTATCTTACTATTTTAGTTGCTGTTCGGGTTGTTTGTAAATAAACTAAGAGACTGATACAACACTACCATTATAACACAGGCTTAACAAATTATAGTGTCAACCCATAAATTGACCTGACCCAACCTGTTTGGTTTTGTGTTACAAACATTTTAATCTATATAATGACCTGATAACATTCATGTCATTTTATAACCTGCTAATTTGGTATCGTGTCATTGTGCTGTATCAAAAATTGACAATCTTAATATACGTAAAATATCCATTGTGTAAAGAAAACTATCCCCTCTTAAAATCCTGATTCCTATATTTATAACTTAGTTTTTAACCCGTTACTTTAAAGAAACGATGTATCAACACAAGTTTAATTATTCAATTTTTATAGAATTTGCCATATGATGAGAAGATTACAAAATTTTTAGTCATAAATTGTTGAGTTTATGAGTAGATTTAAATTATCCAACATTGGTTTCAGAGAGAAATAAAGAGTACTTAATATATAAGTTAGACCCAAAACCTACTAACTTAAATTTTTAGGTCAAGGTTGAGTTCTGACTTATATATTAGGTCTCTTTTGTCGGTCTCTCTCATGGTATTTTCTCTCCAACAGTAGTATCAGAGTTTCTGATTACGAGTTTGAGTTATTTGTTTGCAAGTGACCGGTTGTCCTGAGAAACTCTTGGTCTTGGACCAGTAAATGTTCTCTTAACAAATGAGTGGTGTCTTCTCGGTGTTAGACTGGTAAATGTTCTATTTTTGGAGTTGGATCATAATCATTCTCTTTTTGATGACCAGTAAATGTTCTCTTAACAAATGAGTGGTGTCTTCTCGGTGTTAGACTGGTAAATGTTCTATTTTTGGAGTTGGGTCATAATCATTCTCTTTTTGATGTCGGGCCTTGGAGTTAAAAAAAGTGGGCCTCGTGGACCATGGGCCAGGAGTTTGGCCAGAGGTCCGATTTGTTCACAATAGGAGCGAAATTCAATAAGATTTAATCCATAAATTGGTTGATGAAAAATAAGATGGATTTGATGAGAACGTTAATTTCAATGTGGGAGTATACCCATGAAGAGGAAGATTGTAGGGTTCATGGGTAAATTTAATATGTTCCACATTGATTTGAGAGAGAAATGTCTATCGATCCAAACACAATGAAATAGAATTTGACATAGGATTCAGGATAATCAAATTAATGAGTTGATAATTTAGTATTATTTTGTCATATAAAGTGATTTTGGTAAGTATTCATAAATCATTTTTTTTTTATCAAAAAAACAAAATGATATACAAGACTATAGATTTAGTACCACTTGTCAACGACCAAATTATATTAAATCTCTAGTACCTAATTTTAATATAATTGTTTCCATTCACAAAAAGCAAAGAAAGAAAAATGACACATGGAGAGAAGAAAGAAAAGAAAAGAAAAGAAAACCGTAGGTCTCCTCTATGGTTTCTGCTCCCACTCCCCGGCGGCTTACTCATCAGATCGTCCAGATTCATTCCCCTGCGGATCTAACCGTCTTCACGAATCCCAAGCATTTCCTCTAAACTAACCTGGCAAGTCTTGCTTTTATTTCTGCTTTTGTTGCTATTTATGTTGCTGTAAAAAAAAAAAAAAAAACACTTATTCTCAATTTTAGGTACGAACTATTGTTTGTTTAATGTTTGATGCTTCTGAGAATGGGGAATTGAATTTCGTGGTTTAGCATAATAAATTCATTTTTTTTTTTCCTTGTGGTTATTAATCTGGTATCTTTGCCATTGGAAGGGTTCATATTGTATTGAAAATTTGGATTTGTCATTCTGGTAAATTGAATAAAAAAAGTGCTGTAATAGACTTTAATTCGAAATCGAGTAGCCTCGACTTAATATTGAGCTTACTTGAATCGAGCTCGAAAGCTCTCTTATACACCCCCACCGTGCAAACTTAGTATTATTTTGTCAAACCACCCCATAACCATTTTAAAGCCTGTTAATTTTATACTAATGGACCACATCATGATCACCATCACTTCAAATTAAAATTCAGTTTTCCTTAATTTTTGACGGTTTTGATGAATGATTCTTATTGAATATATGTTAACATTAATCATTTACACACTACACCCACTGTTTTCCTTTCCTTTTTCTCAATACTACTCTCAGAGGGAGGGGCTGAGAGATGTGGCTGATGGTTCTTTTCTACTCTCTTGAGGAGTATAAGGTTTGTTGTGGAATCCTTTTTTTCGTTTTGGATAAAAATAAACGAAGAAAATACTATTATAAGCTTCAATCAGCTAAAGCATCACATTAAAGCACAAGTGGTAGAGTACTATGCACTCAAAGCCATTTTACATAAAGCATGTGCGGGACCATTTTGCTTTTCTCATAACATGGGTGATACTGGTCTTCATAAATGATTGCTTTGGAACCCTTTTGGCTTTGTAATTGCAATTAAAGTACTAAACATTAGAAGATTAGTGAATTCCATTAAAAAAAATAAAGATGAATTTTTCTCTATGATTAAAATCTCACTATTTTTAGATTATATTGAAGGTGATTGTGTGGAGAATCAATCGTGGCATCCATAATTTCATCATGCTTCTCATGGGTTTCAGCCATGTGCAACAAATTACCAGTATCAGCAGTAGTAGAAGAGATTCTAAGAGGACCACCTAGACATCTTCCTGATGAAGTCATCTTGCAAATTCTAACCAAACTCCCAGCACTAAATCAATCCTAAGATGTCGATGCGTCTGCCGTAGATGGAAGGCCTTAATCTCAACTCGTGAGCTTGCAGAGTTGCATCTAAAGCATAGTGTTCCAATGATTGTTGTTGGTCGGCAGTGGGGAGGTGATGGGGAGAAACAACTATGTTTGGTCGATACATGTGAAGCCACAATTACAGAGATTCTTTATACAAATAAAACTACTGTTAACTCTGTGAAGCCAATATCAAAAGCAGATCGCCATGAATTCTTGTATTCTTCCAGTGGCTTGATCATCTTCAGGGAGGAGTTAAGAAATCAACCTCAGGATTAGAGCACTATGTTCTCCTCAATCCTATCACGTGGGAGAAGGTGAGACTAATAACTCCTAAAGGTTTAATATATGGAATATATTTCAACCCATTCGTGAAGGATCAGTATTGCTTACTTTGGGGAGGAAGATTCCTCCGCGAAAACGGAAGCATGAAATATAGAATACTTGTTTTGGGTGGGTCAAAATCAGCACTCACAATCCCATCCTCAAACATGTTGCTCGAGAGAGCTGTATGATGATGATGATGATCTGTTTTCATACCAACCCAGGGCTCAAACTCCTCCAATAATCATAGATGATGCTCTTTATTGGATGGTTGGAAATAGATATGCAATAGCAAGGGAAAATTCATCATCACTGCCGCATATTCGATTGGGTCCTTCTTGTGCAGAATCCATCATGGCATTGGACACTAAAACTGAGAAATTCTCCGTGATGCCCCACCCAGGCCCACGAGATCAATATTGCAAAGATGATCCCGATCACAGCAGGATGTATCTAGTGGAAATGGATGATCATGGTTTCCTATGCTTATGTGAATACTCCTTGTTTGCAGAGTCGATCAACATCTGGATCTTGAAACAACAGGATGATAGAAATGGACCATTATGGATGAAGTGGCACAGGGTTAACATTGATTTAGAAGTAAGCAGATTTCCATGTGGTTCCTCGAATAAGAATGTTCGACCCTGTTGTGATTGTAGGTGGAGAGTTGCTGTTAGAATGGCCATCGAAAGTTTTAATTGTTCTTAATTTTAAGATGGATACAGTTGTCAGAAGAATCGAGAATGGGTCATACGTGTATGCTCATTCTCCTAGCTTCGTCTCTCTTAGTAATTGTGAGACTGAAATTTTTATGCCAACATAATTTGTCTGTGGCTGTGGAACACGAACGAGCTAGAACTTAGGTGGATTTGTTTCAGTCTTTATTCTGCAATGATCTACTACGCCATCTGGTCGTGCTTTCAATGGATTTTGCCATTGATAATAAGAATGCCCCTATCCCATCTTACTAATTAGTGGTATCTCATATGTTGTGTCTGATGGTTGGAGAAGAAACTTAAACTGGTATATCCACTTGCAATGTGTTTGTGTTTGTCTTTTGCAAGTAGCTATGCTGTATAATATTCTATTGCTACCTACTTCCATGAATTGTATTCGTGGTTTTTTTTTTTTTTTTGTGACACTATTCACCTCTATGGATGGACAAGGCTAAATGAAATGATTAATTGATAATTATTAGAAGCTCTACAATCTTAGAGAAGAAATCATTAACTTTAAAATTAGTTAGTACAAGTTTTTAAAATACATATATTATATTGTATAAGTTTTTAAAGTATAATAAAATAATCTCCTAAATACATGGTCGATTTTACATAAACTTTTACCTTAACTCTCGGCATATTTTGCTTTTGGAAATTTCAGTCAAAAATTGGCTTTTGGAAAATGGAGTACTTCATTTGATATTAAAGAAATTATGTACTTAATACTTGACTGAATCTTGAGGTCTACAATGTTTTCAAGTTTTGTTTCTGTAATTGTTTGCCTCTTCGGGAGAGTACTTCATTTGACATTCGAGGTCTTTACAAGCGAAGTATATTTTGCATTTAAGTAGCTTTTTGGAAGTGTATAAATCTGTCTTAGTATTACAAAATATCATATGTTGTAAATATTCTAACAAGGCTTTCCTCATTAGATTTCTGCAACCAAAAATCAAAGTTTATGTATTATCATGCAATGAAGATTTTTTGTTTTTTTAATAGAAAAGATAAAAAGCAATGAATAGAATCCTCGAGAACATTAGGCAAAATGAAATAAGAGTGAGGTAAAATTAACAATGTCATGTGATGAGGGAACTTTTGTCTCGGATTTACTGTGAAATCATGATGATATAAGATTGCTGATCACCTTTTAATTAAGTTGATAACCTTTCTTTTTTTTTACCAGTATCACCCATGAATTAAATAAGGCAGATTTTGAGCATGGGCTATGTATGTTGGAGAAACAATGATATTATTATTTTTAGTTTTTGTTTAAATATAATTATATACTATTAAAATAAATTATTAAACATATAAATATTAATTAATGAAGATGAACTCGATCAACATGAACTAATAAATACAGTTATTGTTAAAGATTTAATTTCATGTCCTTAAAACATAATTTTCTGTTTAAACATATACTATGTAATTGCCTTCTAGACATTTCAATAATTTCACACTTGTAAGTTGTACTACTTAACAAAATTTACGAACTTGTGGAATATTTCTCAACTTCTCCCTACGAACACGATTCTTAAAACTCTAGAGTAAGAGATCAAGAAACATCTAGAATGAAAGGAAAACTCTTGAACTTGAATGAGAATATCTTCTCCAACTACTTTACATCACCCCTATTTTAATATTTTTATAGCTTATGAATAGATACAACATTAATACATGAATGAAACTTCATAGTTCACGTTCATGAATGAACATTTCTATTTCATAAATACATATAATTCATGAATACAATATTAATAACATATGAATGAGTTTTCATAATTAATGAACACATCATTAATTATTTATGGATGTAAATTCACAATTCATGAATACATTAATGAACACATCATTAATAAGTTCACAATTCATGAATGTATATAACATTAATTACACATGAATGAATGATCATCCAATCAATGTTATTTCATTGAACACGAGGAAAAAATAGTTCATTAAAAATGATAATGTTATTCATGTTTATTATTTTGAATTAATGTCTAATTCATGTATAGAAAGATAATTGATTAGACAGGGACTAAAGCAGTAAACAAATTACCATTCAAAGGTCATTGAGAGTAATTTCTCACTCACCAATTCCAACAATCCCTCACATGAATAGAAATTGTCTGACCAGTACGAAAACTCAAAGAATTTGTAGAGAGAATTGAATTGAAGATCGCTACATCGAAAGAGGTAGCTTTTAGCTTTGAACCTTCCTTAGTGAAGTACAATCAGATTTACTGGGCTAATTAGTGAACATGACGTCTTGAACTATTCAACTTTTTGTGTAAATCAAGACAATAGTACTCACATAGTTCTCTTCTCAAATATTCCATTAGTTCTCACAGTTGTGGTCATTATGGTCATGACCAACTCTTCGTTTCATGAATGATTTAGAGAATTAAGACTTTTTGAAATTTTCAAAGAAACGGCCACATTTCTCATCTTTCATATAGGTGGCTTTTATTAAGAGTATGCTATATATACCCCACTTGAAAATTACCAAGATATGAGAATCATTAAGAGCTCAATTCACCCTTATATCGCCGCAGCTAGCACTTCTATAATCATAAGAATAGGTAGGAAATAAAACTCCTCTAGTGCTACAAAAAATGCATTATGACTTAGTTGTCCCTTTGAACCTATATTTTGGGATCTTCAATCAACTAAGTAGGGTTATCATCATAACATTCTTTTGACTTTTAAAGACTTTAAACCCATTCCCCCCGATGACTTATACACAAACTCTCTCGTCAAACTTTTGGTTAGCAGATCTGCAATATTTTCTTTTGACTTTACATAGGTAATGAAAATAATTTCATTCGAGAGCAAGCATTTAATGGTATTGACATATATGTTTAGACTTACCATTATATATGCTACTTTGTGCCTTTTTAATTGCTGATTGACTGTCACATGGACACAAATTGCTGCCATTGGCTTTGGCAAATACCCTGCTGGAACATCCTCTAAGAAATTTCGAAGCCACTCAACTTTTTCTCTTGCTTTATTAAGAGCAATAAACTTTGATTCTATTGTGGATCTTGCAACACACGTTTGCTTAAGGATTTCCGAGACACGGCTACACCATTGAGCGTAAAGACATATTCACTTGTGAATTTCGAGTGTTTATGGTTGGATATCCAATGTACATCACTATAGCTCTCCAATATGGTTGGGTATTCAGTATAGTGTAGGATATAGTATCTCTTATAGTATCTCAAATAATTGAGTACCCTCTTGATAGCTTTTCAATGATCCTCACCAAGATTATTAGTAAACTTACTTAGTTTACTAACAGAGTATGCTATATCCGCTCTTGTGCAGTTCATAACATACATTAAATTACCAATGATTCAAGAATACTCCAATTGGTGTATCCCTTCTCCTTTATTTTTGGACAGATGTACACTCAAGTCTATTATTGTTTTAACAATGCTAGTGTCACCGTTAGAAAATTTTGACATGAAATTTTCTCAATATAATGAGATTGGGATAATATTAATCCTCTAGATATCATAGAAATTTTAATTCCTAATATAACACCTACAACACCCAAGTCTTTCATGTTAAACTTTTCAGTTAACATGATTTTTGTAGATTTGATCATGTACTCATTACTACCAAAAATCAATAAAAACATCTACGTATAGACATACAATAACATAACCCTTATTAGTGCTAATTACATAAACACACTTATCAACCTCGTTAATTTTGAATTCTTTCGACAACATAAATTTGTCAAAATTTTCATGCCATTGTTTAGGAGAATGTTTCAAGCCAAATAATGATTTAACTAGTTTACATACTTTATTTTCTTTCCTTTTAATAACAAATCCCTCATGTTGTAGCGTGTAAACCTCTCCATCAAGGTCACTATTTAGGAAAGCTGTCTTTATATCCATTTGATGTATTTCAAATTTATTAATAACTGCAATTGCTGTTAATATTCGTATGGATGTTATATCTTGACACAGGTAAGTATGTATCAAAATAATTCACACCTTCTTGTTGCTTATAGCCTTTAACAACAAGGCATTCTTTGTATTTGTCAATACTTCCATCAGTTTTTATCTTTCTTTTGAACATCCATTTACAACCTGATGGTTTACTTCTAGGAGGAAGATTCACTAGTTCCCATGTATGATTTTGTATGATGGACTTAATTTCACTATTGACTGCTTCATTCCAAAAAGAAGTTTCAGGGCAAAACATAGTCTCAATAAAAGTTTGAAATCATTTTCTAACAAGGAAGTTAGAAAATCAGGACCAAACGATTTCGTTGTTTTAGCCTTCTTGCTCCTTCTTCGCTCAAATTCATCAACTTCTAATTGTTGATTTCTACTTAAAATTGCCTCGTTCATTCTTTCTAGTAAATGAAATTTCTTGTGCCTCTTTAAAAGAAATAAGGTTCTCAAAGACATGTATATTTCTTGAAGTCGTAGTATTAGGAAGAATATTCTCAATACCAGATTTATGTACAAGAAAGCGATTTGTACTACTATTATGTGCATATCCAATGAACACACAATCTACCATCCTAGGTCCTATCTTGACTGTTTTAGGATTAGGAATTGCCACTTCTGCAAGACACCCCCATACTTTAAAATATTTGAAGGACGGTATCTTTTCTTTCCATAATTCATGTGATGTCTTTTCTAACTTCTTGTGAGGGACTTTATTCAGTATATAGTTGGCAGTTAAAATTGCCCCTCCCCCCACAAGTTTTGAGGTGCTCCTGAATTTATTAACATGGCATTCATTTTGTTTTTTAGAATTCGGTTCTTACGCTCAACAATGCCATTTTTTCAGGTGAATAAGGAGTAGTAGTTTGGTAGATAATACCATGTTGGAAACAAAGTTCATCAAATGGTGCCTCATATTCTCTACCTCTATCACTTATAATCACCTTTATCTTTTCATTAAGTTGATTTTTAAGATCAGTTTTGTAATGTTTGAACATTTCAAGAATTTCAGAGACATGTATCATCTTTGCTTTTAAGCAAATAGGTATAACAATATCTCGTGCAATCATCTATAAAAGTAATAAAATATTTTTTACCACTTCTAGTTTGTACATATTTTAAATCACCAATATCTAAGTGAATTAAATCTAGAGGTTCACTACTTCTTACAAACCGAATGAAAAGAAGTATTTGTGAATTTTGATTCTACATAAATTTCACACTTACAATTTTTATCAAAAACCATATTAGGTAATAAATCTTGATTTATTAACTTTTGCATAAAATTATAATTTACATATCCAAGTCTGCCATGTCACATACCACATGACTCAAGCAAGTAAGAAGAAGATGCATTATTATTATTATTCTCATCCTTAGTTACAATGGTCATTACATTTAATTTAAAGAAGCCATCACAAATATACATTTTCCTGACAAACATACCATTCTTAGTAAGTAAAAATTTGTCATTTTCAAAGACTAATTTAAAACTATTTTTACACAACAATGAGCTGGACACTAATAAAGATTCTTTCTAATGTTAGCTACATGAAATACGTTGTTGAGGGCATAGTCATTAAACCCGAATTGGTGAGGAACCTGACAAGGGAGGTAGATCAATGGATTACTGGTTCAACTGGTGGGTCACTAGAATATATTTTTTATTAAATATTTAATAAATTCAAGGTAGTAGAAATAAGACATATGGTATAAATATTGATAAAAATGTAATATCAAACTTTTAATTATTATAAAAGAATTATAAAATAATTAATTCCTTTGCCAACTATAACAAAAAAGATTGAAATAGGTAATTTAAGTTCTATACATATACAGTTTTAAAACTATTTACAATAAGATAAATAACAATGTATATCTAACACATAATTTTTTTACTATTTCTTACATAATTACTTTGTAATGATATGTTGTATATAAGAATTCAAAATTAACGAGGTTGATAATTTGTTAAATGTTATTTGATACATTTTGTCTTAGGAAATATAATACTAGCAAATATTTTTTGAAAAGTTAAAATGGTTTTGAAATTTAATATTATTACAAAGAGGAGGAAAAGTGAAAGAAATTATAAGATGGAGTTTGAAGTGAATAAATAATATATATCCTTGAAAGTTGAGACAACCATGAGGCGGGTCTGGTGGTTAAAGCAGCGATTTAATTCCATGGGGACTAGTGTTCGATTCCTTGCGACTGCATGAGAGAATTTTTTACAGAAAAAGTCATAGCTTATTGGGTTGATTGGACGGTTTAACCAGATAATTTAACTGAACGGATTTTTGGTTTATCCGATTGCACTGTAGGGTCATTGATAAGTAAACAGATTTCATGCCTATTCGGTTAGATGTTCAATCTAGCCTGGCCCTATGGCCGGTTCACCGGTAACCTAGTCCGACCATCGGGTCGAGTTGGGTTTAATAACTATGGTTGGTTTAACCGAACGAATTTCTGGTTCATCCAATTGAACCGCCGGGTCGTGGAAATGTCAACGGATTTCATGCCTATTTGATCATATGTTCAACCCAGACCCTAGCCCTATTGCCGGTTCACAGGGCTACTTAGTCCAATTGCTAGGCCGAGTTTAATAACTATGGTTGAGGGTGAGAAGATTTCTAGACGTCATTTTCAGAATGATTTTTCCAATGCCAAGTACCTTGGAAATAGATGTATTTCCCATGAACAGTTGTTCACCATCTCCCTGTTTATAGGTAGAAAAAAAAATCCTTTTTTCTATACAAACATGTCTTGTGGTACTAGTATCAATTCACCATTATTCAAGGTTATTTACTAAGTTGACTTCAGAAGAAATCCTCTTTTCCATACAAACATGAAAACGTATTTTAGACTAGTAAAGAATCCACCATTATTCAAGATTGCTTATTAAGTTGACTTCAGAAACAACTACAAACAAGTATATTTATGAAACATCATTTGTAAAGTCATCAAGCTTAGTAACATGTACAATATTTCTTTTCTTGGATTTTTCATGTTGAGGTACATTTTTGCAATCATTGACAGATGCCCAACCTTGTTGCAAGAATGACTGCATAGCATTTGCTTTTGAACTTCTTAGTAGTGCTTTTTCCTTCATAGCAAGTTTCTTCTTATGGTTCATTTTTTGGGATCTCTCTGCTTGTTCAACCATATTTGCTTTTGCATCAAATGATGAAGGGCTTGCTTTCCTTTCGGACACTTTGTTTTCCTCTTCTATCCTTAACCTTAAAATAAGATCATCAATACTCATCTCCTTACTTTTGTGCTTAAGGCAGTTCTTAAAGTCCTTCCAAGATGGTAACAATCTTTTAATGATTGTAGCCACTTGGAAAGATTCACCAAGAATCATACGTTCTGCATGAATATCATGTAAATTGAATAGAAATTCTTTAACTTGGCTTACTACAGGTTTTGAATCAATCATTAAAGTCAAGGAATTTGCTTACTATGAATTCCTTCAGGCCAGCGTCTTCAGCCTTATACTTTCAATCCAAACCTTCCTATAGTGCCTTGGCACTAGGAATGAACCTATACACATCATAACATATATTGTCCAAACCTTGTCTTCAAAATATTTTTCTTGCACACAAAATTACTGTTATTCCATGTATACACAGCAACAACCATAACAACGGGATCAGATTCCTCTCCTGAGGGTTTAGGTGTATTCTCAGTCAAAAACTTAGCCAAGTTTAAGGTAGTTAGATAGAACAACATCTTTTCTTACCACTGTTTAAAATTCAACCCATTGAACTTCTCAAGTTTCTCACCATACACCACAGAAGGTGTATGTAGAATTTTTACCTCAAAAGAGGTAAATGTCGAAGTATTTATAGTAGTTGCCATCTAAAACTAATATATAATAAATAAATATTGGTTAAATATAGAGTTTTGATCAAGAGTAGATATATTGAGCAATTACGAATATTTTTAAGAAATAAAAATATTGATTAACAATATACAAATTATTAACAAAGAAAACAAATAATAAAAAGTTATGCCTTAAGAATGTTGGAGAAATAATGATGTTATTATTTGCAATCTTTGTTTAAATATAATTATATGCTGATAAAATAAATTATTAAACATATAATTACTTACTTGATGAAGATGAACACAATCAACACGAATTAATAAGTATAGTTGTTGCCAAGGATTCAATCCTTTGTCCTTAAGGTGTAATTGTCCGTCACTTGGTCCAAAACAATACTATGCAATTGTCTCCCCGAATTTTAACAACTCTATCCTTGTAAGTTGCATGACTTAACAAGGTTTACGAACTTGTAAAATATTTCTCAACTTTCTCTCTACGAAACACGATTCTTAAAACTCTAGAGTAAGAGATCAAGAAAGGAGATAGATATGAAAGGAAGACTCTTGAACTTGAATAAGCATATCTTTTCCAACTCCTTTACACCACCCATATTTATAATATTTTTTGGAGCTAATGAATAGACACAACATTAATACATGAATGAATATTCATAGTTCATGTTCATGAATGAACATTCCTAATTCATGAATACACATAATTCATGTATACAACATTAATGATATATGAATTAAATCTTCATAATTAATGAACACATAATTAATTATCTATGGATGTAAATCTACAGTTCATGAATATATTAATAAACACATCATTAATAAGTTCACAATTCACGAATGTATGCAACATTAATTACATATGCATGAATGATTATCCAATTAATATTATACATAGTTCGTGAACACAAATTAGTTCATTGAACACGCTAATGTCATTAATGTTTATTACTTTGAATTAATGTCTAATTCATGTATAGGAGGGTAGCGGATCAGACAGGGACTAAAGTAGTAAACAAATTGCCACTCAAAGGTCATTGAGAGTAATTTTTCATTCACCAATTCCAACAAAGTAAACAAAATCTCCTTTGGCTCATTTGAAAACAAGAATGGTTGTTAGGGTTAATGGCCTTTTGCATCCCTCAATTATGCATGTTTAATACTTTGCCCCTTGAATTATTATTTTTGTGCATTTCGATACCTCAAATTTCCAAGTTTTAGCACTTTAGTGCAATCACCTCAGTTCTTAAGGTCAATTCAAAGCACCAATTAACACTTATAAGCTTTCAGTATTTTGTGCACTTTTTAAAATACCCATATAAGGTGCGATTTAGCTTATGGCAAAGGATCTTTTAACCAATAAAAGAATGACCAAATTAGACAATTTTAATTGTGCTAAAGTGCAAAAAATAGAAGTTTTATATAGCAAATTGTATAAACTAATAGTTTGAGGTGTAAAGTGCCAATTAGCATAATTAAGAGGCGTGTAATGCCATTAACCTTGTTTATTAGTTAGGCCTGCACTCATTACTTCTCAAGCCAAATTTCATCTTAAAATTTCTTTGACTTTGAGTTTGTAAAATCATATCAAATCATTCTATAACTTTAAATGTATTGGTTTAATTGTTGGGTTTTGGACATTTACATATATGTTAATTGTGTAATATGTGCTGTCATAATTAAAAGGCCCAATTAAAGTGATCTAATATAGATTAAAAATAAATAGGTCTATGTCATCTAATTAGTATGAGATTTTTTATGTGTAGATACCCTAATGCCTTATTTCTTATTTTATAATGGGCAAAACTTGGGGAATAAGAAAAGGGTGTGCTTATAAATAAGTTATGGTCCCCAAATCTACATGTGTTACTTTTACTTACATTATCAGAAAAGTGAGAACTCTATTCTCTAAAATACGTACATATCAATTTGGAAGATTAATAACTACAATACTCAAGAATCAAATCCATAGGTTTAAGACTCACATATGAGCATTCAAGAATTACATCAATTCTTATAGATTCAAGTATGCTTCTAAACATCTAGTCTTTAATTTATGTTCTTGATAATTAAACATGAAGGATTTGGATGATGATAACATTGGTTGTCAAGATATCAAAATTTATTTGATATTCACCTACAAGTGGTATCAAACCATCTTCATGTTGAATCATTGAAAAATTAGTTTTTCGATTTGATTTATGATGTGATTTCATACGGATCTTGTTCTTAAATACAACATTTTTTTATATGATTTAGTATTTGTTGCATTTAAAAATAATTATAGTTATATTATAGATTAAATTTTTTGAGTTCAACAATTTTTTATATTTATTCGAATTTAATTGTTGAAATCAAGTTTCAATTTTATTTTTTTCCCTTTTTGGATTTGTTTGGTATTTGAATTTTTTTAAAAAAAAGGATCGGGTCATGAACGAAAAGTTCATGATGAGAAGGATTTGTGGATCATGAACTTTCATTCATGATCATAAAGCATTCAATAAGGGTATGAATGGTTGTGTTTATGACCAATAAGGATTCTTTGTTTGATTCCTTTGGAATCAATTTGGTTTATTAAAAAAAAGGGATTGAGAACTATCATGAACTGAAGTTCATGATCATAAGGCACATAGGTCATGAACCTTACAATTCATGATCACAAGTTACAGTTCATGACCGATAGGTTAAATGATCATGAACATCAGTAACAATAAGGTCATGAACTTTGTTCATGACTGAATCATTTGTGGTCAGTTTTTTTTTTCTTTTTTACCTTTTAAAAATTATAAAATTCAAATTTTGGTAAATTAATTAAGGATGTCTAATGTTCAAAAATTTATTGATTAAAACAACATGATATCAAAATAGCTCATTTTATGTAGGTAAATTTATTTTGGAACATGAAGATGATTGTGTGTATGTAATTTATGTAGATATTTATCAGCTCAAAGGAATGTTAATATTTGGCTAAATTACATATACACATGAAGTAATAAATATGTGACAATTATTTGGTCTTTCATGTGAATAATAAGTCAATCTAAAGATAGACTTATTGTTTAATAAAATTTATTATCAATTTGATATATTTCTATCCAAAAACTAAATATTAATGTTGTGCTCAGTATCTTATGATGGACCTTACTATTATTTCAATTTATTATTTATGTTATTTGGAACCTATGTGAATATTTTGTTTTGTTCTATTTTCAATTAATGTATTCTCTTTTATGATATCTGCCAACATCAATTCCATCACTATGTTGAATGGAACCATCTTTACTACTTTAAGGAATGGAAAGAGAACGTAGTGATTGTTCTTGGTTGCAAGATCTACACTTTTGCGCTGAGGATTGAACAACCCACTGCTCTTACAGATAATAGTTCCAAAGAGAATAAATGGGACTATGAGAAGTAGGATTGTCCAAATCGCATGAGTCTTAGGATCATGAAACATTCAATTTCGGAAACCTTCAAGGACAATGTGTCTGAAAAGGTAATTGCCAAGAAATTTCTTAAGGAAATTAAAAAGTGTTTTTCTCCAAAATGATAAGGTTGAAACAAGTACGTCTATCCTAGAAATGTCTCATCTTGTTTCAAAGCTCTAACCACTAAAGTTAGAGCTGTTTGAAGACTTGCTCGTGCTTTTGATTTTGATCTTTCTTCCTGTTCAATTTAGTCAATTTAAGATTAATTATAACTAACAAAAGGATAAATGGTCTCTAAATGAGACCATTTCTCATTGTGTGCAAGAAGAGTAATGGTTGAAGTAAGAAAATAATGAAAGTGTTCTCACACTGGAAAAGTACATTTAAAGACAAAAGTAAGAAAAGGATAAAGGATAAAGAAGCTGCGTATAGTCCACTTCAAAAAAATAAAAAAAAAGCAAAAGAAAAAAGTAAGGAATTTGGCTGTTACTTTTGTAAGATTTTGGACACATAAAGAAGTACTATACCAAATGTCACGCTTGGCGTGCAAAGAAATGTATACTTCTCATTTTAGTTTTTTTTTAGAATTCTACTTCACTATAGGAGAAGCATTTAGGTTATATATCTAAATAAAGAATTGAATGAAATGTGTCAGATAAAATTCTTGATCCCCTTGATTTGTCAGACTTTCAAGTCTATGTTGAGTGTATTAAGGGGAAACAAACAATATAAGAAGATTAGATGCCAACAGATTTTTGGACGTCTTGGAAGTAATACATATAAATATTTGTGGGCCATTCCCTACAGGTTCTTGGAATGGTCAATAATGTGTTGTTACATTCATAGACGAATTTTTTCATTGTGGCTGACTTATGTAATGAAATATATTCATGAGAAATTTCAGTCACTGGACATGTTCAAGGCTTTTAAAGCTAAAATTGAGAACCATTAGACAAAAGAATTAAAACTATCAAATCTGACCGTAGTGGTCAATACTATGGAAGATATGACAGATCAGGTAAACAACATTTAGGGCCTTTTGCTAAATTCCTAGAAGAGTGTGAAATCATCCCACAGTACACTATGCCGGGATCTCTTAGCATGAACGATGTTGCTGATAGATGAAATAGAACTTTAAAGAATATGGTGAGAAGTATGATTAGTCATACAACCTTACTAGATTCACTCTGGGAAAGGCATTAAAGACTGCAGTTTATATCCTTAATAGAGTCCCAGCTAAGGTTACAACCAAAACCCCTTATAAACTATAGACTGACTAAAAACCCAATATAAAGCATTTACATATCTGGGGTTGTCCATCTCAGGGAAGGTTTTATAGGCCAAACAAAAAGAAATTGGACTAAAAAATGGTCAACACTTATTTTGTTGGATAACAAATTTGCTATGAATGATCTCGGGGGTATAAATTTTATGATCCCGCATCCAGATCCTTCTTTGAGATGGGAAATACCCAGTTCTTTGAGGATATTGAGTTTGGGGAGAGAGATAAGGTAAGAAACTTTATCTTTGAAGAGGAATCCATTTCTCTTCCTACAATTGTTATTGACAATGATCAGACTTCTATTCCTGACATTGTTCAAGAAGCAATACCAAAATTACAAAACATGTTGAAAATCTCCCTCGTCAAGAACAGTAGGTTATTCCTGAAGACAAACTCAACAACTTCAAAACCAAATGCCATTAAGGATATCCATTAGAGAAATAAAAAGTGTGGTTCTGGATGATTACATTGATTTCTCTAAGAACATGGGGATAACATTGGATTGGTAGAAAATTATCCAATCAACTTTCATCAATTCATACAAAGTACTAACTCTCAAAAGTGAATTAATGCCATGAATGAGGAAGTTAAGTCCATAAAAGACAATGATATTTGGGAACTCGTCACTGAACTACTCAAGATGCGAAACTCATTAGTTTCAAATGGATATTTAATACCAAAAAGGACTCGAAGGATAATGTGAAGAGATATAAGACTTGTCTTGTCGCAAAAGGCTTTACTAAAAAAGGAAAGCATTGATTATAAAGAGACTTTTTCTTCGGTATCGAAAGACTCTTTCTGGATAATAATTTCTTTAGTGGCACATTTTGACCTTGAGTTACATCAGATGGATGTAAAGACTGTATTTATCAATGGTGACATTGATAAGAACATTTATATGATGCAACCAGAAAACTTTGTGTCTAAAGATGCAAATAATATGGTTTGCAAATTAAAGAAATCCATCTATGAGGTTAAGCAAGCTTATCATCAATTATATCACCAATTTCATCAAATTATCATCTTGTTTGGCTGTGAGATGAATTTGGTTGATGATTGTGTATACCACAAGTTTAGTGGGAGTAACCACATTTCTATGGTTCTATATGTTGATGACATACTGTTTGCCAAAGCAACGATGGTTTATTATATGAAACTAAGAAATTTTTACTAAAGAAATTTGAAATGAAAGATCTTAGGGACATCTCTTTTGTATTAGCGATTCAAATATAACGAGATCGCTCTCAGGGTATTCTTGGGCTATCACAAAAGAGTTGTTGGAGAAGGTATTTAAGAGATTTGGTATGCAGTATAACAAACAAGGTGATACCCCTATTGCTAAGGGAGACATATTCTATTTCGATTAGTGCCCTAAAATTAATTTTGAAAGCAAGAAAATGTAGAAGATTCCCTATACTTCAATAGTGGATAGTCAGATGTATACTCAAGTTTGTATGCGTTCGGATATTGGGTATATTGTTGGAATGTTTGGTAGAATTTAAGCAATTCGCGAATGGATCATTGGAAAGCAGCCAACTAGTTATTCGGTATCTTCAGTAATACGGTATATTCAGAGAACAAAACATTATGTGTTTACATATAAGAGATTATTGGGAATCTGGACTCCAGTTTTGTGTTTGGATGTCTAGACAATCATAAATCCATTTTGGGCTATATTTATCTGCTTGCTAGTGGAGCTATCTTATGAAAAAAGTGTTAAGCAAATAGCCATAGTTCCTTCCACCATGGCAGTTGAATTTATAGCGTGTTATGAGGCATCCAATTAAGGAATATAGTTGTGAAATTTGGTCACAAGACTGCAAATTTTGGGTAGTAATGAAAGACCATTTAAGTTATAAATCAACAATTCTATATTCTAACAACAATAGGAGATCAACGAAATCTAAATACATAAACATCAAGTTCCTAGTTGTGAAAGAAAGAGTTCAGAGTGGTATAATATTTATAGAGCATATTGGCACAAACTACATAATTGCATAACCGCTTACTAAAGATTTGCCACCCAAGATCCTTCATGAGCATACTACTTATATGGGTGTTATGGTATATAGGGATATTTAGGATTAGTAGGAGTTTGTATTTGGTTTAGATGCTCTAAGACACATTTTATGATTACGGATTATTCTATTAGATTTTTTGCAAAAATAAAAAATTCAATTTCAAGAATAAAGTGCTTGGTTTAGTTTTTACTCTGACTTATTTCAGGTTGATTTCTATAGAGAATAAAGTTAGACTAGATAGAAATAGGTACGTTTTGATCACAAATGTGTGTAATTTCTATGCTACATATCCATACTTGATCTATGTCATTTGGTTGTATTGATATACATGACCAAGAATGGGTTTAGTCACAATTGATGTAATGAAAATCATCTTTATACTATATTGACATGATTAATGGACGAGATTGTTCAGAGATGACTTTGGTCATGATAGCAAAAGGTTTGGAACTCATAAGGTTTTATACAATGATATATATGTAGTCCAAGTGGAAGAATATTGGGTTTTGGACATTTATATATAGGGATAATTTCACAAACCTCCCTTGAGGTTTAGGCTAATATCACTTAGCACCCCTTAACTTTTAGAAATATCACTTACCTCTCCTCTCTTGTAAGTGGGGTCCTAATTAGCTAAGTCATGAAATGACAATTGTACCCTTTCTTCTTTAGTAAAATAATGAAAATAGTTTCAAAAACCTCCGCTAAGGTTTCTAATCATTTCACTTATCACCCTTTAGTCTTTTAACATTTTTTTGCCAACTTCATTGTGAAAATATGTGATTTAATGTACTTATTTTATTTTTTTGATTTTTTAAATATGTATAAACACACAATATTTTTATAAAAACTGATATTTTGTATGGTTAATTACAAACTCATAAACTAAAAAAATTAAAATATAATTTTTTGATAAATTTTTTTTGTCAACTTACTTAAAAAATTTAAGATCAAGATAATAAAATGTACTATATGTCATTCAACACAAAAATAGAACAATTAAAAGCAAACTGTATAATATAATAAAAAATGTGGTTTGTATTTTGTTTAGGAAATCAAAACTCGTAAAGCGAAAAAAAATTAAAATATATTCTTTTAGTTAAATTTTTTTTCAACTTATTTAGGAAAATATATGCATGTCAATTTGTATATGTTGTGTTCCAAATAAATAAAAATTTAATATATGTAGAAACACACTATGTATTATAATAAAATAGCTGTAATTGGTATTTTTATTTTTGAAAATCACAATCTCATAAATTAAAAAGTACCATATATAAGAGACAATAATAACTAAAAGTAACTGTATGTTTCAACGGATAAATATATGCATCCCAATGTTATTGTAGACACCTATTTTTGTCCCTTAAGTTCTCCCCTATTTTTCTTTTAATTTGACTCTCAATTTTCTTTTTAATTTCCCTTTTAATTTCTTTTTAACCTACTTTTTGATTTCCTCTTAATTTATCCTTTAATTCTCTCTTAATTTGTCTTATGGTGTTTAATTATTATGTGTTTTATGCATTTTTATCCCTACACTCGAATGAGTTTCTAATATTATTAAGTTTTTAGATTTTTCATTTACGTTTTTCTCTTCACTTTTTCACCCATTCTCACCAAATTTCAGATGCCCCATACTCCCAACATGACAAGGAATGGTCTTTGACCATTTTTACACTCAATCCACCTCTTTAAAGAGTCAAATAAATCACATCTAGATGTGTAGGGACGAAATTTTAAAAGAAAAGAGAGAAATTTTCTAATGGAAAATTTTCCAGACATCCAACTTTGAGCAAAAATTCCAAACGATCTAAAAATAATTAGACTAAACTCAAAGAAGAAAAGTTGTAGATAGTACCTGGAAGTACAACTTATCTTTGTAAATCTCAAGAAAAATCATTCATTTGGAGGGTCAAAAACGTGGTAGAATCAGTTAATACAAGAAAATCTGCAGAAAAAAAGAGATTTTCTAAGTCTAGAAAATTTTACGATCTAGACAGCCAACTTTGAGCACAAATTCTAGATGTGTCGAAGAGTAGATTAAACTAAACTCAAAGAAGATCTTATAAGTTGTAGAGGGTATCTGGAAATACACCTTCTATTTGTATATCACAAGCAAAATCATTCATTTTGAGGGTAAAAAATGTGGTATAATCAGGCTGGTGGCCAAGAAAATCTGCAGAAAAAAAAGAGAAATTTTTCTAAGTCTAGAAAATTTTCCAGACAACCAACTTTGAGCCAAGATTCCAAGCGATAATAGACGAATTAGACTAAACTCAAAGAATAAAAGTTGTAAAGGGTACCTGGGACTTACAACTTCTCTTTGTAAATATCAAGCAAAATCGTTCATATGGTGGGTAAAAATTTGGTTTGAAGAAGTAAGCTTCATCAATGAAGCTTGGAGGTGCCAAGCTTCAAATTCGCTCAAACGCAAGCCAAGCATAATAAATTACACCAGATTCCTGTATAAGAGATGAGTATAAACACACATTTGAATCGATTGTTTTACCTAATTCTATCTATCTTACTAACTTTGCATTATTTATGACTCCGATTTTCGTTTTTGTTTATTAAAATTTAAATTTCTTTTAAGTTACATTTTTAATGACAATAACCACCAAACTTTAATTTGATTTTTTTTTTGACATTTTAATATGTTTAATTACCCTTTGATTGTGAAATTACCGTTTTGCCCTTTGAGTATTAAATTGTAAATAGGTTCTGATTTTGCACATATTTTTCGATTAGTTTATTTTGTGATGATTTGTGCTTTATATAATATTTATGCTTTTTCTTACTTGTTAAATGATGTGAATTTACATTTAGATGATGTGTTACTCATCTAGTAAATGGACATTAAATATTTTAATTGCATGGATTTGACTACTCGACATTTACATGTGTTGAGCATAATAATTTTGCCACTTACTTATACTTATTGCTCTGTCTCTTATACACATCTAGATGTGTATAAGAGACAGAGTCTAGATTGACTCCTGGTCCACGTAATTCAAAACTATGTAAGAGTATATTTTAATTTTTTTCGCTTTACGAGTTTTGATTTCCTAAACAAAATACAAACCACATTTTTTATTATATTATACCTGTCTCACCTATTTCACGAGCACCACATTTTGCTGCTAGACCACGGGTTGTGGGGGGGGTGCGATAGTTATTTTTTAAGAATCTCATTTAAATCCTTTAAATTTCTTCTTTTTCTTTTTTCCAATGTTATACCAAATTGATTTCTCTTTTTAGGGGAAAAATGGAAGTAAAATTGCTTCTCTCCCTCCTAAAATGATATTTTATTCAATTGGGTTGAAAGTGTTATAGCATATGTAAAGTTAGGGAGGTTTGTGATCACCGATTTTTGAAAATTCAGGGCACTAAGTGATATTAGCATAAACCTCAGGGAAGGTTTATGAAATTAACCCTTACACACATATACATACATACATACATACATACATACATACATACATACATACATACATACATACATACATACATACATATATATATATATTAATTGTGTAATATGTGCTATCATAATTAAATGTTCCAATTAAAGTGATCTAATATGGTTTAAAGATAAATGGAGCTAAGTCATCTAATTAATATGGATTTTTATGTGTAGAAACTCTAAAGCCTTATTTCCTATTTTATGATAGGCAAAACTTGGAGAATAAGAAAAGTGCGTACTTATGAATATGTTATGGTCCCCAAATTCTAATTATGTTACTTTTACTAAAATGCCATCATAAAAAAAGTAAGAATTCCATTCTCTAAAATGTGCACGTATCAATTTGGAAAATAAATAACTACAACACTCAACAATCAAATCTGCAGAATCAAGAATCATATTCGAGTATTCAAGAATCATATCAATTCTTATGGATTCAGATACGCTTCCACTCTAATCTTTAATTTATGTTATTGATAATTAAACATGAAGGATTCGAATTATGATAACATTGGTTATTATGATATTAAAGTTTATTTTGTATTTACCAACATTAGTTTCTTTTTTCTCTCTTCGATCAAGTAGCACATATATGTAAAAGCAATTCTAAAAATGCAATAACTAAACAGGATTTCTCTTAGTTTCTCTTATACTCTTGAGGATGCTCTCTTGAAAAATTTTGGAATGCATTTGTTACTTTGCCATTTGTTTTTGTACGAATGCTTTATTTTTTTTAATCCAAGATACCGAAATTTGAACTAACAATTTATTTCCAAGGGTATTATTGGTTTCTTCTATTAACAGAGTACGTAGGTAATTTAGATCGTAAATTAAATTCGTGTATATGTATATATATGTATATTTATTATATATATATATATACATATATATATATGTAGAGTAACTAAAAAAGCCGTGTTATTTACGGGGAGATGATTATATTTAACTCATAATGATGATGATGTTAGGAAATTTAGATACATAGTACTGTTAATTTATCTTACTATTTTAGTTGTTGTTAGGGTAGTTTGTACTAGTTTTCGTAAATAAACTAACATAGTGATACAACACTACCATTATAATACTGACTTAACGAATTATTGTGTCAACCCATAAATTGACCTGACCCAACCTGTTTGGTTTCGTGTTACAAACATTTTAATCTAATAATGACCTGACAATATTCATGTCATTTTATAATCTGTTAATTTGGTATCGTGTCATTGTGCTGTATCAAAAACCTGACAAGAATAAGCTAACAATGTTTTGATTAATAATACTTTGAATCAAGGGCTTTTTCAAGAATATATTCTTTGGCTTTTGGTCATAGTTTTTTTGTAATACATTAAAGTAGCAATTAACTGTTACGTTTGTCATTCAAGTAATTCTTTGTTAACAATACACAAGCTTTTTCTATTTTTCACATGTATGTATTTTTGGATTTTATTTTATTTTATTTTTAAATGAAGGATTGGACTAAAACATCTTCAATCTCCGTGTACTTTTTGGTTTTCTTGGTCTGGTTTGTGGTATTATTGATTGCGATGGCATTGTTGATTGTGCGGGAGATATGAATTCAGTTTCAATAAATTATTGTGCGATTAATTTGATGGGTTTTTGTTATGCAACTGTTAACTTCGAGTGTACTTCTTTGGTTTCCTTATGGAAAAAACAATATTTCGTGTTTAATAAATAAATAACTTTTAAAATAAATGTTCATTTCTATAATATCTTAGATATTTTTAATAAATTAAATATAAAGAAAATATATTTGTATCTATCTTTTGTTAAGTTATAATACTGTTATCCTATATTTTAGATACATGGCTCTTAATTTTTTGTTTTTGCAAATTACTATGAAGTTAATATCATTATTTCTAGAGAATTAACTTTATCGCTCTTTACTATATAACATAATCAAGTATACTTTATTATCTACTAAACATTGGAAACATTTTTAATGCTATTGAAGTATTAAGTAAGAATTATGTTTTAAATATTAAAGTTGTATTTATAACTTATATTATTTTTAAAAATGCATGTCATAATTTCCACAATTTATCCCGTGCAACGAACGAGGTTATAACTAGTTAGTGTTATAAACTTGTATAACAAACCTATTCTTATTCTTTATCTTATATTACTATTAACAAAGCAAGAGGTTCTCGAATAAGGATCCTCTCCCTGAGGTAAATGGAGGATCATTCATTTACTAGATGAGTAACACATCATCTAAATGCATAATCAAATGTGAGATATTTGCCAAATTATAATTCTATAATTTTTTATAACAAATCTAAGTAATTTTTATTTTCTTCTTCTTGATAATTAATTGAATTTAAAAATCATTGTCATTTAAGAAAATTAATCAAATTATTTTATTACGATTCATACTATTTAATTAAAAAATATAAGTAACATTGATTTCTTGCAACAGATAAAAATTTATAACAAAAATTTTTGTAGGTCATTAAATTGGAGTAGTATAATATTATAATTTCATTACAATTTTTTAAGTATTATTTTTTTCTTATACTTAAATTTAATTTTTTATATAAATAAAATAACAATTGAAACTACATATTTTTTGAGTGATAGAAATAGTAAAATAGTGATGTGAATAAAATCTTACCCTTAATTTAAATAAATATGAAGTGTTACTCATTTAAAGAGGTAAATGGACCTCCATTTGGGGGCAAATGGAGAGTTTCCTTGTCCCGAGGCTCTCATATGTCAAATTTAATGTTATTGCTAATAGATGTTACTAAATTACTACATAATTACCTATATTACCGTAATTTCCCTCCCCACTACTTCTACCACTCCCAACTTTTTTACTTATCTCTTATTTTTATTTTTAATAACTTAAATTTTTAGAATATCTCTATCTTATAAGACTATCATTAATGTTAATATATATATATATATATATATATATATATATATATATATATGTATATGTGTGTGTGAAGTCTAAAGCCAACTTTTGCGAAATTTAATGTACTGCCTTTTTAGCCCTTACCAACATGCATTAATTTATTTATATGGCTGGGTTGTAATTCAATATTAATATTAAATCTTGAGGGCAAAATTTAAAAAAAAATGCTAATGCAATGGGAAACAAAGTGTTGGCAGCTAAACCAACATTTGGTACGCTAGAATGGTCTAGAATGAAAAGGCCATTCCAAGTAAAATAGCTTTCTACCTGGAATACTTGTTCTTAGCTCAATGTTTGGTAATTTAAGTTAGAATGGAATATGTGTTTTTTTCATATTTAGTATATTTTTTTTAGATGTTAAAATAGAATGGATTTTAAATGAAAAACTTTTCTCGTTGTTTTTATTCATAAACTATTTCTACAATTAAGAAATTTTTGAAGTATTTTGTGTTAAAACAATAAAAACAAAATTTTACTATTTTTTTAATTTCCATTACGTTCAAATAATTAAATTTTGCAACTTAATTATTTGAATGTTATACAATCTAATACATTTGAATATAAATAAAAATTTAATATAATTTTGTAACTTAATATTAGATTGTAAAATCTAACTACTTTTTCTCAGTGACAAAAATATAAATAATTATATTGTACAAATTAAAATGTATATTAAATTTATTTTACATTCAAATAATTAAATTATATAATATAACTAATTATATAATATTTTATTTATTTATAAAGAAATAATATTACAACTATGCAACTAAAAAATTGAATAAAATTTGAAAAAATTAGATAAATCTAACATCCCATGACTTTTTTTTTTTAAATTGAAGTTGGAAAGGACTTTGCTCAACTGTTTTTTGAGGAATGGCTTTTCAAGATAAAAATGGAAATAAGCATTCCTTGTGGAATGACTTTTCTAACTTAAATTTCTCATACCAAACATGAAATGAAAATAATAAATTAGAAAGATTTTTTTATTCCAACCCATAAATTCCTGCGTACCAAATGTGGGTAAGTTTCTTCAATCTTATTGTTACCTCAAATGACAAAAAATTCAAATAGCTCCTGCAATATCAATTTGAATTTATAAGTTAATCATTTGCGATCTTCTTCATATATCGAGGTATGTTGCTTTCAAATATTATTATATAATAAGCTTGAGAAATATGTTGCTGATAAAGAAGTTAGATTTAACAGCAGGATGTGATTGAGCATGTGATGGGTATTAATTGGTTTGAAATTTATCCATGCTCTTCAATTTTGTGTCGAATGCCTTCTTCAAACTTCAAAAGATGGAGGGAAATTTTTCTAAAATTGTCTATAGAAACCGATTGATGAAGGAAATGACGAGAGGAGATCAGAGACAAAAAAAAAAACTGGAGAAAAAGTTAGGCTAGACTAGAGCTAAAAAAGACTATTATTTAGTTTATTTTTTAGAATAGCTTATTTAGTGTTATTGTATTCAATACGAGAAATTAGCTAGGAATAGTCATAGTTACATAAGATAAAAAGTCATATTCAGATTTGTCTTTCTTTTAGTGTAATTCTTACAATAAATAATGGAAATAAGGTAAATTATTAATATTATCAATAGTATTTTGTCAATTTGATATTATTTTATTCATATTATTGTCTAATATTTTATGTTTTTTGATTAATTATAGATGTTTTTCCAAATAAATAACGTGAAATATAATTCATGAATATTTTATACTAAAATTCAGGAGTGTAAACCTGTCATAATTCAAATCTAATTTAAATATAGGAAAAATTTTGTGATATGAATCTTGGATTGTCAAAGTGATTAAATGTTTTGACGTGACAAATCTGTAAAAATTTTATGTCTATACGAAGATAACTGGTTGAATTTCAAATTACTAGATCACAAATCAATTACAACAATTGATTTCTTCAATTAGTGACATACAACTCTCCTAGATTTAATGATAACTTCCATATTCAGAAACTGAACCTTCATGTTGTTTCTTATCACTCACTTTTCCACATTATAGTTTCAAAATATTTTATTTAGTAATCATCTTTTAATATACATGTTGAGTTGTAACATAATATACCATTTACAATTCACATAATCATCCAAAGTATACAAATTTATCTTTTGACACGCACAATAAATGTGCTCCGAGGACTAGTCTTCATAATTGGTCACAGTGCTCTTATACTAAATGAAGTTCACTATTTTACTTTTCAAACCATTTCTTTGAATTATACAAGTACTTTAGCAATCGAAGCAAAAAAATCAAACCTAATACTATACTTTCAGAGAACAAATATAACTTGAAGATTAATTAGATGAATATACCAAAATAAAAAACGACTACATTGATTATTCAAAATTCTAGAATGCAAAAACATGTGAATAAATAATTTAGACAAAACAAAATTTACATAAAAAAATTAAAAAAGCAAAAGAAAAAAAAAAAGAAACTAACAATTTGTTTATAATAATCACTTGACAATCATCTCTCAAAATTTAGCTTGACTATGAACTGCATGACCACTTGACTATGGACTGGTTCATTATGTTTTCTGAGTCGACAGATCAAGATGAACACCCTCTTGTTGGTTTTAAGGATTTGTACAGTGCAAGTTTTTAAAGTACATAGTGTTGTACTATACAAGTCCTTAAAGTACAAGGGAATGGTTTCTTAAAAGGGATGGTAGAATTTTCTTGTTATATATATATATATAGCCTAACTATATCTAAATGATATCATTTTTACAACCCAATTACATTCAATTGATATTTATCAAACAATAATTTATTATATCACAAAATGATAAAAGGGCTGTAAGATCAAATTCTTCTTTGCATGTTCTTGCAATTTTATATTTATTAGTAATTAATTATTCAATATCAATAGAGATTATTTTTAAGTGATTATGTAATCATAACATTAAAAAGTAATTTTAATGGTATGTCTTATTATTGTAGTTACTATTGGTTGTTTTACTCTTTGTTTGTTGACTTAGAGATATAAGTAATATACTAGAAGGAAAATAGTAAAAATTAATGTGACTTTTATCTTGTGAGATCAATATTTTTTCCAAAAATGTTATAAAATTAAAAATGTATTATAAATCATCATATAAGTATCAATTATTACCTATAAGTTAATAAAATAAATATTTATCAATTATGCAAAACTTTTACTTGTATATAATTGTTAATAATTAATCTAATATACTTAAATAATAATTTTCATAAAAGTAGGAAGAGATTTAGCATAACTATGTCTAAATGATACCATTCTTACAATCTAATTGCATTCAATTAATTTTTATCAACAAGAACAATAATTTTTTATATCACAAAAAGATGAAAAGGTGGTAAGATCAAATTCTTTTTTTCACTTTCTTGCAACTTTATATTTATTGATAATTAATTATTCAATGTCAATAGACGTTATTTTTAAGGGATTATGTAATCCTAATGCATTATAAAAATAGTTTTAATAGTATATTTTATTATTGACATCACTATTGGTTGTACTACTTTTATATTTGTTAACTTAAAAATATAACTAATATATTGGAAAGGAAAAGAGTAAAAATTAGTGTGACTTTTATCGTGTAAGATCAATATCTTCATTGCATTTTCTTGCAACTTCATATATATTTGTAATTAACTATTCAATGTCAATAAACATTATTCTTAAGTGATTATGTAATTGTAATACGCTAAAAAATAATTTTGTTAGTATGTCTTTTTATTGGCATCACCATTAATCAATTATATTATTTCTTGTCTGTTGGCTTAGAGATATCACTACTAGACTGGAAGGGAAAAAAATTAAAAATTAGTGTGACTTTTATAATAGTAGTTTACAAGAAGGCCAAATGATTATAATTGATTTTTTTTCCCAAGAGAGTTGCAAAATAAATAGTATATTATGAATTATACATAAGTATTGATTATTAACGGTACATGTTAAATATAAAATTATATTGGTTAGAACAAGTTAGGAAAATAAGTATTTATTTATTTGAAGCACCTTAGACTAAGCAGACTTAAAGGGTTATTCCTAATAAATTAAAAGAGGTGTAACCTAATTATTTATGAGTAATATTATGCTTGAAACCTAATTAGATAATGTAATACTTTTATCAAAAAATTGATAAAGGAGAATTGCAAATTTAGTCCAAAAACTATTTTTAAAGTTGCAATTTTACAATATCAAGTTACATATATTTGATATTTTTTTGTTTATCTTCCCTAATCAAGACTTTATCGTCCAAACAAATACATGTTATAGAATTTATATGCTGAGACAAACTATTACCAAAATCATCAACAATTACAAGCCAATGATGCATTCATTCAAGAAAATAGAGCCACTAATTCACAACATACATCTTATAATCAATGCCATCTAATGTGCATTGTTTATATCTATGTTGAAAAATATTAATTCACTATTATTTTTATAAATTTAATCACACACAATTTTTTCTATGACAGTAACAACTTACATATCTTTTATTTTTATATAAATTGTAATGTTTTAAAAGAGGGTAATTATATTTAAAAATGCAATTTTAACCAAATAACACTTAAGATTGAATTACACTATGATATGTGTGAACAATTTATTGTACTTTTTTATATACTTAAATTTTATAACTTATACTTTTGAATTTTGCTTTCTTAATATTATGTTCTACCAACCTAAATCCTTGTGTTATACCCAAGACAAAGGTATTATAGTGTTGTTGCTTTTTTCTTTTTCTTTTTTTCTTTTTTATTATCATTTTTTTAATTATTAAAATATTTATACCATCCACTTATATTATTTGATTTTTCATTTTCATAATATTTTTATTTTCGTACATAGCACGCGTTTCTACGTTAGTTAGTATATATAGATGGTGAAGGAAAACGTTGTGGATGAGATATTGGCTTGATAAGGATGAAAGTTGAATTTTATGTTTAATTTTATTTGAACTGTGGGCAAGATGTTTACTTGATATATGATTCTTCGTATGTGATTTTTTTTTTAAAAAAATAAATTGAAAAGAGTATAAGAACGGGGACATCATCATAAATTGTTTTTTTTTTGAAATTTGAAAAGAAATGTGGTATAGGATAATCGATTTGAGAAGGGCAACGGAGGAGATTGTGCGAGGAAGAAGAGTGCTAGAAACGGTATTAGTTTGTATTCATTTTTCCAAATTAAAACTACTTTTAAATTTTTGAACTTCTAAACTTAGACTCTTAATTTTTTAATTAATTAGCGATAGAGTAAATCTTTCATACACCGTCGGTGTAGAAAATTTTTTGTATTGTCGCGTAGAAAGTAACTAATAGTATGGTGACAAACGTGCATTATTTAAATTTCAAATGTCATTTTTGTACATGTGTCATGCATCTATACGTAATTGTATAAAAAAATTTCTACACTGACAACGTATATAAGATTAACTCCTTATCATTCTCTAGTAACTTCTCACAAAATACCCCCTTTCTTATACTATATATACTAGTTATAGCACGGGAAGGTAAATATATCCAATTTATAGAAAAATGGTACATATTTGAAAATTTAATTAACGAAATAAAGACAAATAAAACCAAATAATAGTGTAGAGAATATTTTAAACCATCGTGTATATATATAACACGTGTAAATTGTTTAAATTTTAAATATCATTTTTTGCACATATTGTTAATTAGTAAGTTCTACAATGTTATAGACAAAAATAAAAAAAAGAAGACTATACGCTATCAAAATTATTATATTCTTGTTGTATAGAAATTGATTGTAGTTAAAAATGCTACTTTTCAAAAAACATAAGTTCATAACTATCAATATAAAGTCATATATTTGTATAGTCATACATTATCCAATTTATTGTTTGGTGTATATTTTTTTTTAAAAGATGAAGTGAATTTGGTTGGTGAGTACACAAATAATAGAATTGATGGTATACTTCTTCTAATAAATCAATAAAATACTATTATTCTATTAACATATCATATTATTCTACTTAAACTATTTATATAATATAATATTACGTATTTAAAATAATTATATGACTATAAATTTTAAAATATATCAAAATAATACCGTAACGAAATCATAAAACTCCCCGCAATCGATTGAGGATAGGCCTAGACCAAAAGCTTAGGATTCCTATATTAAAGACCTCGATGCCACAATGCCTTCTAAGTTCTAGATATCGTACGACCCAACCCAACCATTTTTTACGAGCCAGTTTTGTTGGTTGGAGGCCATTTTCATCCACAATAAAATGACACTAAAAACTCACGTATTCAAACATTTTATTAAAAATTCCACTTCTATCACTGTGACGTTGGTAAAATTATTTCTTGTTTACTTTATTTAAACCTTGTTGAATCCATATTTGAATATTAAAAATGTAGATAAACTACTACAAAAGAAATCTTTAACGCACAACCTCACAATTAAACAACAACACAGCACAATATTACCTCCCTATACACCCAAAAACAAAGAAAATAAAACAAAAACATGCACAAAACAACAACTCTACGTTTTGAGTATCAAAGTCGATGTCAGAATTGAAAAGGATACTAATGATTAATTTAATTAATTAATCAATTGTGGAAAATGGATATCTCCCTTTATCATTTAATTTTAGTGTCTCTTTTTGGTTAATATATAAAATATTAATTAATGCTTCTTTTATTTCAGACTTTTATTTTTAAACAAACCGACAAATTAGACAACTGTGAGCCAAAAGAATTAGGCCGTTAAAACACACCCCATGACCCTGGTCCCCATATTAAAGCCTGTCACTTATAGAAATGGACAACAACTTCCCATAATTATTTATAATTTTTGAAATTCAGAATTTCATTTTTTTTATCCTTGCTTTAATTCAATTAATTTTTTTTTTGAAATCTTTAGATAATTTGATAAAGCATTCCCACTGTCTATTGACAGACCATCATCCATGTGAAACATTAGTCACTAACACACACTACACACACGACTTTTTTTTCCTTTTTTTTTTTTCTCAAAGACCATTATTTTATAAAGGGATATAAGAAAATATTTAAAATAGGCCCCGATTTCAGATTTTATCTATATATCTTGTGGTCAAATTAAAAATTTATAAAATTATATGTCATTTATTTCATATAATTTAATTTATATCACAAAATATACAAAGTAAATTTAAAAATTGATTTTATCTAAATATTTTTCCACGAATATATTATTTTGTGATGTGCGGTATCAACTTTGTTGAGTTTGCTTTGGAGCCCTTTTAGGTTGTTGCCAACCACATCATTCCTTTTCCATTCTTTCCCCTTCTTTATTCGTATACTATCACTACTACTACAAGGAACTGTGCTCTCATCAGTCTAAGAAGTTCCATTCTTGATTCTTGAATTTCTATTACTTCATCATCATAATCATTCATATGGCTACTGAAACTGTTTCATCAGATCAGTCTACTCCAACCCTTGAAGAGGTATTTACTACTAACTTAATTAATTTATACATGTTAATTACTTTACCATCAAGTTTTTTGTACATGTTTCTTTTTATGTGACTTGTGTAATTCATATATATATTTAGTAATATATAACTTGTGTGACTTGATGTTTGTGAATGATAACAAGTATTCAACTGTATATACATGTTGGCATAAGATTTTGAGTAAGTCTATCTTTTTAGTGTTTCATTGGAATGGTTTTAAGGTATTTTAGATAACTATAGAATAAGCTATATAGGGAAGGTATGTGTGTGTGTGTGTGTATATATATATATATATACGATAAAAGATTGAAGCAAAATTAGTTAAAGAATTTCATGATGAAGAAAGGGTCAAGGAAAATACTTTAAAAGATCACTTGATTTCAAGAGGGTTCTCATAAAACTTGCAAACTGCTTTACAAGGGAAAGCAGTTTAAGATATGCCAGTGAAAGATGTATTTATTTGTTCAGTATTTTTGGTAATTTCATTTGCCTTCCGGGCTGTGAAAGAGCTATGATCAGAGTCTGGCTTTGAATAATTTTTGTTCAGATTCTGGTTTCTCAAGTCTTGCTCCAGATTTGAGCACACGGTAGAATAGAACAATCCAATCTAGATCCAATTTTCCTTTTCATAGAGATAATTTACTTCAAAGGATTTGGTGTTCTTTAGTTTCTTGTTCAACTTTGCATCTCCTTTATCTTTCTTGTTTGTGTTCAATATGGATAAAGATGCTCACTTTTGCAGAAAATAAATGATACCCTTTATTTTCTTTGCCTTCTTTTAATTGCTTTTACTTGAATTTGCAGCAAGTTGAGAAGGAAGAAAAGAAGATATAAAGATAATTGAAGAGAGTTTTTCTCCACCTAAGGAAAGTGAAGAAAAGCCAAAAGATGAGGACACCCCTAGTACAACAACAATTCCTTTGGCTGAACCTGAGGAAAAGATTGAGGAGAAACAAATCGAAGCACCTATAGTTGAAGAGGTTGTCAAGGCTGGGGTTGAAGAGAAGGCAGAAGCCGAGGTGCCACCAAGTTTGGCGGTCACTTCAGATGAACCAGAAGAAAAGATAGAGGCCAAGCACATTCTGAGAGTCCTGCTATAGAAGAGATTAAGAAACCTGAATCTAGTGATAATCACGAAATAGCTAAAGATTCTGTTCTGGTTAATGTTTCAGGAGGAGTAGATGACACTATTAAAAGTGAACTAGAAGGAGCAGAGGTAAAGAATTTGGAATCTTCACAAGAAGAACCTAAAACGGAGTCACAGGAGGAGCAGCCAAAGAAAACTGATATTCCTGAATCTGGAACTGAGGCTGTTGAAGGAAAAGAGGAGCAAGTAGAAGTGCAGCCAAATAAAATTGATACTCCTGAATCAGTAAATGAGGCTATTGAGACAAAAGAAGAACAAGTAGAAGTGTTAACAGAGGGAGTCGACATCCCCGAATCAGCATCTGAGGCTAATGAGGCAAAAGAAGAGCAAGTAGAAGAGTTACCACAGAAAATTCATATCCCAGAATCAGTAACGGAGGATGTTGAGACGAAAGAGGAGGAAGTGAAAGTCTGGCAGAGAAAATTGATATTCCTGAGATGATATATCAGTACCAACTGAAGCTATTGAGACAAAAGTTGAGCAAGTAGAAGAGTTGCCAAAGAAACTTGATATTCCTGAACCAGTCAGTGAGGCAATTGAGACGAAAGACGAGCAAGTAGAAGGGTTGCCTCCAACAGAACAAGAGGCAGCAGTGGCAGAAGTTGTAGGAGTTTCAGCATCAGAGCCCAAGAAAGAAGTTGTTTCAGATCCAACTCCGGAAGTAGAGGACAAACCAGAAGAAAAACTTGAAACTACGGAACCAATTGACAAGGAAGCTGCAGTTGTTGAGCCTGAAGAGAAAACTGAGGTTGAAGCAATAAAGGATAGAGAAATTTCAACTGATGAGATCAGTGATACTAAGTTGGTGGAGGGAGTGCAAGCCGCGACATTGGATTCTACTGCCACAGATGTTTCAGAACCGGTTTCTACAATCCCTGTGGAGGCCGGTAAAGTTGAAGTTCCTCTAACTGAAGTTACAGAAAAGACTGAGGATAAAGAAAAGGAATCATGTATGCCTACCAAAGCTGAAGTTGAAATACCATTAGAAGAAACGTTGGGAAGTACTGGAAAGGAAATTGAATCAAAGGATTTGAAAAATGAAGAAAATATAGAGACGGTTGGCATTGTTGAGGAAAAGGAAGTAGAATCAGTTATTAGTTCCATTTCCACTTCTGAAGACTCTGGAAAAGTTGTAGAACCAGAAACTACTTCCAGAGACGCTGCTGACATTGGAAGCAGAACAGATGAAACAGCAGCTTCAGTAGAAGCCGAAAAAGATGCAGAAGTTGAGAAGAAGGTGGATGTAGAAGAGCCTCAGAAGGTCGAGACAGAAACAAAAGCCGAGGAAGCTGTAGAGGCAGTTGAAACTAAGTTGGAGCCAACAAAAGAAGCTCCTAAAGCAGAGGTTAGAGGAAAGACAACACAAAAATCGAATAACATACTTTCAAAGATGAAGCAATCACTTGTTAAGGCAAAGAAAGCAATCATTGGAAAATCTCCATCGAAAACAACAATGACCACCACCACCCTCTGATACAAACGAGGTCAAAAGTTGAGTAATTTTCCAGGTTCTATGAACATAAGAGAAAGCAATAATATTATAGAGATCAAAGAAGTGGTAAGTTTCTTTAGTGTGTGATATATTTTTCTTCTTTTTTAGATTGGTTTGCCTCCATTATTGGATTTATTGCTAGTGTGGTATACTAGTGCTTTATTACATATTCAATTCTAGGAAGATCGTGTTTCTGTTTCTCTTTTTCATAGTCTATTGGTTGAGTTGTGTGTATTTGGTTGAGTGAACTTAATTCATATCAGTTTGAAGGCTTGTATAGATTTGTTACATTGTGAATATATTTCACTTTGAAAGCTGTTCAGTGATTTTTTTTCTTATCAAGAAACCAAAATATTAGTATATCCCTTGTGGAAGTCTGCAGTTATGAACTGATTGACATTGAAAGTTTAGCCATTTAGTGCCATAAAATTGGTCTGCTACATTAAGCAGTCCACATCTTCTTTATGCTCTTAAATCAAACATTTCATCAGTATTGTCAAAATCAGGTTTGCCACGTCCATGACGGGTATAAACAAGTCGAATATTCTAATGTTTAAATTTATTTGATTAGTTTAACGAGTTTATCTTTCAAATCAAAATTAAATGAATTTTTATCAACTTGAACTCGAATCGAACTATTTTGAATTTTTATCATATAAATTTGACATTCTTAATTTAACGAACCATGTTTGAGCTAAACTTTAAATTTTATTCAAGTTTGGTTTGATTATTAATAAACTAATTCTGAATGACCTCTTACCAAATTGAATCTGATTCGAGTATCGAGTGATTTTATTCATTTTTTCATTGCTAGCCAAGTCCTGCTTACTGGCACGGGGGATGGAGGCTCCCTAGACATGTTTCATTTTTTCAAAGAAAAAAATTATACGAAATTTAAAAAAAAAAAAAAAATAGATGTACTACTATACATCTTTTTATAAAAGAATACTATGATTATGATTATAATATCAATTATCACATCACTCTATATCTAAACATGCATTAATCGCACTAATGTCGTTGATGTAAGTAATGACTTAAAACTCAAATAGTGAGCAATTAATGCTAATAGGTTGATATTTCTTTAGACTAAATCCACATGTACTATTTTTCAACCTAAAAATGCGAATCTGACAAGGCACTTTTTACTTTGTAAGATAGTATTCCCTTAGGCCAAAATGTGGCCACAGTCCAACCAGATATTGCTGTCCAAATTGCATCATCTCTTTTAGAAAAGCACATTAGGGCAAACTCAATTTGGAGAATACACAACTCATCCAAAGATAGTGGGCCAAATGACAGCATATAACAACACTAATATAACAAGGACAGATAAATTATACATCACCATCACATAATACATCTATATTCCTTGAATATCAGCCAAATTATTCTTCAACCTTCAAGACTTGGCAGAATTACATTAACCTTCACATAGTACATTAACCATCACATAATACATCTGTATTCCTTGAGAATATCAGACAAATTATTCTTCGACCTATAAGACTTGGCAGAATTACATTGACCTTCCTATCTATACTAGAAGTGATCAAAATGAGCATTTTCGAGCAATTCCATGAAAATAATAGCCATCTAAAGGTGACTAAAATACTAGAAACGTGAAGTATGATAAGCACACATTTATGCATACAAATGAAAAAGATGGCAAATAAACAGACACGAAAATACTCATCTTCTCCGTCTCACAACACCACACAAATTGCCACGGGTATGGGGGCACACATGTAATGCCAATAATTGGACAGGACAGGCACATGAACATGTGTGAAAAAAATGCACACGCATGTATAGAACAGAGACAGACATAAAGCCATAGATGTCCAAACACATGCAGGAGCAAGTGCACATATAACCTCAATCACAAGAAGACATAAAACAGGCAAAAAGTTCAAATATCCAGCTGCTGCAAGCACACATTGCAACCACCTTAGGATGCTTGCTTGTAGGATTTAAACTTCCACCAAAAATATTTAACCCACAAGAAAATAAAGCAAACAGAGCGACGGCTAAAAAAACTAGGAAAAACAGTCACAATCAGGGGCGGATCATAGGGGTGGGAGGGGCGGCGTCTCCAAGATTTTCAAAATTATGTTTTTCTCTCCTTAAAATTTTTTAAATTATTATTATACTATTATAAAAATTAGACTCCGCCGTCAAAAAATTTTAAAAAATATAAAAAAATGTTTATTTATATAGTTTATTTTCCAAAAGTTTCAAAAATATATTATTTTTTTTGATATTTTTTAAAAATTTCAATAACTCCCTTTAAAAAAATTTAAACTTTACCACATAAAATTTTACAAAAATTATAAAATTGTCTCTCCAAATATACGTATATATAATTTTTGCCCCCAAAATTTAACTCATGAGTCCGCCTTGATCACGATGCAAGGAGAGAAAAGCAGTAGCAGTGCAACGAAACGATAGAAGGCAGCAAACTATTTTTTTTATTTCTTAAATGTAACACACACAAATCGAGGCAATTCTTTCCAAAGCTCTAGATGGCGCAACAACAATAAAACCAAATTTATATATTAGGAGTAGTATAACCAATTAACCCAAGACTTCATATATAAAACTATGGCTTAATTCCACTTTGTACCCCTAAACTTGTATCGGATTTTCACATTACACTCTAAACTTTTTTTGGACACTTTGCATCCCAAACTATCTAAATATTCCCATGTCAGTCCAAAATGGACTTCTATCAAAAAACTTAACGATTCTTGTGCGCGTGTAAAACACATTCCGTTAAGTGTAGGTAACCAAATTGGCACTAAAAGTGTCAGAAAATTCTTGGATGGAAATTTTCCCTCATTTGACCTAATTTTTGGGTTAAATAATAGTCCCATTTCGCATTCCCTCTCGAATCTCAACGCTCATTACTTCAACTTGAAGTTGTAGCACTAAATCCTCAAGGATGAACAATCCAGAAAATACGAGGTGTAGATGCGAGAATGAAGTCGTTGTGATTGACATCATGGTCTAAGGCAAACCCGGGAAGAGGATTTTTGAGGTGTGCTAAAAACCAAGTTAGTGCAAATGTAGTGTTTGACCCTTCAATCAACATCTAATAGATTGTTTATTTGTTGAAGAACACTTTGGTTTTGTGCAGCAATATGGAGATTGCAAGTTCTTCAAGTGGTACGATCCTAAACAATGCCCTAGATACAAAAGAGTAATGAATGGGTTGTTGAACTCCATGAGCAAGAAAGATATTGAGATAACTACATTGCAAGCAAAGAACAGGAAACTTTTACTGCTGTTATTGATTCATTGGATTTTGATTTTTGTGTTGTTTTTACTGACAAAGAAAGAGGATGATGAATATGAAGGACTGTAGTTATGTAGTTGGATTTTCCTTTTGCTTCCAAGTGTTTGGGTGGTTTAATGTACTTGTATGTAGTTTTGCTGTGTTTGAGTGGTTGATGTAATTGTAAGTAGTTGGGTTTTACCCGCATCATTGATGCGTAGTTTTGTGGGTTTGTAGTTCAGGAAATGAAATGAAGTGTATTTTGATTGTGGAAGTGAATTGTTTTTGTGCAGTATTGTAATGTATCTAGTTTTATCTAGAGTTTTATGGTGTAAATTCGCATGCTGGCCTTAACAACTTTAGTCAAATAAAATAAATGTAGAAAAACTAGAGAAGATTAAAATACCAAATATCACTTCACAATTTCAGCCACTGCATTTCATTGCCTCCAAAAAAGTTCAACACATAAGACTTACAAAATAGTTAAGGCAATAGATAAGTTTTTACAAAAGAGCTAAGGCCATCAACAAAATAAGACTAAATGGAAGTCAGTATTGTATACCCAAAAACATAGAAATGATCAACAAAACATTGTTTCTACTTGCCCTCCCTTTTTTTCCTACAATTGATGGTATTGTCTAGCACTTGCACAGTTTCAGTATCTGATTGGGACGAATGTCCAATAGCAGCTTAAAGTGATGAAAGGTCGACACACCTTTGTCCTTTCCACGTATATGTTGGTAGAAGCAAGCTGAGTCGTGCCCAAATTAACCACCTTTGTACATTCTGGGAGTGGAGGAAAATAGGGTGCAGGTGCTCGAATTGTAATCCCAAGACCAAATGCAAATGCTCTTGGATTGTTGACTTGAAAACAATCAACATTAGCAATACATGACTCAAATTTATATGCAGATGCAAACAACAATGTATAACTTGTGAAGTTGTAGTAGTAGAGCTTTGGATTTTGGCCTTCTTAGGAGGAGGCACGTTATACTTGGAATGTAGTTCTCCTCTATATGGATCTGCATGTGGACAATTAGCCTTTGTATGACCAACATACTTTCTGCAAATTCCACATTTCCTTTTCTTTGTGCCCCCCTCACCTCTTACCGCTTCTACATTAACAGCTTGCCCACCAGTAGTTGAAGACCTCATAACAACACCACACCACTTGCTGGCACTTCAACTGCAGCAGTTGCTGCCCTTTCATCATCAGTAGTTAGTAGAAATTCAACTGCATCACAGTTGTTGCCTCTTCATCACCAGCAAATGGTGGAACTTCAACTCCATCTTGGACTTGGTTTTCTGCAGCTTCCAACTCTATTTCCCTTACTTTTGTTGGGCAGCTGAGTCTGTTATGGCCAGCATATTGGTGGCAGTAACTGCATTTTGCCTTACCTCCCTTCTTGCTTAGCATATTCTTGACAAAATTATTCTTATTGTTTTCTTTATCATGTTGCCTCCTTGCTTTTTTAGGCTTTCCAGGACCTCTACCATAGTTAGGTAGCAAAACATCAGGCATATTAGTTTTATCCCATAGTACAGGGCAACTGACTTGATGTAGGGATTGTTCATAGTTTCGCATGTAAGTTTCTTTAGAGCAGAAATCATCCACATAGCTCTCAAGTCTCTCCCTACTTTTGAATATGCAAGCCACTGCATGGTTGCATGGTATCTCTCTCAACTCCCATTTCCTACATGAACAGGCCCTAGGGAGCAAATCTACAACAACACCATCTCCATATATTTTGCATGATACCTACAACCTTTGGTTACCAGAATAGATAGGAATGCAATCATTTTGTCGTGATTTGCTCTTCTCCAAAATAGCCATGATTTTAGGACAGAGCTGACATGCCAATGAAATAGAAAAAACAGGTCAAAAAGTAACGCACGAATGCATAATTGTAAATAACAAACATGGAAAAAGGTACTGTACCCTCATGCCTTGACATTTTATCCGTGTTGACTTGTAACCTTCTTAGCAGGTACAAGTATAGAGTTTGTAACACGGTAAGGATTGGCATGTTTCTAGCTTTAAGTATTGTAGAATTGAAAGTCTCACACACATTATTCAATAGTATATCACATTTAAACTTATCTTGGAAATGTGACCTTAACCAATGGCTAGGATCCTTATTTGACAGCCACAAGAATGCATCATATTCTTCTTTCTCAAACCTCTCCATCTCAGACTTAAACAAATTGACATTTGTGGCTCTAGCACATTTCCATAGCCTATCTTTCAAAGTTTCTGCTGATAAACCTTTGTGCAATTGTTTGAATTTATTGTACATGTGAAGCACATAATGCATATGCTCAGCTTCTGGTAATTTATTACTAACATCCTGGATGAGTCCCTGTTCAAATAAAATATATTATCAATTAATATGTAGAATACATTAAAACTTATAATAAATAGAAACATAACCATTCAACTGCCTTTTGTTTATCAGTGATGACACACCACTTTTTTGAGTCTTTAATCTCCAAATCTTGGACTACAAGCCCCAAAAATCAGTCCCAATTATCATAGTTCTCAACCTCTACCACAACATAAACCACATAATACATACTATTGTTGGAATCAATACCAACAACTGTCAACAATTGACCCCCATGAGGACCTTTTAAGTGGCACTCATCTAACCCAATCAATTTCCTACAACCATTCAAGAAGCCCCTTTTTAGTGGTTCTAAGCAAATGTACAACCTGTTGAATCTGTTATGACCCTCTTCATTAACAGCAGTTTCTAACACAGATCCACAGTTGTTCCTGGATTAACCTTCCTTAACTCACCACAGTAATCTTCAAGCTTAGTATACTGTTATACGTATGTGACGTTGATTTTTTGGATGATTTTTGCCTTGGTTCTGTAGGCTTACTTGATGGAAAAATCAACATTTAACTCTTGATTAACCTTAGTACAAAATTCTGTAACTGTCATGGATGGTTGTTTCCTAAAATCATGCATGTATGACTCAGCAGCCAACTTAGAAGTCATATTTTTGTTACTCCAAACCTTGCCACATTTATGAGTGTCATCTAATCTCTTAACTTGGATTGTCTTTTTATCACGCATAAAAGAACTCGAAATTCTTCATTGGTACTCTTTACAACAAATAGCTCTAATCCTCCTTAACTCATTCTTTATTGAACTTGATCTCCCTACCATCAATGATGGAATGCATCCTCCTAATTACAGTCCTAAATAACTTAACAGTTGAAAACCTCAACACAAGACTGAATTTAGGAATTCTTAAATTTGCAGTCCTCTCATTAAAAACTGGATACCTTATTCTTTTGGTCTCTTCATCTAAACCACTAAGGCTCTTAAGATCATCACTTGAAGATTCATACTCTGACTGCATACCCTTAACAATTATGAGGCCTGAATCATTAAAGTTTGTTCCCTTCCCCTCAGGTGTCCCAACAATCCCTATGTTATCATCATTACCAGCATCTTCTATATGTGGAACATTTTTAGAACCGATATCACCACTCCTATTTCTCTTACTCTCAAGAACAATACAGTCATGAAACAATTCATTATCATCTTCATCATCCATTTCATAATCTGAATCACAGAAATCATCTCCCAAAGTTATAATATCATGCCTTTCACTACTACTGCCTTGACCCTTGTCGATATTGTTGTTACTATCCTTACCGACATTTTTCCCATTCTCACCACAAACCTTGCCCTCACCCTGACCCTTACCCTTAGTTAATGTTTTTGAACTCAGCTTACCCTTCTCCTTAATCTCCTTGCGTAGGCTGACTAATACCATCACCAGCAACATTCATCTCACCCTTATTATTGCCCTGCCCCTTATCCACAATGCTGACACTACCCTTGCTCTTAGACTTACCCTTAGTTAATGTTTTTTAACTCATCTTACCCTTCCCCTTAATCTCCTTGGCAGACTGACCAACCCCATCACTAGCAACATTTATCTCACACTCACTATTGCCCTACCCCTTGTCCATAATGCTGACACTGTCCTTACCCTTAAGCTTACCCTTAGTTAATGTTTTTTAACTCACCTTACCTTCCCTTTAACCTCCTTGGCAAGCTGACCAAACCCATCACCAACAACATTTATCTCACACTCACTATTGCCCTGCCCCTTATCCACATTGCTAACACCATCCTTGCCCTTAACCTTATCCACATTTTTGCCACTACCCTTCAATTCTTTACCCTGCTGACTAGTCCCAACAGTACCCATACCAACATTGTTACTACTACCCACATTAGGATTAACCAAGTTATGGGTGGGACTCAAAGACACTATAATGTGTTATGTAAACCTCGGCTACTCTTTTAGGTGGTAAAGTGTTAACCATCAGTTTTAAATCCCTTTCAGTGATGCAGAAAACAAAACCATCTTGAAGTGACATTCCTGGAATTTTGAAGTTCCACCCTACATCTTTACTATAAGCTAACCTCTTTGCAACTCTAGACAAAACTTCCAATGATATATTTCTGGTTCACAATCATCCAGGTAATCCACCCTTCCACCAACATATTCTTTTGTAGATGCATCTATCCACTGATCCCTGTAATCAATTTCAAGACTAAAATTGTTAGCATTTTCTCCTGTTAAGAACAATTAAAGGAAAACATAAAAAGTGAACAAATTGACCTAATCGTCATGCATAAACATTAATTTATATAGTAAGGGACTACAATGACTTGACCATTGAAGACACATTTTAGACAAACTATACCCTACTGCTACCCAACCAAAAGTGCATGTTGAAATAAAATAATTTAAAAACAACCAACACAAAAACTCAAAATACAGGTACATCCAAATATAAAATCACCATCTTTCACAATTCCCTCAACATCTCACCATGTTTTTATTAACAAGAAGACAAAAAGACAAACCCTAAAATAAAGTTACCAGAAAAACAATAATCTCAATATTTAGAATGCGATTCTCAAAAAACCCTAACTATTCCTGGCATTTAGAAGTTGAAAATCAAGAATACAATACCAGTGATTGGACAAAGACCTTTGACATCAAGCTTCACTCTTGGCAGATAGCCTCCAACATTGGACAAAGAGTTTTAGGGTTCTCTTCGGCAGCCGTCCAATTAGTTTTGAAACAAATGAACACTTAGAACAGATCGTTGGTATGTTAGGGTAGTATTAGTGGTTGAAATTATGTTTACGTCCTTGCACCAATAAAGCATTTTCTGTTAACCTGCACTTAACAGAAGGTGTCTCACACATGCACAAGAACCATAAAGTTTTTTTACTGAAGTCCATTTTGGACTGAAGTGTAGAATATTTAGACAGTTCAGGGTGTAAAGTGTTCAAAAAAAGTTTAGAGTGCAATGTGAGAATCCGGTACAAGTTTAGGGGTGTAAAGTGGAATTAAGCCTAAAACTATTTAGATTTAGGCCCACAACCAAAGCCTCTCTTAAACTAAGATCTCCAATTTTGTGCATGCCCAACATTTTCTTCAACTTCACTAGTTTTTTTAAAATGTCAGCCACTTGATCTTCGGCTTTGTAATAATCAATAGCTATCTCCTTATCTTGCACTAACTCACGAATGAAGTAGAATTTGATGTCAATGTGTTTGTTGTGCTCATGAAAAATTGGATTCTTTGTCAACTCTATGACAGACTTGCTATCACAAAATATTTTGATAAGACCTTCTTACATGTGTTGTAAAAACTCAAGCATCCTTCTCAACCATAGCGCTTGACTAGCACAACTTGTCGTTGCCATGTACTCCACCTCAACTATAGACAAAGCCAACACTTGTTTCTTTGACGTCCCTGAAAACACACTCTATTACCCAAGTAAAATGCGTAACCCAAAAAACTCCTCATTTGAATCATGCCACCAACTTGCGTACCTTAGATGTATCTCAAAATCCTCTTAGCTGCCTGCAAATGAAATTGAAGTGGGGACTCCATAAATTTGCTAATCAAGCCAATTCCAAAAGTAATGTCTGGTCTCATAGAAGTCAAATACTTGGTACTCCCAACCAATCTCCTAAAATAAATAGCATTAACAAAATCACTAGTATCATCTTTCATTAATTTCAATTTTTCTTCAACTGGGGTCATCATTGGTTTGGCAATATCTATTTTCAACCTTTCAAAATATCACCCGCATATTTTTTTGAGAAATAAAAATACTACTATCCAGCTAACAAACTTCAATACCAAGAAAATAAGACATTAACCCTAAATTCGCCATCTCAAAATAGCTAATTATAGCCTCCCTAAATTCGCCATCTCAAAATATAATTATAGCCTCCCTAAATTCAAAAATTAATATGAGATTATTGATAGGATTTGTGAAAATCAAATCATTCACATATAAACATGCAATGAGAATATCTCTACCTGGATTGAATTTGATATATAAAGTATGCTCATATGCGCATCTTTAAAATCCATAATCAACAAAATAAGAATCTCTACAAGTGTACCAAGCCCTAGGAACTTGTTTCAACTCATATATGCCTTCTTCAACTTGTAAACTTTATTTTTTTAACCCCTTTTGACATAACCTGCAAACTGCTCAACATAAATCTCTTCTTCAAGAACACCATTCAAAAATGCATATTTTACACCCATTTGATAAATTTTTCAACAACTATTTTGCAGCAAGTGAAACAATCAGTCTAACAGTGTCAAGTCTAGTAACAGGTACAAAGATCTCAAAATAATCAATACTTGCCCTTTGTTCGTAACCTTTGACAACCAACTTTATTTTGTAGCGATCCACCTCTCCAGTTGGTTTGACTTTGGTCTTGTACACCCACTTAACTCTAAATGACTTCTTTGTTGACGAAATGAGTGGTCAACTTCCAAGTGCTATTTTTTCAATGGCATGTTTTTCCTCATCCATGGCTTGAATCCAATGATCTTCTTTGACAGCTTCCTCAAATGTAACCAAATCACAATACGCAAACAATGTAAAATTAATAATATCTTCATCTGACACATCATTATCATTAGAAATAACATAATATTGCAAACGAGCAGGCAACTGGTGTTATCATTGCGGGCAACTGGATGAATCTGTTGGGATAGGCTACACAACTGGCTGATCTACTTGTCTACTAGAACTCCCTTCCTCCACTATTAGAATCATTGGTGGAGGTTTTGATGATGGTTCGGGATCCTTTTTAGACCAATCCTAAGTACCCTTCTCATCAAAAGTAACATCCCTAATAATCACTTTTCCTGTATCAAGGTTAAACAACTTGTAACCCTTTGTCTCATGATTGTAGCTAAGAAAAATATACTTTTCTGTCTTGTCATCCAATTTCTTCCTCAAAGTATCAGGAACATAGGCATAGACAAAACAGCCAAATACTTTTAAATAAGAAATATGTGCTTTTCTACCAATCCAAACCTCATATGGAATTCGCCCATAATTACACCTTGTTGAACACCTATTTAACACATAAATAGTACAAGAGACATCTTATATCCAAAAACATTTAGACATATTTTTAGAATGCATCATGGATCTCACCATGACTATCACAATTCTATTTTTTCTCTTAACCACACCATTTTGTTGAGGAGTGTACCTAGCTGTCAACTGACGTTTAATGCCATGTTTTTTCTAAAAAATCATCACATACAAGAAATTCAGTGCCTCTATTGGTTCTCAAAATTTTAATGAATAACCACTTTGCTTCTCTACATATAATACTTGAACTTCTTGAATACATTACATGCATCAGATTTATTTTTCAAAAAAAAAATACACCCAAGCCTTTATACTAAAATAATCAATAAAAGTGATAAAATACTTACTAGTACCATTGGAAGGAATCTCCACTCAACACTAGTCTGATTTTGAGTGCTATGAATCATTGGAACGGTAAATCACCGCAATTTAAAGAAAGAGGCCACAAATGACTATGGTTCATATTTATCGTAGCAATTAGTCCCCATTTATCGTCAGTGATAATACCAACACCATGTTTAAACAGTAAATCATATTCATTTTCAAATAACTACCCCAAACTCAACAAATTATGATATAAACTTGGCACATAAAAAAATCAGATATAAAATTAGAAAACCCATCTTTCAGAGTAATACCAATTTTTTCCTTTCCTAAAACATGCACTTTTTCATTATTTCCAAACTTTCCATAAGATTTAAAAGATTCATCTAGATTAGAAAATAACTCCTTTTTTTCACATGTGTGATTGCTACAGCCAAAATCAATAAACCATTCATTCTTATTACTTTCATCAGACCTGGAACAGGAAAACAAAACAGTATCTTATTTATTACCATTATTTTTAGCTACGTTTGCATGCACTCTCTATAACAATTTTTATTATGCCAATATTCATTTTGAGGTAATATCTTATTTAACCACAGCAATAACATTTAATTTTAGATTCATCAATTCTTCAAAAATTATTATTCTGCTGATTATTGTGTTGGTCCCTCTTGAAATTACCATTATTATTTCTTTGCTAGTAACTACAATTACATCTCCACGACCATGAAAATTGTCTCTGCTGCTACGTCCTCTACCTCTAAAATTTTGACCTCTTTGATTTATTTCAGCCAGATTTGCTATCTCTTCCTTTAGTTTAGGTTGATTACCTTGGCCTGCAGCACCTCCTCAACTGTGTCAACTGTTTGTTGATTCAGCGGCATCTCATAAGTCACCAATTCACCCTTCAATTCATCAAGTTTTAAAGTATTCAGATCCTTGGGATGCTTAACGCCATTTCATCAACTGGCATTCCCTGCGGGGGTGATTGGGACGTGGACATAAAGGTCTTTATGCAATCAATAATTCACTTAAACCTTATGGAAACCCTAATATTCTTGCAGAATAAATAGCCGATCTCCATGAAAAATGTTACGACAACTTGCGTGTAGTTTGTGATTGGATAGAAGTTTCATAGAGATGACTACTGATAGTTTGAAGATAAGCATAGGTGGAATATACAGGTATGTGGATTACCACCTGGTGAACTTCTTCCTGTCGCCTCAAGACCTGTCTGTTTTGTGTGAAAATTTTTACTCAATGACTGGCTGTAGGATTTTTTCGATAACTTTCACTTTTTCAAAAACCATACTATTGGTTCTCATATCATTGATAAGATTATTTTTTGCCAATAAAATCTTTAACTAGGTCGGCTGGTTTCATCTGGGCCACGTATTGTCCTGAGTTTTTGCAATTTAATTTTTTTCATATCAGCGGAACCACGATTTGAATTTAACAAAATTATTCAAGTCGCCTTTGTTGTCTTTGCATTCATAAATTTATTGAATACATGCAACTGGACTTTGGTTTTGAGGTAGTGGTGTGTCTTGTAATCCAACTGTCTATTTTTCTCCAACTTCTTAATTTCTTAAGCTGTTAATTGTGTGCACCTTCTTGGGGTTTATCAAATCCTTAATTTACAATAGGCCAAACTCTAATACAAACAAAGCTGTCAATTATTTGTCTTCTTGCGGTACATCAAATCATTGATTTACAATAGACCGAACTCCAATACAAACAATGAAATTTTGCATCTCACTATATCAGATCTCAAAATAATTTTTGCCATCAAAGATAAAAACGGGACACTCTTGTAAGATATATGAACTATCCATGATTTTTTTTTTAAATCTCTAAGATCTCACAAAGTTCTGATACCACTTTGTAGGATTTAAACCCGCCAAATAAATATTTAACTCACAAGAAAATAAAGCAAATAGAACGACGGCTAAAAAAACCAAAAAACAGTGTTGATGCAAGGAGAGAAAAGTAGTAGTGGTGCGATGAAACGATAGAAGGCAGCAATCTATTTTTTGATTTCTTAAATATTACACACATACAAATTGAGGTAATTCTTTCCAAAACTCTAGACAGGACAGCAACAATACAACCAAATTTCAGTATATAATAGGAGTAGCATAAGGAATTAACCCAAGACCTTATATATAAAATTATTTCGACATAGGCCCAGAACCAATAAAAGCACATTCGGACAAGACTTTAGATAATGGGCCTAATTGCATGAATCTTAGTTTAATTCCTACATTTCTTCTAGTTGCAGAGTTTTGCAAACATCAGTGGTCCATTGATAAGGCTCATTGTGACTAAAACATTTCACGACTTGACCTCAATAATGCTGAGATTTTTTTTCCTTTCAAATTTGTTCAAGGAAAGCATTTAAGGTTCAGCGAATTCTTTAGATTTAAGAAAACAGGGGAATATTTTGCAAGTTTTTCTCTTCCATTTCACTTTGTTGTTTATTTTCTTCAAGCCTGAAATGCTTTAGGGAAAAGGTGTAATATTCATCTTAAACGTTTGAGGAAAATAAAAGAACAAAGTGAAATGAAAGAGAAAACTTGAAGAATCCAGCATAAATGCATTATGATTTGAATATATAAATAAAGACTAGAACTATACAATATAGCACAAGAGGATTACAGGCACTAGCATTCATATTTATGCAACTGAAGAGACCAAGGTGTAGCCAACCATACATGGAAAAAATTCCCAAATCAATCGTCAAGTTTATTGTGTTATGCATCTGAGAAGAATAATGCAAAATATCTGCATGGAGAAGAATAATGCTAAATATGCATGAAAGGTACACCTTTTCTTTACAGTAAGACTTGGCAATTGACATTAGCATTTCTGTTCCATCTGAAGATTCAAAAGGCAGACAATTTAAGTAACAGCTTCAAGTTTAAAGTAAACACACCCCCAACCAAAAAAAAATTGATCAAATAGTGGAATGTATTTATTACCTCTGACAATCTGGATTTAAGGTGGGCATACTTTTTCCAAGAAGGGAATGAGAGCAACATCAGACAATAATGATTCTCTAGAGTAAACAGGAAATAAGTACTGAAGAGAACTCGCAGAAACTTGATCAGTTCACCATTTAAAGCACGCACTCTAATATATTGAAGGCCTTGTACATACAAAAACAGGACGAGAAATGCTCGACAGTTTTGTCCCCACTAGTGAACCTCAAACTACCAGTTATGTTGTAAACTCTGACCTACCAACCATTACAGAATTGCTTTTCTTTTTTTGAAGCATTACAGTATTGTTTTCTCTTACAAAAAAAGATATATCGGTCCAGCTCATTTAGTTTTACATGTAAAGAAGTACTAACTAATGTATGTCCATCGCATAAAGAGTCTACAAATTTCTGAAATACATACTGTCTTGAAAATGTATAGACTACAATCAAGTTTTATTCAGCCAGAAAATTGTTAACATGTCTGGTACACAATACATTGCATTTTCCAAGATCAAAAACAGCTGCTCCTATCTTAAGAATTGTACATAAGAAGGAAAAAGAAAAAAATTCTCTTCAAACAGAAACCTGTGCAACTAGTAATTACATTCCTAAAGTTAGAATTCAGATAATCACCGTAAAACTTTTCCTCTGTTTCTACATAACTCACCAAAACCCTCATCTTGATAACCATGAAAAACTTTTACACAGCAGAAGAAGCTCTACTGTTTACGGAGGCTAATATTCCATGTGGCTACTCAAACATTTAGTTCTTGCTGTTAATCACTCCCTGCACAGGCAATGCGATCTTTAGTCTTCATTATACTACAGGTTTAGAGAACTTCAATTTAAACATGCACACCCCTAGAGTATGGCATGAATGTCAGAGGAAAGAAAGGGACGAGATACAGGAAGGGATGTATATCGACTGCAACAGTAAGTCACAACTAAATGATTTACCCACCAACTTCTTTTGCGGATCCAACATCAGCCGTAGTGGTCAAGTTAACGGCAGCAGCACCACAAACATTGGGTGCCTGATCATCCTTCAACGTCATGGCAGACTGGTCAAAATCCTTATTTGCTGCTTGCAGCTGGCATCATGAAAAAAGAGAATTAATGCATTGAAGCAACAAAAGTGCCACACTTCACAATAAAGCTGATTAAAAGTCTAGATAGATTCATGAACAAATATAAAACTGAAAGATTTTATTGTTAATAACTCAACACTGGAGTATCGACTTGAAGAAAGAAGAAAGAAGCAGAAGGGATAAACCAAAGTATAAAAAATTACTTGAGAAACAAAAATATGTCAGTTCAGCTATTAGAAATCAACTGGGAAGAAATATGAAATTTTGCATCTCAAATTTTGAAAGAGGGGGGGGGGGGGGGAGTTGTTGGAGGCAACTAAAAGACATATTAATACATTGAAGTTAGGAGGCAAAGAAAAAAGGAATATAGAAATCCATGAATACATGGAGAGTTGGGCATGATTATCCGACTTACGGTTTCCAACAATCAAGCAGGCAATTTTATGAAGTACAAATAATCTCTTTTTCAACCTTTTGTCGCAAATCTCACCCTTTTCCTCTGCATAACAAATCTATGAAGATCTAGATTTTGTGCTCGATGAGGTAGCAAATATTTAGAGTCATTCAAAATGTAGCTCCACAAAATAGCATAATCTAATTTATAAGGGTCAGAAATTGACTTCCATGAGTCAAAGTATCATCATATAACATCTACTTCATACTTTATGGCCATCATAAGAAATACAAAAAACAAACAATATATCTGCAGTTCTAACATCAAGGTCTCAACGTAAGAAAAGGTATTCTCAATAATCAAGATAAATGCACATTTTCCCATGGAACTGACATAATAACACCTAGTGGTCAGATCCATGTCAACAGTGTAGGAGATCTGGTGTTCAAAACTGGGCTCCCTCCTTCCTCTCCCAAAGGACCAATGGAAAAAATAGTCTTATATTCATTTGAGATGTAGGATCATGTTCCTAAAAATTTTCACTTTCAAAAAGCAGTCTGACCCGTTAACAGTAATCTGAGGCTTACAGGAACCCAGCAATGGTGACTGGAAAAAAACTGTAAACAATATGTTATTATGATTTAACTTACTAGAACTAAAGCTGAAGCCCATCTGGCTCAGCTTGTTTTTCATATTACAGGTGCCACAGTAAGCATGCAACGGCAAGTTGGAAAATAAAGCTCCAAAACTTGTAACCATGTATAATGCCAGGTGATGACTTTAAACTTGGGAACTCAAATATCAATGTTTACACAAACAATCTGTTAAAATAAAATTTACTTAAAAAAAATTTGTGACTGGCATATATGAGAACATAAAACCGCAATTAACTTTGGCAAAGGCAATTAGAAGGAAAAAACTGAGAACAGAGGAAACATAAAGATTGATCAAAATCCAATTACTTTCTCATCATGTAATTCCAAACTCTATGCACAGTAAAGTTGTAGAAACACTCACAACAAACTTTCCCTTATTTCCTCCAGAAAAGAGCAAGCCATACGTCTGACTTGGGTTAAAATCCTAAATACACTATGCACCTAGAATTAAAACAAAACATTAACTGGTTGGCCGGTTTAGTCTTTAAGGTTTGTTCTACAAGATGATTCCATGCTTTGCAAAGATAATGTGCCTTGCATTTCTTTTGTCTTCACTTACATGGAAAGCATAACATGATTTTGTCTAACAACAAGTGTTAAAGGAACCTTGTTGCTTGTCCTTGAAAGAACTTCTTGTGCAACTAATTGGTTGGTCAAGACAAAAGGTTAAACTCAAAGGACAAAATCAGAAATAAGCATTCTACCTCTGAATGCGACTTTAACAAATATGGACGTCCCCAAAAGATGTGTCTAAGAGTGGGCTGTGGAAGATTTGTCTAGTTATTTAGAAATAATAATGAAATGAATCCTCTAAATAACTTCTAACAAAACATAAATTCACTAGGAAAGCAAAAAGAAGCAAGGCTTGCAAGGAAAACAATGAGGGCAAAAAGCAAAAAATTGCTGCCTTGCACAAAAACTATGGAAATTATGTACTACAAGGACTGTTGCTAAACTAATAATAAGGAAATTCCATTTGCCAATATATGCTAAAGCATGGATAAAGTATAAACCTGGCCAGATGTCTGGTTTATTGAGGTGCAAGTATCAGCATTTCCGTTGCAGTTGCAGGAATGAGCTGTGAATTCTTATTCTGCACTGCAACATCAGAGTGGAAGGTTGGAGATGTACTTGGAGCTTCTACATGAATTCCCATTCTAGGGGCATTCAAACCCACAGCTGAATTTATGGGAGTCTGTCCCACCAAAGGAACTAAGGGTACTCTCGGGACTGACACAGGAAGTCCCTGACCCGGATGGCCAAAAACCTGAAGACTTGATCCAGGCATTCCTTGGAAAGCAGAAGACCCAGAAATAGGTGAACGGAAATGTGCTCCTTGCATGGGCGGTACTGGAAAAATTGGAAATCGTTGACATCCAGAGTTCATGTCTAGCATTCCCATCCCAAAATTCATTCCCATGCCCATTCCACCACCCAGGGGTGGCAAATGCGTCATATGAGCAGCATGCATGTGTTGTAATCCTGTTGGAAACATCATTGGAGGGATACACAAGCCAGCTCCCATTGACATCATCTGGACAAAGAAAAGAAAAGCTAGCATTGTAATTATTTCAAGGACATTGTCTTGATCCGAAAAGAAGAAACAAACAACAGTCCATTAGATATCTTTTACCACTCAAACTGCCAGAATTTATAGATTTAAGTCCTTGTATGGCCATGTATTTTTTGTATTAATTTAACACCAAAATAACAGTAGGGATATCTTTTGCCTTCTCCCACACAAAACTTCCCAAAAAGATAAATATGAAATAAGAAACTTGGCCCCTAAAAGAAAGGAAAAATAAAGCTTAGCCTAAAGATGTAGATAATTAGAAGAAGTCAGCAAAAAGATATCTCCAGTTATGCAAAGTCTATCATACACTTTTCAATGGCCTATATGCTGGAGGGATGGACAAAGAACATAACAGAAAATAAATCCAGTGGGGTATAGGACAATAAAGTCATAAAGAATATGACTTCACCTTACCTGTACTTGAAGTTGAAGCGTCTTCAAGTACTCAATGGCTTCATCAAGCATCGAAGCTTTGTCAGCCTAACAAATGAAGATAGACTGTGTCAAAAAACTAGAAATAAAAAGAGAGAGAGAGAGAGAAATTGGAAATTCGCATGCTGAGATATTCAAATGAAACTTGGAATTCTTATGTGAATCACTAAAACTTACAAAACCAGTTTCAGTTCTAAAGAAATCACTGAGACCGGAAAAAGAAACTAAATCTTGCAAGCAGGAAAACAGAAATTAAGCTCAGTCATTCACTAGCAAATTAGGTTCATCATAAACACTCCATTTTGCTACATTTCATTAGATGAAAAATCTGCACAGCATGTTCGATTAGCAAACAGATTTTCTAGACCATATACTTTGAGTCAAGGGACAGAATCTTGGATAATGTAGATCTCTTTCATGTACAGAAGCTTTAAATTATATATTACATATTTAGATACGCATGATTTGTAGCAAGACATATTGTCATTTCAGAATACATGGCTTTTTTACACTTTGTACCAAACTTTAATCCCTAAATCAGTTCTTAATTTGCAAATGTTTAAGAGCATACCATCTAGTAAGCAACATACACACAGATTAGTAAGCATATATTGAAAAGTAATAACATATAATTTACCTTATTGCAGTTGGGTATAAGTTCTTGTAATGCACGCATCTTCTCATTAATCCTATCCCTACGCCTCTGTTTGTAATCATCAGTTATAAGTATTCGAAGCCAGTCAATCACCACAAATAAGTACTAGAAGTCAGTCCCACAACAAACGCAAGATAATCATATCTGGAAATGGTTTAGCTCACCCGCTCAGAAAGATTGTGAACTTCTGCAGCCCGGCTTCTCTTCGAACCAGAACCTCCTCGAGCATGAGCTGCTTTTTTTACACCCACAGATTCTTCTTCAATATCCTACATGTGAGGGGTTTGAATTTTATTACAAAAATCAAGAGGAAGTAAATTGGCAAGAAAAGAGAAGTCGGCTGCTCAACATTATGTCTTACTTCACTTCGTGACTCAGACTCGTCATTGTCGCATTGTTTTCTCTTCAAGTTATGCATCTAAGAACCAAGATCACTTGAAGCTCCCCCGCCACTATTTCCAGAGCACACAGAAGAAGCAGCAACAACAGGCTCAGCAGGTTTCTCACCTTCTGGCACTTCTTTAGTGGTGCTAGCACCGATTACTGAGTTCGAGGATGTGTCATTCTTGATGGAATTTTCCCGGTTCAAAGCACCAGCCTGTTCAGCACTGCGTGACTCGTCAGGATGCTTAACAGTTGATAGTCCTGAATCAACATTGGTTGAAACTTTAGGTTGATTTTCGAAGCCAATTTCCTTCTGTAAGTTACTAGATGGTTTAACTTGTGTATATTTTATAGGAGCACTGCTACTTGCAACAGAGACCTTTTCATTTCCAGTCTTTTCTATGTCTGACAAACATGAAGCAGCCAAGCCATCAGCTTTCTCAAAATTAGCCCTGAAAAGAGCAGCCGGTCTTGAAAAATGGGAGAAATTCAACAAACTGGATCCATTATTAGCAGGCAGCCCTGCTTTTTGCTTCTGCATTTTCATGCAGTCTAACGAAACCACCTACGGAAGCTTGATCTTGAACAGAATCCCCGAAAAAAGTATCTTGGCTGTTGCTTGTAGTATTCATAACCATATTTGGAATTCCCGATCCTGCAGATGGAACAGATATTTGGCATTGCTGCGATGAATATGGACTCAACAAGCCACTTCTAGAAGAAATTTTTGATGTATTCCGTACTTCTAAATTAACAGCATTATGCACTGGAACTGTATGTGAATGCTGAAGCATTTCATTACAACTTCCCTTGCCCATTGATGTCAAGCCGGTATGGCTTGATGGCTCAATACCAGTGACACCAGATATTTCAGGAAAAATTTCAGAACCAAAATTTTGTTTAAAACTATCATCAACAGAATAATCCAACCATGGTACCATATCATCTTCTTGATTCAAGTACATCTCTCCTGATGGCACTGATGGTGGAACATCATTCAAGATAGACTCCACTGCACCAAACTTCCCAACTTTTGGAGTTGTGGCGCTTCCTACAGTGTACTTATCTCGAAATCTAGGTGTTTGTGATGGAAAATCATTCCAATTTGGGCTCTTCTTTGCCCTGCTAGATTGACCCTGCATTATTATCTGACCATTTTCCCAAACCAGCTCGACAAGATCATTTTCAGGCCTGCGCAACCATATACACCAAATCATAAAACATGTTGCAACAAAATCAACAAAACAATACAAAATCCATAACCAATTGGTTCTAATGACAAAAATAAAGAATCAGATACAAAAGCAATACGAAACAAAATTTACCTGTTCTTTTAACAGTCTACGTTTTAAATAAAAAGAAAGTGTACTTACAAAGGAGACAGATCAGAAGTAAATGGAGTTTTCTGTTGTGCAGATTGAAGCTTTCCCCTAGCCAATCTTAAGAACTCGGAGAGAGGCATGACGGAAAAATAATAACACAACTGCTGCTCAGAATCACAACCAATTCGTAAACTCGGGATAAAATGGATTCCCTCCAGTCCAGACCCTTAATTTGAATCTAGTAAAATCCAGAGTCTAAAGAACCCTATTGAAGCATAACAGTGTGAAAACAGAACACTTCAGCTGAGCTCAACCAACCTAAAGAAAAGAACACCCACAAACAAGTAGCATGACATCAAGAATTGACATTATCCCACCACTACAAGACATTTTTAGCTACATATAAAGAGATAAATCCAATATAATACAAACATATGAACAAATATTTGTTTCAATATAATACTTAAGTCTCACAATCAGTAAAAGTAATAAAAATATAATTAATCAGTCAAACCAATTATTTAATGGAAACTTAAGCTAACTTAATAACCAACAAATTGAGCTTATTTAACTTCAAATTCAATCATTAGGAGATAAACCCACACGAGATTTACTAAATTAATCAACAACCTACAATTCTTTATTAATTAAAAAAAACAACACAAAACCCACCTCTTAAAATGAGCTTGAAAATCCAAGAAAGGAAGATTTTTCAACAAGAACCCATTAGTCCAATCAGCAATCATGAGCAAGATTTCAACTTTATAACAACCCAAGTCATAAAATCTTGAAAGATTTACATATCCACTAATATTTGTGATCCACATGGACTTTTTTTGGCTTCCCAAAAAGTACAAATCTTTACAACCAACTTGGTTTTGAGCTCCAAGGAGTAAAGAAATGTAGTTGCTGAATACTTAAATATATGTTACCATAGTAGTAAAGTGTAAGTAGACAGAGAGAGGATTTAGGGGGTCTCGTAGAAGATGGCGAAAGGCTTGGGGATATTGAAGCTGGCCGAGGGAAAGAAGCAGTCGAGCAAAGATTACTTAAGTACACACTCCATAAATAAATAGAGTCCAAAGAAAAAAAAAAAATTCTGCTATACAAATTACAAAACAATGGACTTCTGGGTTTTTTCAAACCATAGTTAGTAGAAGTACCTTCAGTCAGCTTAACCACTGTTAGGGCCTTGAAAGTATTGTAAGTAATTAATTTGATTATTTGTCATGTATTTTATTAACTTAGCTAGAGTGGACAAAGAAATATAATTTAAGTATTAAAACGCTTTTCTTATTATCTATTGAATATGAATTCGAGTTACTAATAAATAAGTGGGAGGGATGGTTGTTTTTTTTTTTTAAAAAAAAAACTTTGGATTGATTATGGCTCAATCTATTAAAAAATTTTATAATATTCTTTTTACGTTAAATGTTTATACAATATAATATTATAAATTTTAAATATTTATACTATATAAATCTTAAAATATAATCACATAATACCTTAATCGAATCATAAAATTTCCCTTATCTATACTAGTTCGATACCTTATAAATCTCAAACTAAATACGTTTACAATAAGTGATCACCTACTCAATTTGCAGTGATTATGATTCTTATAAGCAATTCTTATGGATTAAACTCTACAATTCTTTAAATTTGTTTAGGACTAGTTAGTAGTTACCTACCCTACTGTTGGAGCCAATTCAACTATTGTTAAAAATCCCTTGATTTTAAAATTTAAAATTTAAGAATTATTCATTTTTTTCAGATATCTAAACTTCATGTAATAACTAAATACCTTGGACTAATCACCTTTTCAATTCATAGGCAGTAGTGGAACTTTAGACTCATTACAGACTCAACTTGTGAAGCCTACAGCTCTTCTAGAGTCCACAATTCTTGGAATTTGTTTAGGAATAATTACCACCCCAATTGGTCGAGTCCACAGAAATTTCTGGCATGCGTCTGAAAGTCTTGTCACTTCTCCCAACTAATTGTGTTTGGAGCTCGAGCTAACAACTTAGCAGCACTTCCAACTTTGAGCATTTGTTCGAAAATATCGAACAAAAATTGAACTAATTAAGGACTTCAATGTATTACTACTGCAATTCTTGGATCATTTACTAAGCTATTCACTAGGAACCATTTTTTTTTTTTTTTAAACTTTTGCACATTGAAATTTGTAGTTATTTGTAATGTGAAATGTTTAGATAAACCTGATATTTTATTCTACTTGTAAACCATATTGTAAACTATATTATAGAGTGTGAATTGAATCTTACGAAATAAATAAGATTATCTTATGTAAATAATATTTTTTAAGGTTTACAATAGCGTTTAAAACGATTAAAGATTTTCTGTTTTGCATTCCGTATCACTCTCTGTCACACCACCTAATAAATTATCAAGATTACTTTGCTAAAATTAATTCACAAATTTTGACAGTTCATTAGCTGATGTGCCAGAAAATGATACGAGACAAAAAATCTTGTGCTCTCTAAAACCTCTACATGAGTATTTTCCATTTGTAATACTTTACTTTCCACTTATTGATATGAATTGTGATTTATGTGCATTAATTATGTCGTTATTCCTTAATTTCGTGTGGGTTCCATGATTGTATACGGCTGGACTTTTGATCAAAGGGGTGATTATGACTTCTCAATTTTCAATTATCCAATAAAATATAAATAAAAAATAAATAAGATTAGACTTCTCAATTTTCGTTATCCTACCTCTGATACTACCACTTTTGTTTGGTTAAACATCAGTTAACCTCTTTCGTCTGTCTTTAAGCACCAAGTTATTATATATAATAAGAATGGTTTCACATCAACATTTTAGACTATATATATTGATTTATGGAAAGACTGCATGTATATTTTGGTGACCACAAGTTTGTGCTTTTTGTTTTGAATTGAAACTCCACCTGGATAGCCAATCTTTCGCTCATCTTGGATGCTTTTTGCTGTCAAATTGAAAACACACAACCCACAATGCTCTCGATTTTTATAGAGTTCCACTTCCTTTTTCTCTATTGTTGTGTTTCAATATAGAGATTTGAGTGAATTTGATTTGAAATCTTAATTTATAATAAGTTATTTAAATAAGATAATTTATTTAGTTGTAAATTTGAAATTTACTAATTAGTAGGAGTGTGATTTTAATGATTAAGTAAGTAGGTTTACTCAAATTTCATATCATTTCAAAGTCATGCATTTTAAATCTTTCCTTCAAATCAAATCCACCCATCTAAACAAAATGTATAATTATTATTGTTATGACAATTAAGGTGGTGTTGGTTTGCGTTCAGGAATCAAAATCAAAACAAAAATCATAAATTCCACTATCGGTATGGATTTATATTATTTTCCCTTATTTGGTTTGAACAAAGAATAAATTTCATTATATTGATAAGTCAATCAATTTAAAATCCAAGCCACAAGTGGAAAATGAAATTATGTATGTTGTAATACTTTTTTTCCCATAAAATGATTCCTATAGTGATTAACGAAACAACATTTATAAATATCATTAATCTTAATTCTCATTTTTTCCTCTCGTATTCATAAACCAAATACCTACGAATTGTTGCAATAACTCCCAATTCTTAATAGCAAGAAAACCTACACTTAATCAATTTATGTACTCCCAACATTTCATTTTAACTGTTATCTTGTATTGGTGTACAATAATTAAAAAATTATTAAATTACATCAATTTTATACAAAAATAGTTTAAAATAACTAAATTATTCTATTATATCAATATTCCTCAACTAATAATATATCTCCCCTTCTCTATTAATATAACATTAAGGGCTTGTTTGGTTGGTAAGGATTTTGGGTGAGAAAAAGTAATCTTTTTTCCAAAATTTAAATTTCAGTATTTGATTCATTTTTAGACTTGTGAGGAAAGTAAAAACTTTCTTCACAATAAGAAAAGTAGATGCACAATAATAGAGTTCTAAATCCTTAAATCTCATTAGTATTTTGATTACTTATTTTAAGAATTTAATACAAATTACACTTCAAACTCTTTAACTTTCTCCCTCTCTCTTGCAACTTCTCTAATATAAGGCTCTCTCTACCCCCCCCCCTCCCTCCCCAATCCAAGGGGGGGGGGGGTCCCCCTTCATCCTCTATCTTCTCCGATATAATCTTTTCCGATATAATCTTTTCCTTTCTCCTCCAAGTTTTTTGCAATCTAATTGTACAGATATAATCAATCTGCTTTTAAAACCTTACGTTCTCAACATTCACCACTCTCTCATATCTAACCTAGTTGTGACTACATTCTCTTAAATCAAAGTTGTATTCTTTTAATTCTAGAATTTAATTGTCATATATTCATAGTTTTTTTTATTTGATTTTAATGCTCCCCTTTATTTTCTTCAAAATTAGATTATTTGAATGTTTTATTTTTATTTATTGGCTCTAAATTAGAATTATAAAAATAATTTAGTATAATAATTATGAGTTTTTCTTTAATTTTTCAAATGAAATTAATTTATGATTAGATGGATATCTTTGAAAAATGGCTTCATTTAATGATATATTTCAAAACTCTTCATTTATTGTACTACTACTAAGCTAATACTTCATATTTTTGGAAGAGGAACAAAAAAAAAAAAAAAGAGAGAATATGGATGTAATTGGATCTTCCTGTGCTATTAGCTTCAATTAAATTGTTAAATCATTAAATCATTATTTAAGCATTTTTCATTTACTTTCGTCATCCTTTCATGCATATCAATTAAAACTTTTTTGTATTTTTGAGTTATTTTAAGCAAAAATAAAAAAATAATATGTTGTTTTTTATCTGAAATTTTACTAGTATTATAATTAATGTAAAATAATTAAAATAAATTTTTTCCCATATATCATGCTTAGAGGGATATTTTTGATAATCTAGTAAAAATTTTCAATACAATCCATATACTTTATTTTGAACCAAACATTATGATATGAATCTATAAAATTTTCATTGAGAATATCCAAACATAATAAAGAAATATTTTTTTAAGGAATCACAATCCGAATAGTTAGGTTTTTAATTAATTTTATTTTCCTGTCAACCAAACAAGGCCTAAGAGTAAAGTTAGAAAAAAAAATTCATTTATTACTTTCTTGAATTTCTAAAATGATAGATAATTTAACACAAAATAAATTATTTAAAATGACAGATAAAATAAAACGGAAAAAAAAAAAAGAAGTAGTTTTCCTCTCGTGGATGTTGTTACCTGGCTTTCTTTAACCTCATTTTAGTGTCACCATGATAATCTGGTTATGGATTAATAATTAGCATTGGGAGTTAGATGTGTACTGAATTCGCCCCTACAGCACACACAAAGAGAGAGAACACAATAAAACAGACACTAAGTATTAAGTTAATGTTTCTTTATTTCACTTTAGTACTATACCCTAGTTATTTGAAGCTTCGATGCCACTCAAAAGAGTATATAGAATCAATTCATTAACAACTCTTTTATTGGAGAACAAAAGCCAAATAAATATCCATTAAGATTATGATTCCAATTCACTCTGATTAATTGTATGCTCCTCTATTTTACATATTTATACAATTTCCTAGCTAGTGCCTAGTTGCTTCTTTATTTTATTTATTTTTATTTTTTTTGCAAATTAACTGAACTCGAGAGGTAGCAGGGAAAAAAAAAAAAAATACAAATTTGATGATGAAGCCTTTGTATTGTATTGTATTGTGATGTGGCAATATTGAATTTATAGTATAATGTTAATTTATTTTTATATAGTTCTCCAAGTTTTTGGGTAAGGTACAATGCACTATATATGTCTGTGTTCTCTGAATTCGTTGAAATTTTCAACTCTACAGTATTCTATTATTATTTATTAATCATTCAATGAGTTTTTCTCTTTTTCTTGGGTTGTTATTCCCTGAATTTAATATGTTATCCTGCATGCTTTGGTGGAAATTGGCACACTAATGAATATGACCTCTTCAAAATATAAGAAATAAGTAAATACGTATATCCAGTGTTTGGCTTTACTTGTAAATCATATGGTGTAGATTAAATTTCAAAAAATTTATGACATCAGTTGATGTAAACAAGATTTTTTAAAGTTTAATCTTTACCACAGAATCTACAGGTGGGGCCAAAAATCTAATTTACCTAAATATTTTCCTAAGAAATATACTGACTATATATATAGTGCCCACAGACCGACAGCCCATCGATTTTATGTGGGACCAATGCTCCTTTTTTTTTTAATTACGTTTCTTGAAATTATATGAGGAGTTTAAGATTAGGGTTAAGGGACAAATCTAGTCTTTGACTTACTCATGATGGGTTCTAATAATTTTATCTACTTTCCCCTCATTAATTGTTGGATAGACTTTTGTAATTAAGCATTATTATTTAGCAAGGTGGGAACCCTTTTTTTTTTTTTTTCGATTTAAGATTTCCCTTTCCAGTAGGGACAAAGTTTATAAGATGCATAGTTTTGAGTATTTTTTTTTTTTGACTAGATTAGTATGCACTCGGATTATGCAAATACTAAAAAATGAAATGTTGTATCATTGTAGAACATATTAATCTTTCAGGTGATAATTGCTCTATGTAGATAAATAATATTTTATAACTATTTTATAACACGTTATTTAATTATTTTTTATCTCACATATACTACATTAAAAAACTAATATTTTAATTATTCTAAATAATATTTTGAATAATAACGGTTCAAATGAAACAATATTATAATTTAGAATGTTTTAAAATTTTAGTTCGATATCAATATGTTAAACATCTGAAATAATTCAGGCAGCTAGTTGAAAACAAAGCTTCTTTTCATTTTTGTATATGACATCTTCGAATATTATGTAGTTAAATCTGCGTCACATAATTTTGTGTATCACTTAGCTTCTTAATTATTCTCACTTAAAAAAAAAAAAAAAAAAAGAAAAGAAATAGAAAGTGCAATTAGTCAGGATCGCACACTATGCTTAAAACACTTGATTATTGGAACTTTTTGAACTTTTATGTCTGAGAAGCAAGCAAAGAATTAAAGTTGAAATCATTTTCTGCAAAGTGTTAATATTTAATTAAAGCCACACAATCATATTTAAAAAATTATACATAGTGAAGAATAACTTTAATTAGGCTGACTATTAAACGGTCATAACTGCTCTTTTGTCAATTAAATACAACTTAAATATATAGTATCACATCATACTTAACCGAGTCAGCTGGCTTTTTCTAAACAGATTTATTTATTTATTTACAACAGATTTTGGGACAAACAAAATCACTGCTTTTGCTTTCATAAAATAGTTAAACTTACGTAGGGCCCAAAGAATTCATCTAATTAAGTTAATGATGAAACCACGATTGAAGACAGATAAGAGGAACTTGGCAATTATCAAACAAATTTTCAAATCTGTAACATGCCTATAATCTTAGTAGTGGTCACCATGAATTTGATTAGAGCTAGATTTGGACAAGTTAAAGATAAAATAACAGTTTTCATCCGTTCATTTTATCATTACTTTTGTATAAAGTGACAAAAATTATCGATATGTTATTAGATTTGCGACGAGAACGAGATTCGATAAAATATATTTAAAATCAGGAGTTAGACGAAAAAATTAAGAGTTAATAATTTATTATAATTTTATTACGTCAATTTATTTTAAAAAATAATCTTGAATTTGAAATTTAGAAAATGATTATCCTACTTCATTTGGTACAAGAAGTTTATGGAAAGACTTCTCTCTTACAAAATTGAAGGAACAACATCAATAGAAAGGAATACATATACATACATATATAATAATAATAAATTGGTGCTAAACACAATGAACATTGCCATTAAAGGAACTTAATTAATGCTATCTAAACTCAAGACTTCAATAATATCTAAGGTCGACCACTCGGCCAACTCTTTTCAAGTCAAAAATTTTATTGCTTTTGTATGTTTTTTCACGAATTAAGAAGCACTAATAGAACCAACTTTTTACACAGAGATATCAAGCTAGAGTCGAGACACTTGTGATTGAAAGAATTTCAACTTCATATTACTCCAACTCTCATTTTATTGGTTGACACTTTTATTCAAGAAAATGAAAATTGTGAACTCGTTATGAAATGAGTCTTATTAGGGGAGCTATATAATCTCTTTTCGAAATTAATATCAATAAATTTGATCGTGTTTTCTCTTTTTGCTAACATATATATGTGAAATTATTTTTATACACAAGATTTAGCAATAATATTTATCCAAAATATAATATAAAGTACAAAACTAATACTATTTGGATTGTTTTTATTTTCATTATTCTTTATTTTATTATCATTTTTTAAACACATTTTTGAAACCCATTTTGTATTTTATATAATATATATATATCATATTTTAAAAAATTATTAGAGTATTTATTCTAAATAATACTTTGAATGATATTAAAAAATTTTGGACATGCCAAAAAAGAGCGTACGAGATTAAAATCACCAACCTATCATAATTCATACAAAGATATGCTTAATTTTTCTCTTGATTCTACACATTGTAACGTACAGAAGTAAAAGTGATTGGATGTGGGCTTAGCAGTAAAAATGGGACCCAAGTGAGACTATTGCGCTCCACGTGGACCCGTGCTCAAGCAAGCAACTGATTTGGTGGTATCTGAGGGGACCCCTCTACCCTTTGGGTGCATACACCATGTGCACAGGATTCGATTGATAGGCCGATTGCAACGAAGTACAATCCAATACAATGTTAGAGTGGACGTTTACATAGTGGGGTGCCTTTAATTTGGCTCCATTTTGATGGAATCTCTCCAAAATTCCAAGAAATAATCTAATTTGACTCATATAATAAATAGAATGATTTATTTTATCAAACGTTATTGATTTCGTTCCTTCTACTTTTGAATTCTTTATTTATGAATTATTTATAATACCATTATGTGTCACTACAAATCACAAATATGTGGATGTCATTGGAGTATTTATCGGTCGGTTTTTTATAATTCGATTTTTTTTTTCGATGCAAGAAAATCAAAATCAAATATGAATCATAAAATCTGTTGGTAGTTAGTTAACCAAATTTATTTTTTGATTTATCCGATTAATTGAAATGTCAATTATACACATCTAAATGTTAATAAGAGACAAATTAAACACAACACTAATAAAATTAATAAATAAAAACCTCAAACTACTAAAGCTAAGACTAGAAACGAAAAAAATAACAAAGAAAAAAAGATGGAAGTGTTGAATGAATGAAGAATTGGAATTAGATTACTAAAAAACTAAAAATTAAAAGTAATAAAACTAAAAGTTTGATAATTCGGTTATTGATTTTCAATAATCAAATCCGAATCACATAACTAATTTTTTTTTTATTTAATTTATCCTAATACTGATTACTGAAAATCGAAAACCAAATTAATTTAGTTCTACCGATTTATCCAGTTAAATCAAACTATAAACACTCTTACGTGTCATTGTCCAGCTTATAAAGTAACTTAATTTCCTTTTAAACTTTTTAATCAAAAAATGGGAAAAAAACAAATCCATGAAAATGTGTGATGGTTTCTTGAGTTTTCATAATGCAAACAATGTGGATAGATATGTTAGAATGGAGCCACGGAAAAGAATGGTTAAAGTGATCAGGTCAGGTGTGGGATTTCACGTGCATCTCTGGAATCCTCGTGACTTGTTTCCATGTCCGACGAGTCACGAGTCCGATGTCTATCACCATTTCACTATTTTGTCCGAGCTTTGCCAAATGAAATAATCCTCCTTGTCTTTGTTTGTGTTGACGAAAATTACGTTGTTTTCAACATGTATACATTGTAGCCCACCTGGTTGGGATTTTTTTTTTACAAAAAAATTATTTGGGGGAGAATATCTGGTTGGTTTGTGTCCTTTTGTTATCTAGGTCCTCAATTTTTGTGTGGCTATCCGTGAAAATTGGAAACTAGACACTTACGAGGTTCATAGGAATAGGATAAATAGCTACTTAGTGATGTATGATGGTTGAATTTCTCGTTCATATTGACAATTAGAGTGTTCAAAATTAGTTAAATCCGGGAATCTAGTCGAATCAATTCAAGTCAAGTAAAAAATAAAATTTAATTTAATTTATTTAATTTTAATTTAAAATTAAATTAATTAAAAGACTTTTTAATTTAATTTTGATTTTAACTTCCAACTTAAATTACTAATCGATTTAAAAATTAATTGGTTTGACTAGATTACAGGTCAAACAAGTTGTTCGACTTTGCCGATCTAATACTGATCAAATAAATCGAACAATTAGATTTCTTTTAATGTTTTAACATATATATTAATATATTATATTTGTGCACATAATATTTATACATAATATTTTTAATTTTTAATAATTAAATATAATAATAATTGGATAATATTATTTTTTCTCAAGACAGTACTTAAATATCTTTTTTTTTTTGTTTTTGTATAATTGTGAGAGTTATCAACATTAATATAATACTTCCCATTACGTACAACTCATACATTAATATAAGTATATAACATATTAATGTAATACTTTTGTTTTAATAATTAATTGAATAGATTACTAATTTTCTTTTAATACAGATACTAGAGTTAAATACTATATAATTTAATATTCACTAAAATATAAATATTTATATATACATGTTCTGATATTCTTGTACTAAAATATATATAATTTATACTTGTAATAAAAATATGTTTTACATAATCTCTAATTTATATACTTAAGAAAAAAATACAATATTAGTCTCCAAAGTTTGGGTCGTGATCTATTTTGGTTCATAAAGTTTCAGGCAAAACACATTTAGTTCTCAAACTTTCCAGTTTCAACCAATTTAGGACAATTTTGAAAATTCCGTCAATTTGAAACAAAAAAGGTTATGTATTTTAAATCTCAAGTTTCAAACGTGAAAAATTAAAAATACAATTTTGACTCTCAAAGTTTGGGTCGTGGTCTATTTTGATTCCTAAAGCTGTAAATAAATCGTATTTAATCCTCTAACTTTTTAATATCCTCCAATTTAGGATAAATTTGAAAATTATGCCAATTATAAATAGAAAAAGCCACAAGCATTGCAAGTAACTATTAAATCTATTTTGGGATATAACACTTTCTAACCAATTTAAAACCCATTTAGCTATATGTCCACTTTTTCCTCTGATTATCAATATCTAACCATTCACTATTTTTATATACATTATAACACTTCCCACATACGTGACTGTTAAATCTAATTTGGGTTATAACACCTCTCAATTGATTTCAACTCATATAAGTTAGTGTTAGAAAAGTTATACATAAAGAAAAGATAATAATAACACAATAATAATTTACTAATAAATTAAAATAATAGTTTAATTCAATATTAATCTTGGAATTATAATAACACAATAATAATTCACTTTTTACAGTATAATGAGACTCATTATATTAACGTTAATCTTTGGAATATTTGTTGAAATTGGTGTAGTAAATAAAAACTCAATATGTAGTTGCAAATGTTGGATAAGATTAAATGATTAATATATTAATTCAAATTTATACTTCATCTGCTCATAAATAACCTTTTTTATAATATTTTTAAATTAGAAACATATTTTTCCATCATTAATATTTCTTAAATATTTTAAAATATCATTTATTGACGAGTTTTCTCGTCGCAACTACTATTCTTAGCAAGGAATTTTGGTTGCTAAATTTAGCAACAAAAAAAAAAAAATGTTGCTAATTTAAGATTTTCACAATGTCTCAAAAACAAATTTAGTAACCGATTTGTCAACAAAAAAATCCGTCACTGAAATTTTATCGATAAAATCTTTACTATATTTGACCAACAAGGCATTTTTTGACGGATGAATTTTGTTTGTCAGATTTGTCGGTAAATTGTTTAATGACAGATTTTATCAAAAATTCGATGCTAAATCCATCGCTAAATGGATTGAAATCGGTTAAAAGGTGTTATAATATATATATATAAGAATGGTAAATGGTTAGACGTTAATAGTTAGAGAAAATGTGAAAATATGGTTAAATCAATTGAAATTGGTTGAAAAATGTTATATCTCAGGATAGATTTGACTTTTTCCATTGGTAATTGACAGAATTTTCAAATTTGTCCAAAATTAGAAGATATTAAAAAAATTTGAGAATTAAATACGTTTTTTTGAAACTTTGGGGACTAAAATAAATCATGACTCAAATTTTGAGAGTCAAAATTGTATTTTTTTTCACATTTAAGTGCTTTGCACGTGTCTTTTTCCGTTTCTTGTTGTCAAAATTTTTAAATTTGTCCTAAATTGATTGAAATTATAAAATTTGAGCACTAAATGTGTTTTGCCTGAAACTTGGGGCCAAAGATGAACTACGACCCAAACTTGGGGGGCTAAAGATTGTATTTTTTCATATATACTTATATTACATAATTTATTAATATAATATTTGTACTATCTATCAACAAATATATTAAATACATTACTAACTTATAATTAGTATAGATAGAGTTAGATAATCATATATATATATATATATATATGTATGTATATGTACACACACAACTTAACAAGGTTGATAATTCAATAAGATTTTGCTATATGAATTGTCTTTGGTGAATGATCTTAAATTTGTGATTTTGTAAATCAATTTTAATATCTGTATATGATATATACACTATTTGTAGCTATTATATATATACACACACAAAATAGTAATATATATATATATATAGAGAGAGAGAGAGAGGGGGGAGAGAGAGTGAGAGAGAGCAAAATCTACAAAAAGCAAATAGTGTGTGTATATACACACACAAAGATAAATGTGTGTAAATTTGTATATATAATCTATTTTAAACTTCTATATGTGTAATATATTATTAATTACATTTTGGTACCCGTATATTTTGTTGAATGATGTGATTGTAATTTTGTTATGTGTTTTTTTTTTTTTCGGTATTGTATATAAACTTACTTTGAGTATTATCTTGTATTTTTACTATGTGATATTTTGAATTTGTGAAATGATATAAAATTTGTGGGATGATGTAATAAATTTTGGAATTAGAATATGAAATGGAGGAAGATTTATATTCAACTTATTCGGCTTGTTCGACTTACCTATCAAATAAATTAAATTTAAATGATTCAACTTAATTCACTTTAAATTTATATGATTTGACTTTGATTTTAAAATTTTTAATTTAAAAGTCAAACAAGTCAAAAAATATCAAATACTGACAGAATAAACGCCCCTACTGACAATATGGTGTTCATATTCTACAAGTTCAAGAGCGTCTATATGACAATTTTTTTTTAAAAAAAATTCGATTTTACTTTCTCTTCTCAAAGGAATGAAAAGAAAAATAAATAAAGGGATGAATAGGGTTCCAAATAAGGATAAATGTGTAAACAGTTTACCAAATTAGTCTATTTTTGGTCCACCATTCTAGTGTTACATTTATTTAAAAAAATATTTAGACAGGTAAACTCACAAATCACTCATAAACCTTAAAGAAGGTACATCAATCATATCCAAGGACAGATCATGGGCGGGTAGGGAGAGGTTACTGCGCTCCAAAATTTTTAAAATTATATTTTTCTTTTTAAAATTTTTTAAATTATTATTATATTATTATAAAAATTAAACTTGGCCTCTTCAAAAATTTTAAAAAATATAAAATAGTGTTACCTATGTATGTATTTATATAATTTTATTTCTCGAGAGTTTTGAAAATATATTATTTTTATTGATATTTTTTAAAAATTTCAATAACTCCCTTTAAAAAAATTTAGACTTTATCCCATAAAATTTTACAAAAATTATAAAACTGTTTCTCTAAGTATATATATATATAGTTTTTGCCCTCCAAAGTTCAACTCTTGGGCTCGCCCCTTATCATATCGTTTCGTACAACATCATTTATGTAAAATGGTCCTATACACCAAGTCTACGCAAGTATTTTATATTTAATTGAAAATTTTGAATCAATGAAAAATAACTTATTCATGAGCAGTTTCACTTTTTAATATAAATTAATAGTAATTGCTTTTATCAGAATCAAACTTAATGTGAATAAAAATATCTATGAAAAGAGTCTGCTCTCTATTTCAATCTTATTCTGTACTCATGTAGCACTGATACCTTTCAGGGCTACTATATTATTCCAAAAGGAGGAAAAAACCATAACTAAAGCTGTTAATCAACAGTAAATATTATAGGCTTCCAGGACAGAATATGATGCCTGGATAATCAATCATCTTTAGTCTGATGACAGCTGGTGCAAAAATCATTCAAGAGAATAGCTTAAGAACAACCTGAAAACATGGAGAAGAGGGACAAATATCATTAGTTGTACATTGGAAACAACATACTAACATCTCTAAAACTATTTTTAAGGTGCTGACAAAACCATGGTTTTCATTCTACTTATGCCAATACAAGGTGGTATTGACCAGAAAATACCTATTCAAAGAATATAAATGACTGAGTGCTGCAGCGATATGGATTGCAAGAAAAGATACAGGATATTGTTGATAAATCTGGTCAGCCCCCACCAGCTTGCCTGAGGTGAATGAATGCTGGCTGTATCTGCACCCCAATGTCTGTGGCTTCCCTGCAATCTGCACATGACCCCTAGAAGAACATGCAACTTGATGAAACATTTTTATTGCCCACAATTCAAACTTATAATCTGCCGTCCAATTAAGCATACCGAGTGCATATATGCATGACATATTTTTAACAAGATGACGTATTGCGTATCTGTACCACATACTAAGGAATGCTAGATATTCGGTAATACATTAAAAAAAATAACAAGATAGGATAATATTGAATTATATTGCCGACATTATCGCGATTTGGGTAATGCTATTCCCTATTCTATTTTTATGTTTCCATGTCCTAGACATATACGGCAAGCTTCAATCATAGGGAAAGTTCAGGCAAATTGGAAGAGCAGAAAGAAATTCGACTGTGCATATTTGCTATAACAAAGAAACTTCTGTACTCTTATTTTAGGTCCCCACCTGATCAATTGTATTAACTCTATCATGGTTTCTGATTTGTAGGATAACAAAATTTACTCATCTGAAGTAGCAGGCCTGCAGCTACTACTTTCCAGAGACCAAGGTATCTATAAAAGCTAATTCATGAGCATTGCATGCCTTGAAATTTTGTTTTGATGACATAACAGACTAAGTCTGAAGTACCAATCAGATATTCCAGCAGGTGTGCCTATAAGAAGTCTATATCCTACACTAAATCTATGAAGTGATTCGCATGCTCAAGCTATGGAGAAATCTTGTTAGGATTACCATTCATTAAAGTTTTTCTGATAATAATTGAGCTGAAAATAAAATACTATGTTGCACATTCAATTCCATGTGTTTGGATCTGGTGATGTTTTGAATACAAAGTACCAAACAACATATTTCCAAAGTTCGCACCAGTCAACAAGATAAGGATCTTGCTAACAAATTAAAGATTTTGGGCACAAATCTCAGAACTACCACTCAGTCAGCAATAATGCTAGATAAGGTTAGGACTCATTGTGCCCCTACCAGCACACTAGCTAGTGGAGACTGGGGACCGAACCAGGCAGCAGGTCCTTTACTTGATGTTGGTTAATCTTCTTTACTTATCTATAATGCTGGCTCTCTCTCCTGTCCTGAATCAGCCTATAACATGATTCAAAATATCCTATATGTTTATAAGTTCTTCAATCAAGCAATCAACTATTTGTAGCCTTCAGCCATAGACAATTAGTTCAATGATATGCAATTCTTGATACCATGCTCCATTGCCAGTAATCATCAAAGTAGAATCAAGAATTAGGCAGGCATTTCTTTAGACAATCATATTGGAGCACCAGCCGGAAAAACCAAAAATGAAAATCTCAAACTTGTATTTGTTCAAATATAAAAAGGTACCCAATATTTGATATTTAGAAATAAAATTTGAGTTTATCAAACACTATAAATGGGTAATAAATTAACAAAAACCATATGAAACATTTGTTCAGTGTCTATATGGTCGGGGTCGTGAAATTCTTTTCTTGTTTAGGATCCTGTTTCTAACCAACTATACAGTCAAGCTAGGAGCCTTGTAATATAATTAGGCAGCCCCTCATGTCACCTACAGCCCTTTCCTCTGCGGGGAATGTCCAGGAGCAGAACTTGTGAATTCATATAATATACACTGTCTTAGGGAAGTCTTTCAAATTTCTCGAATCATGACTGATAATCTTGTCTGCTTCCAAAACTATTACTGAAAAAGCAGCCATCTGCCCCAAGGTTTAAGCACATTATGAATACAACAGATTTCTCTTCCATTTTTCTGGCGCTATTACAATAGGAATAGATTTTAAGAAATGACAAGACTTGTATGCCTAAGTTAGGACTGCCAACTTTCTACCAAAACATTACTTATCACATATATGCTAATGTTACAGACATAATTTCTTCTGATTGTTCGAATCAATGATCCGAGAGCTTTGGGGTTTATTATCATGTGTGTATCATAGGCAAGAATTCAAGACAGGAGGACTCATGAACGTGATTATTACATTTTTTCCACTGAAAGCGTTCCTTATTATAGGCAATTTACAGTGATTAGTTTCTTTGTACCTATGCATTTAATAACTGACCTATAGGAGTAATATTTGACAATTTCAAACCTTTAGGCATTCAGAATTGAATTTTAGACTCAATACAGGAGATGATATCATGAAAAAAGAAACGTAGTAGAGAGAAATCCTAAACCAATAGGGGTTGGCTTAAATGGTAAGTAGAATAATCAAAACCATCAAAAGGTCCCAAATTCGGCTCCAACTGGCCTCAATCCTTATTTGGTGGACGATCTGCACAAAGCATGGTAAGCCGATAATTTACCATCTTTTTAAACTTTTTATTACAACAAAAAGGGGGAGGGAAATCCGAACAGTGAAAAAAGAGAAAAAGGCAATAACTTGTTTCTTCTAATGGAAGGAAAATACTGAGTACAGGAACAATCAAGTATGCAGTGACGTAAGTTTGGGAAATTGCGAACTAGATTAAATAAAACACATTGAGCCAAAAAGGAAATTCTACATTTGATATGTTGATAGAGAAATTTTAGTACCACCATTTTAAACCAGGTAACTCCTGCACACCTAATCACCCAAAAAAGATTGCAATTTGCAGACTCCTCAAAGTTGTCATTTTCAACACATCCCATTACAATAATATTCATGTAACAACATGTCTTTCCTCAAAAGTTCCAAACAACTTAACACCATCATCATCATCAAAGAACCCACACCAATCACATATTTTGCAAGCATCCAATGACCACAGCATTACAAGAAATAAAGATTTCTCTCAGGCATTTCATCAAACACCTTCTTTGCGGACATCATATCACAACATTTGGCGTACTCATTCAACAAAGCACTACAAAAACTAGAAACAAAAGATTAGCTGGGCCCAAAGCTGGGTTTTGTCTACGTTTTTTCGATCAGCCCAAGCTGGCAAAACAATAGATCATAGTAGTTGCATGGTCTGGTCAAGCCCAAAAAGCCATTTGATCCAAAGAAGTAGATTGGGCTTCTGCGTGTTACAAAATCAAACTATCCAAGGGAAGTGTGGGAGCCATGACTGAAATGTCTTAATAGGCTTTAAACCCAATAGGTTTGTCATTTGAAATAAAGCTAAAATAAAACACGGCCCAAGATTCAGTAATCGTATCACTAGTAGTATTGAAAGCGGCTGCGGCTGCGGCTGCACGAGCCCTTCTCGCGTGCCACAAATGACCTACGAAGAGGAAGAATTCATGAGTTTTAAACTATAATTTGGATTCATAATCCGTTTTGAACACTATGGAACTCGACTTCTAAGAGCTTATTCGATCTTAATTCATCAACTAATCAAAACGGTATATTTAAATTGTAAAAAGAATTTGAAATAAGTGAATTTTAAATGATATAAAATTTAAGTAAATTTGAAGCTAAATCTTTTTAACCAGTAAAATTAATCTCCTGAATTTTAAATTCCTAACTAATTCCTTATGGTGTAATTGTTTTGATAACTTAAAAAACATTTGAATTTAAAATCCAAATCTACTCAAATCTTTCTATCTGAACATACTTTAGCAAACAAAATAGATATTCTACTACACTCCAACTAATTCCTTTGTTTCAAATCTAAAGACTTTTGGGACAATTAAAATTTTCTTTTAGAGAATCATGGGAGTACAACAACAATATAAAGGGAGAGCTCCATTTGGTATGGTAATCCGTCCCTTTGATTTCCTAATTAGTTATTAAGAAGAAAAATTTTAAAATTTAAAAAAATAACTACCAAGTAAAAAAAAAAAAAGAAAAAAAAGAAATAACCATTATCAAGTAACCAAAATAGAAAAAGAGACTTAAAACTACCCAATTCTTTAATTATTTATAAAAAAAATTATCTCTTAAATTTATTTTAAAAATTCTTTCTAATTTAACATACTAAGTTATTTAATTAAAATTATATTTATATATTTTTTTTGAATGTTGCACACATAAAATGTGCTAAAATCACTTGGAGAGATGGTAGCCAATTGCAACCCATAAACTATCATGACACCCGAAAGCGAAGTAAGCTAACGGAAAAATCCAATCATGTGTCGTCTTCATGGAACCACAATTTTTAGTTCTTATCGAATTCCTGCTTCTTGTTGAATTTCTTTTATGCATATTATAAATAGCTCATTTTCTCGGTTGAATTTATTAATGATCCTTCCAACACTTTTAGTTTCTTTTTATTTTGAGCCAAGTGATATAACTTTGTTCTCAATTACTTATAAGTAAGTTATAAATTATTTTTAATGATATTATTTTTTAAAAGAAAATCAAGTACAAAGTTACTTTTTAAACTGTTTTTACCTTTTTTAAACATGAAAAATAAAAATATTTTTTTATCAACAAATTCTTTTTTAAAAGTTATTTATAATTTTTTTTTAAAATTATAAATAGTTTTTAATAAGTTATTGATAAACACTAAAATTAATTCAATCATCATTCTCAAACATCATGACAATGAGCTAAGTGAGCTCTTGTATATATATCATATATATTTTTTTATGACAGTAACCATGCATGTCGCATGAGCTGAATATGCTTAAACAGAATCGCCACCAATTAATTGTGTCATCAAACTAAGTGTTTCGAAAAGGAAAATATACGACAAAAACACTAGTTAGTTCATCTTAACTTCATACCAATGTTTTGAAAATCGGATCGGGTATTGAACCGATTCAACACGTTGAATCAGTCGGTTCACTAATTATATATATAGTGCGGTATGATTTAAAATGACCTAAAATATATTTCTATGAAATCCAAAATAGAAGAAATACTATTTTTTGAGAATTCCAGTTCTAATATCCAAAAATAATAAGATACTAATCAAATTTTTAATAAAAAAATTAAATTTATACAAAAATAAGTATAAAAAAGATCCAAAAAATAATAACTTAATAATTTAAACTTTGGTGTGTTCACTATTTTGCCATTTTGGAGTTTATTTCACATTTTTAAAATATTTCTCTTTATTTTCAAATCACTTTTTAATCTAAAATTTAAAAAACCATCAAAGACCAGTTGAACTGATTTTCTTCTGATTCACGATTTTTTCAGTTCTATAGGTTTTTTACACATGGACTGGACAGGTGGTTCTTTCAATTCGTGATCCGATCGCCCGATCTGATCCGATTTTTAAAATAGTGCTTCAAATTCTCTCCATTTTAAAATAATTATCACTTTAGATAATTTATCTTTTTTCATATTATCTGTCACTTTAAAAAATCAAAAAAATATTAAATGATGTTTTTCAACTTTTACCCCTTATTGTTACCTTAAAAAAGAATAATTATATAATTGGAATACTAATACAAGAGGTTAATTTAGTCATTTTAAATTATATTTTTGTTATATTGATGAAGTTTAATAATTTTTTTAATTTATGTACATCGATTAAAGGTAATAATTATTTTAAAACGAATGAAGTATTATTTAACCAGAGCCCTAAAGTTGACCTGTATAACAAATGTGTGAGTCAAAAAGCGGGCTTATTTACATGTAAAGTCTCTTTTTTTTTTTTCTTTTTTTTATCTTACTCGATGTATTAGATCCGATCACCTAATAACTAATATTAGCAATTATTTAATGGATAATTCAGAAATTAATATTTGACAATAAAGTATAAATTAGATGGTAAGACACTTATTTTAACTTATTAGTCATGAGTTCGAGTCATTGAAAAAATAAGAAAATAGTTGGTTTAAAAAAAAAAAATTTAAAAGAAGTCAGAAATTATTTGTATTTAGGCCCTTCTAGTAGCCATTCCTAATGGTGATCGTGTCGGTTAGGTGTCGGTCGCAAAGATGGACGGTGATAAATACATATCCACGTGTATCATCCCTTGCATTGCTGATATATACATGCATGTAGACAGTAGAATGATGTTTACTTTAATAGACAAACAGCTTATTTGGTACGTACCTTAACTTTTTTATTAATCCTAAAACATATTAGTTCTTAAATTTTTATTTTAAATACTTTAGTCTTTATACTAAAATTTTGTCACAGTATTAGTCCTTTTAACCAAATACGATAATTTTTTCGACAGCAGGCAGAGGGGAAATTTTGGTGATGGTATAAGATGGTGGGGGTAAGGATGTAAACGAGTTGAATTAAATTGAATTAGTGTCCTACTCGAGTTTAAATTCAAAATTTTTGTAAGGTTCAAATTCGATTTCGAATTCGAACGAATTTTAAAAATAGAGTTCAAACTCCTTCAAAAATAAGTAAAATGAGCTAAAATTCGAGTAATTCATTTTTCTCGGGATTAAAAGACGTAAATTTTTAAAGAGTGTAGATATAGTAATTTTATATATAATAAAAAATTAAAAAAACAAAACATATACATATTGTCACGCCTCTAGCCCATATTTGCCATACATGTGTCATTTGCCATATCCATAAAATTGTACTCTCACGATTACAAGGCATCTCTCATACTTAATAACCTCAAATATAAATTGTGCAACGAAAATATTTACTTATAAATGATATCCAACTTAATGCGGTATTCTTATTTAAATAATAAGTCCTAAAAGAACAAAATTACTAAATAAAAATATGGTGTCACGAGCACACATGCTCCATTTATTCCAACAAATGAACTATTTAAAGTCAAATAACTATAGTAAAATCTTATTACTAAACAACAATCTTCTCTACAGGCGAGTGCGTCTATATTTCGTCCTCTACGATGACGTACTCGTACTCATACTCGTCGTCTATAAAAAAATATAAAGAATAAGGTGAGTAGCAAGTCGTCCAATAGATAGCACTTACACCATGCTGAATCATGCAGCTACATATATATACATTTCACAGAGACAAGTCATACTATCACATGCTTATGCATGTTATCAAAAATCATCTTTTCAAATCATATGTTATTTTTATTACACGTAATCACGTAATTCAACTTGTATTTCGAAATTCATGTATCATTTATCTATATCAAATCATTTAACATATACTTTTTAAATAATCTATGACATATCACAAATTTAATTTCAAATCATGTACACGTTTGTTAGAGGCTCAAAACAATACATACCTTCATCAGCTCTGAATACTCAGTTTAGTGATAGACCTCACTAGCAAATGTTGTCAAGAGGTTTCCATGGAACCATTTGACCTATTATATATCGTTTATCAGAATATCAATATACCAGCATATCAGTATAAATCATGATTATAATAGATATCGACTATTTCATGTCCATTTAAAACCTTTGTTCATTAATGTTTATCCATCGTCATATGCATTTCATACATATATCACGTTTCCATAACTTGAAAATCAAGTAAGTCAAATAGCCATACATGATCGAAATTTTCATAATCAAATAATCATTTCGTAAAACAAATTTCATAAAACAATTTAGAAAAATATGCAAGTTCATAAAATCATTTAAGAAAATATACGGGTTCCTAAAACCATATACAAATCAGAAGGTAAGCAACACCTACCTTGGTATGCCAAAAAATCACGTTACTTTTGTACTTGCTCTTTTTCAATATTTCCTATCTATAAAAGATTTGCATTTCCATCACTTAGTACATGCTCGTCATTTACCTAAATTATCCTATAATAGTTTCCCAAATGCTCAACTTTTCCTTTAGCCTATATTTGTCCCTGTATTCATACAAATAATATTTATTATAATATCATATAGTTTTCTTGTAGTAAAAAGATATTTTGAAATCACTATTACAATATATATTTTACTTCCCTATGACATAAGAAAACTCATTTATAATATTTGAAAATTTTCTTGGACTCTAGATGTAGTTAAATAAAGTATTTCGAAACATCTTATACAAATTTAGAAATCCATTTGAGGTCTTTTCGTAACTTTAGAAAACTAATTTAGACTTTTATGTAACTTTTGAAACACTTGAGAGTACATCAGTCATTTTATAAAGTTATTAGGGGTTTCTAAGTACTCTACAAAAACCTTTAAGTTTATTTATTAACTTCATTAAACCTTTAAGCGAATTTCTGTCATTTATAAAAAAATTTAGGGGCCTATTTGATATATTAAGACACTACAAAGATCTTTTGGTAATTCCAGAAGACTTCTATGGACTGATAGGGTCATTTAGAAAATCAATCGGGTTTATCTACAATTTCAGAAACTTAAAAAGACTCAATCTATCGCTATAAAAAGTTATTTGTAAAGATATTATGAAACTTTTGGGAGTTAAGATGCAATTTCAGAAAATATTTTGTTAATCTTCTTTTCCCCGTAAATCTCCATCTCTACAGCTCAACTTAGTTTTTTTTTTCTTGCTTCTAGTCTCCTCTTTTTCTGATATTTTCTTTCTCTCTATTCGATTCTCTCTCTACTCTCTTGATTACATCATTCCTTTTTCTTTTTTCTTTTTTAAAATTCCAACAATAATAAAATATAATATAATTCTAGAAAAAAAGAAATATAATTTTCATATACATAATCCGATTTTAATTTCAAGAAAATAATTTTATATTAATTAAACTAATTTCCTAAGCATATAATCTAATAAAGGGAATGACTAATATTTAAAATTTAAATAATTAAGCATATAATTTTCCTAAAATTAAAAACAAAAATAATTGATTAAGGCTAAACCTCTAATATGGCTAAAATTCTCTCCACGATTTGTGTTATGTATGGAAGAAAGAATGAGATACTCTACTTTATAGTGTATATATATATAGCCTAATCATTATACATAGATAAGTATATTGTTATATATATATAGCCTAATCATTACCTATAGATAAGTATATTGTTACTTACAGATATATACTATCAAATCAATTGCAAGGAAGTAGGATACTACTATTCCAATTATTTCATCCTTATACTCTTACATGATTTTATTTTTTAGTAAGTTTATGTATTTTATATTAAATGAAAAAATCATGGGTTACCTTACTTTAGTCAAAATAATAAACATGATAAGAATTTATGGGGGTTGGTTTGGCCTTCAAATCTTGATTTTCCCCCGTTTGTCAACGCAGATTATAGAAAATGACATTCAACTTATGGATCCAAGGTTAATTATGAAAGGAAAAAATTCAGGCAGACTCAGTTTTATATTTTATAAAACTCAATTTATATCATAAAATTTATAAATAAAGTTGTAGATTAGATCAACATAAATGTTTCAATTGTAAATAACTATAGTTGACAAAAATTCTGATGTTAAGTGTGATTTTTCAGAAATATCACAATAAATTATACTATATTATTTTTACTGTTAATACAACATCTGTTGCCGGTCCTTCCACACACGGTATGTAACCAAGTATTATTGACATTCGAATTACTAAAATTTATTTTTTATTATAAAAGCAAAATAACACCACTTACTCACAAACAAGACCGATATATTGATATAATCTTTAGCAGTAGATTTATAAAAGTTTTAAAGTAACAAAATAACTTGTGTGTTATCAGATTTGTAAAAAGAGAATATAATTCGACAAAATATTTAAAATTAAAAATTAATAATTTAATATAATATAGTTTATCAAGTTGATTAATTTTGACAAATAATTTTAAATGTATGACGTTGTAATTCATTTTCCTATCTACGATTTGAAGAATTTTATTTGGCACGTGATGTACCGACCTAAACGTGTTAGCACTGCAAATCCGTCGCTGCCGGAGAGTATGTTTGCTTAAAGAAGGCAAGACCAAAAAGCATGTTAGGAACACCGGAAATTACTGATTTAATTTGTACTTACAATAATATACAATCCCTTCTACCTGTCAAAAAAAAAAAAAAAAATCTTTGCTAAATCTAACCAATCAAATATCTCATGTGATGTTAGTATAATATCAAGAATAGTACTAAAATAAAATGTTATAATAATATCATAGTATACGTTAAAGACACGTGCATAGAACTTATAAATATTTAGTTACTTTTATAACTTTCGTTAGAATTTAGGATAAAGTGTCCAGAAATAAACGCTTTAGGGGTAAAATGAACAAAAAATTAGTTTGGAGTGTAATGTAGTAAATGATTTGGTGACAAGTTTAGGGGGTCAAAGTAGTTTTAACCTTTTATTGTTCTAAATTTATTTTTCATTGGCAACATGAAAGAGTGACTTAGTTGATCAATTCAGATTTATTTAAAAAATATATTGATTATATCTCAAAGTAGTATATTTACTCAAATAATGTGATTTTTAACCACAAAATACTGAATTAATTATTGATAATAGAGAAAATAAAGTAAAAATAATAAAACTAAAATAATGTGATTAAATAAATAAAACGATTCTAGATATAAAAAATAATAATCACGGAAGAAGTATATTATGACATGCTAAAAATGGATGCAAAGAAGGAAAATAAAATAGAAAATTAATTAATACAATTAATATTGAAGGGTAAAAAATTTCAATAATATTGAATAAAAAAATATCATTACTTTTGAATAAAAAATTGTTTATAAAAGAAATTATATACCAAAATGTAACTCACCCTAATTTTGTATTGGTTTAGGCAATTAAAAGATTAAGGGCAATCTTTTAATATATGATATTTTACTACTCCCTTTTAAATTAAAATATTAACTTCATTAAACTCAAAGGGAGTTTATAGATAAAATAAATATAGTGGCAATTTACAATTGTTCTCTATTTACAGGACAAACTACAATTAAGCCAATATTTTATAATTATTCATATACGTTTTCAACCACATTTTTCTTTCATATATATATTTCATCAAAGAAGTTGTTACATTATATACGTAAATAATATTCCAAGAATTGCTTTAAGTCCAGCAAAAATAACATTCCAAGAATTGCTTTAAGTTCAGCAAAAACTTTAATTTATTCTTAAGCAAGGGCCCTAGAATTTTCCAGATTGAGATATAAATGCCCTTCCATTTTCAAAAATTTTCGATTTGCTTCTTTTTACTTCATAATTATTTCTTTTCATTAAGAATAGAAGAAAGGAAAACGAATAAGATATAGAAACAAAGAGAAAAGAAAATTGAAAATGTCAAAAAATGGAACGGCATTTATTTCTCCCAAGGAGAAGTTGTGACACAAAAAAATGAAACTTGTTAAGGATGAATGACATTAAGTAATTTTATGTTACCCAGGGGAAGGTGTTCTTATTAAATTGGAGTTCGGACACATGAAGAGTCTTAAGGATGAAGGATGTACGAATTAATATTTATTTCTTATATATAAAAGTTAAAATAATTATTTATAATTGAGAATATGAGTTTTACTAATTGATTACACATTATGTGTGTATTTTTTTTTTTTTTTAAAAGTAAAAAAAAAGAAGAAGAAGTTATATGGGATAGTTATTATTTTTTGGTTCAAATATCTATACAATATATAAAGTTTGAGGGAATTTTTTGTGTTTGTCATTTTTTAGTTTGCTATTAATACCCTTATCAAAACTTTAAACTTCTAAAATTTTCCAATTACTTCTCCCCTTAACTTCTACCATTTTTTTCCTAATACATTTTTTCTTTTATTTTGCACACATATGAGGTGTGCCCTTACCACTAGTATGGGATAGTTATCAGTGGTCGTGATTAAAATAATATTATTAATGTTAATAAAAGATAAAATAGGAAATTCATAAAATGACATATACTAAGAGTGGGTCTTTTCGCTTTATATATAATATAGATAATTGAGAATATGTAAATGAGATTTATTAATTGACTAGTGAAAAAGGCACTCATTATGTGTGTGATTTTGTTTTTTTAAAATAAAGTAAAAAAGATGAGAAAGTTATATTGGACATTTATTATTTTTTTGGTCAAATATGTAGAATAGTTATGAGTGGTGGTAGAAAATGATATTATTAATATTAAAAAAATGATAAAATAAGAAATTTATAAAGTAATAGATATTAAAAGTAGATCTCTCACTTTATATATAATATAGACAGATGATTTATATTTTTTATTTTAACCACGATCACAATAGTTATCTAATTATTCAAAAAAAAAATTAAATAATTGAATAAAATAAAATCTTTAATTTATAAACTATCTATTGGTAACCAAAAAAAAATGAGAGATAGTGATATATGTGATTTCTGGCTGATTGGCGGACGTTGTTGATCTTTTTTGTCATTGTAATGGGAATTCAAGCACACGAAGACGGTTGCTCACACGCGGTTGCGTCTCCTTTTAGACTTGTTGGCCGGTTGCATAAGCATGTGACATCGGATCTAATCCGTACATCGAGGTTATCTGGCACCCGAGATCCGTCCGATTTCGACAGCCTGGATCTCGCTGGTTACAATAACCGACTTCTCGTTACCCAAACGAATACACACTGATATTTATTTTATTTTTTAATTAATTAATTATTTTTTTTTTCACGGATACTTCATTTATTTCATTTTATTTGTCTTCTTAATTAATTTATTTTATTTTAAATTATTTGTCGTTTTACAAAATTAATGAAGTATTAAATAATATTTTTTAACTCTACCTTTAGTACAAAAATTAATGTACTGTACCCTTTTGATGATCTCTCCCTCATTTTCAATTTCAATATAAGGATAAATTAATTATTTTGAACATTTTTTTGGGTTTAAAACCTTAAAATAATTTAATAATTTTTTTAATCTTTGTGCACATCTCAAAACGAAAGATAAAATGGAATCAATAGAGTACATTTCTTGGAAATTACATTTTTTAAAATAGTAAATCTTTTATGTATTGTCAATGTACAAAATTTTTTATACCATCAGATATAAATGCATATTACATATGCATTATTTTTATTTCAACAGCTATTTTTACACATATGGCATACGTCTAAACTCGATGGTATAAAATTTTTGTAAACCGATAATGTATGTTATCTTTTAATTTATCAAGTATATCATCATTCTCATAGTATAATTACTATAACTTCCTTCTCATTATTCTCCTCAACTACTTATTTTTTTTTTTAATTGCTCAATTGTATTTTTATTATTCTTTTTTTTTAAAAAAAAAAAATTCCACTCTCATAGGGTGAGTATTTCTCACTAGTTGTTATATAATTGTCTTGAATAGTTCATAAACAACCTTTCCTGTAAGGCTGCAATCCAGCCAAAAAAATGTAGTAAACTATTTTAAATAAAAATTACAACAATAAAAGGCCGAATCTTTTTCTTTACTCTTCTGCATTTCTAAATCTCTACTTTCTATTTATCTACCTTTATTTTTATTTTTTTTTCCCCTCTCTTTTCCTTTTTAATGGTCTTTCCAGGATTGATATCAGTCATCTTAATTCTTCTAGCTAGTTGGCCATGTGAATGACTTTTTCAATTGATTCACTCACGACCACTTAGCATATCCAGATATTAAATATCTCATTTGAAAATATACCATTCGTTAAACATTATTGAATTAATTTAATTACACTGCAAGAAATTATTATTTTATTGTTTTTTTTGTTTTTGCATTAATCCTTTCTTATAAGAAAATAAAACATTTCCCAATTAAGAATAATAATTTCTAGTTCAATCGGTGCTATATATTCATGAAATTCACGAAGACCCTAATTTAACATTATAATGGTTTGAATATTGAACTTTCAGTTTCCAATCACCGTTTATATTTACAAGAAAATTATGTATCTATGCATGTTTAGTTTAATGGAAAAATTATGAGAAACACGTTCTCATGAAATATATGGTGCACTTTGTATCTGGAAATTAGCTTTTACGATTTGTAACAAAGTTTTGCTCACTCACATAATTTAAAAAATTATTCAATAATTACCGGCCTTACTATATAATGGAGTAAGCTACAATCCTTTTATGTACTTTTAATGTTTTACAATTTTTTTTTTATTTTTTTTAAAGAAAGTTAGTTTTAAACTTAGTAGCTATTAATTGAAGGCAATAGTTGTAAAAGTTATAAAAGAAATTAAGGTTGTTCCATACGTATAACAAACAAAAATTTGCTAGTACTATACGAATGCATAATAATAGTAATAATAAAAATTGCTAGTACTATATGAGGCATTGAGAATTAGCTTGCTTAGCCGGATGAATTGCTAGGAGAACAGTGTATTTATATAAAATGATAAAGTGATAAAATCATTAACATGTCACTAAATTTATGAAAAAATGACTTTAATACCCGAGTTGACGATTTAATATAATTTTACTATTTGTATTAATTTTGGTAAGCGATTCCAACTTATGATCTCATAAATTATTTTTACGGGATAATTTCAAATACTTCCCTCGAACTTTATACTAATATCATTATGTACCCTTGAATTTTTAAAAGTTTCACAAACATCTTAATTATCTATTTGTTGCAACATGTTAGCGCAATTCACAAACATATTATTAAACAATTTATTTTACGATAGAGAAGCTAACTTTATTCTAAGTCAACCCTTTGTTAATCCATTAGTTACTTTATTATCAAAATTTACTTAATTAGAATAGTTGGAAAAAAATTTGCGTCAATTAGATTTATTTACAAACAGCAATTAGTTAGTCAAGTAACAATTTATAATTTTATGTTCTGTTGTATACTTAAGGCATTTCAGATTAAATTTTAATTTGGAATGATTTGACCATAGATTTAGTATTCAAATTTAGACAAATTTATAATGAATCTTTCAATCTCAAGACAAATTTGGGAAGATTTTAGTTTCGTGCTATTGTAATTGAATTAATAAAAAATATACATAAATTAGTTTTAAATTTGAGGTAAAATCTTTTTAAGTAAAGTAATTTCTGAAGTAAATTGACTTAACACTCTTTTAATTAATTAAAACTATAGCACTTAAAATTTTATCATTTATTTTATCCATAATAAATTAATAATTCCAAAAAATAAAAAGTTCAAACTTAAAAAAACCTAGTAAACGTAAATTTAGTTATATGTCTAAACTAATAAGGGTAAAATTGCTAAAATGCATTGTTTAACAATTATTTTGTTGATTTGGCTGACATGTTACTAAAAATAAAAATTAGGAGAGATCTTTGAGATGTTATAAAATTTTAGAGGTATTAAGTGATATTAATATAAACTTTGGAAGAGGTTTAATGAAATTATCGCTTTTTTCATTTGAAAATTTGGGGGGCATTATTCTCACAGCTATGGTTTTAGCTGGTTTTGGAAGAAAGCGGAAAAAACTGGAAAGATTCGAAGTGTGAACGTCAATTTCAATTTTTCATATGTGGGGTCAAACATGAAAATGGTCCGATTAAGCAATCCATCACGTGCCACGTGGCCCCATACTGATAACGACATGTGAAAAATGAAAAATATTATCATAGACTCGATTTTTATCTTCATATGTAATTATAGACCCGATTTTTGTCTTTACATGTAAATCTTGATATCAAAATTAAATTTTATAAAATTTTACTTACATCAACTTATGTCATAGATTCTATAATATTTAATTAATACCACAGATCTATAAATAGGATAAAAAATCAGATCTATCTAAATATTTCTCTCAAGATTGCAAAGGGACAGTAATAAACGTCAATATCTATCTATCTACCAACAATTTTTTTTGTTACTCAATCTATAGTATAAACTAAATATTAAAAATTGTTAGATAATTGATAAGTTATGGGACTTACTTGATTTTCAATCATGACAACGATTATCATACTCATTCTGTATTACTTTGAAATGAATAATCAAAACTTATCCCTCTCTATTTATCTATATTATATATAAACTAAGAGTTTTTAGTATGATATCATTATTGTTTGCATATTTTACCTTTAATAATTTTAAAATTTCATCACACAATTATTCTTAAAACATCTCCCTACTTTTTATTTAATAATATTTAAAATCACACACTTATTAGTGTGTGTCTACCCACCAGTGCGAATTATGCTTTACAAAGCCAACTATCCGTTATTTACTTTTAAAAAAAAGAATACTGTGATTTGTTAGGGTTAATCTTTTTTAAATCTAAAACTTAACGTTGATTTGTTAGGGTTAGTCATTTTTAAATCTCAAACTTAACGTTGATTTGTTAGGGTTAATCTTTTTAATCTCAAACTTAACGCTGATTTGTTAGGGTTAATCTTTTTTAATCTCAAACTTAACGCGACTAAGTAATTACTACTTATCTCCTAATACCAACCGCAATTTTTATTCAACAGCGAATCCAAACATAATTCACGTCATCTTTAAGTTGCCTAATTTTGCCTATAAATATCCAACTCCTCCCATTTCAGTTTCTGCCCCTTCACAGTGTGACTGTTTGTTTTGCGCTCTTTGCTCTCCTCAATCCCTGCAGTGATACTTGTACCTTTTGCTATTTTAATTTTTTAGCAATCCCAAAAAAGATATTGATTTTTGTTTTGGAATTTTTGAGTGAGAAAAAAAAATGGCAGATGAAAGTACAGCCACTTGTATAGATATTCTCTTGGCTATCCTCTTGCCTCCTCTTGGTGTCTTCCTCAAATTTGGCTGCCAGGTCTTACTCTATTTTTTTTTTTTTTTGTTATTTTTCTCCTTCACTATTTTCAGTCTTAATATTTTCTTTCATATATAATCGGTTCAAGTTATTTGAGAATAGGCGAATTTTCAGTCTCAATATTATTTTCATATATAATGCGTTCGAGTTATTTGAGAGTAGGTGAATTTTCAGTCTTAATATTATTTTCATATATAATGCGTTTGAGATCGTAGGGGCAGTGGAATTCCAAGATTCTCTTCTTAAAAAGAAACAAAAGATAAAAAAATTATAATGGGTTTTTTTTTTTTCAAGGGTCTATTATTTATGTAAATTTTTAATAACACAGACCCTAAAACGTGCATGTTCTTGGTTATAAATTTATGTTGCATGCGTTATTTTGATGATGACAAATTTTTTTAAATTTTTTTAATTGCTATATTTTTTCTTTGGTTGAGGAAAAATGGAAATTACACTGATGATTTTTAATGTTTGTGAATTTATGGAATAGATCGAATTCTGGATCTGTGCGTTGCTGACTCTATTTGGGTACATACCTGGAATTATTTATGCTATTTGGGTACTCGTCAAGAAGTGATCCACTCTCCTCATTCTAATTACTGCTAACAATTTTCTTTTTTTATTTTCTTATCTGGATTCTTAGTACATAAGAGTGCGTGAAACAAGAGTAAAACATAATGACTCCGTTTGTAATATCTCATTATTTGAGATACTTCTATTTAAAATATTATTTAAAATAGTTATATATATATATTTTGAGATCTGAAATGTGTTTAAAAAACGGTAGCAAAATATTATTTGAGCTATAATAAGATAATGTCAGCCATCTTGGTTGAACGGTTGCTATCCATTTTATCTTTTATTTTTTCCCCTCTTTTTAGGGTAATAATCTATTCTTATGTACTTTCTAGTATCGGCATCTCTAAGAATCTGGCTGAACTTGTTAGAAACCTCTTAGCAATTTAGTGATAAAATATAGAGTTAAAAAATAAAATAAAAAGAGAAGTATCAAAGGACAAAAACCATAGGGAAAAAAGGTAAGTACACGCTGTTCATTTTTTGCTTAAATGATAATTGTCCTTTTTTTTCGTATACTACTTTTATATTACATTTTCATCTAATGAGACGAGTCTAATAAATTCTTATATTTCGATAAAATGATAAGAGGTTTCTAAATTTTTCTCTTATATTCGATTACATATACTTTAATTAATTAAAATAAAATTCTTAAATGATAATATAAATAAATATAAATCACAAAATTTATCTTACTTATTATAAATCGAATTCATATAAAAATTTTACAATTACACCATAATAGTCACAATTTTAATTCATGGTAGGGACATGGGAAACACATTTGATTTCTTATTCATAATTTGTATACCTAATGGTTGTTATGGGAGTCCCACTTGACATTAAAGCATTTAGTGACTCGTCATACATCCACTGAATCTAGTTCCTTATTACTCCTATATGAGCTTTGTGAAAGTCATTTATCATGTCGCAACATAGATTATATATGTGGAGCTATACACATAATCTATGTTGCGACATGATAAATGACTTTCACAACGTTGACTTTTTTTTCATCTTTGAGTTTTTCTTTTTCTAATGTAATTAGAGATCTTATCCAGCATACACATACAAGCTCCAAAACAGTGTTAAACCTTAATCTTATCTCTTATACCATTTATACTCTTAATACTTGTTGATAGTGTAATATTATATATTTTAAATGGTTGTCTGGTACAATCCTTAAAGTATAATGATAAAGTACCTTAATAGTACTAAAATTTTGTTATGTTACGTTTGGATAGATGAGTTTGGGACATGAATTTCATTTATTGTAGAAATTTATAAAGATAAAATTGATAAATTTTAAATCCTCCGATTACAAATTGAAATTTTAGCGCCAAAAATTACTCTAACTAATCGATGGCTTTCAAAATTTTCACTCGTTGATCCAAACACAACTTAGTTTATATCATTTGTTTTAAAAAAAGATTAGCGTTTAAAGATATTTTGAACTAATCAATCATTTTCCATGTAAAAGAATTTATTTTTTTCATGGTTGGGAAGTATTATAGATAATGGTAAGTCACAAGTGATGCTTTTGAATTTTGATAAAAGTCGGTAGAGTATCTTATTTCCTTCTCTTCTTACAGGTGGAGATGCTAAGATGGCAATGGAAGCATACGGATTAATAGTATTATTCCATGGATATTTTGTGCTGATTTTCTCTTTCTGGATTCGTTCGTTTGGATGTTATGTTTCGAGTGTTCTTTTTACTCTTTTGCATCTTTCATTTTCTTTTGTTTCCTTTTCCTTTTGTGGATTAAGTAGGGAAAAATTGAAGTGGAATTGGTGATGAATTTTGTCATTATGTACTATGCTTTTGCCATGGCTGATAATTGATATCTTGTTGTCTTCCTACTGAATGTGACGTCCCATATAGTTGTCTCAATAATTATGCGAAGTGCCAAAAAGAAAAAAAAAAATGAAAATCTAACCTGATGGGAAAATTGTCAAGGGTCTGTTTCATTTCTGTCATGAGCCAACATTTCAATTAATCAGTTGAAGATGGTACATTTTATTACGATTTTGAAATATTTACTTTATAATATAAAATACGTGTTTAAAATTATTAAATAATTAAAAAGTGACGAAATTTTAACTGGATAGCATATAGATCTCATTCTCCACCACGACTAGTTATTCAAAGCTTTGGAATTAGTTACATTATGCCATAATATTAGACACTAATTAAACAATATTGGTTACCTGTATATGTACTTGATAGGGTCGTTTACATCCCTCCAAGTCATGCCTGCTGTAAAGCAGTGAGAAACAAATTTCTAACTGTGGGACATGAATCGACTGAAGGTTTGACATTATAAACCTTAAAAATTTCCCAAACATGAAGTCTATTAATTAATCAAATAAGAGGAGAGTAAATAATCGTCTACTCTTATTACTTGCTACTCTACTGAACTTTGCGGTCTTGGAGTGGTAAATAAGATTGTAAATAAATTTAAATTATTTGATATTGGACTTGAACTTGATTCGGTATGAGTTCATTCAAATTTAGTTGAGCTAGTTCGTCAATAATTAAGCCAAATTTAAACGAAATTTAACGTTTATTAGTTTTTATATTCGGCTCGAAGTCGAATTGATAAATTAAAAATTTTAAATTTACATGTAAAAATATCAAGCTATTCGAGCTCAACTCGAGTTTGGATAGATAAAAACTTATTTAAATTCGGTTCGACAGATAAATAAATCAAATTTGAACAGAATTTGAAATTCGTTAAAATAATCAAACAAATAATAAAACACGAGAGTGTCTAACTTATTTATATTTATTTACAGCCCTACTCGTAAATTCTTATGGGTAGTGTTTGGATGGGTGGATTTGAATTGTACAAAAGATTTGAAATGAATGCATTTGAATTATATGGATTTGAAATGACATAAAATTTAAGTGAATTTCAAATTCACTCATTTAATCATATTAAAATCATACTTTCATTTGTTAGTGAATTTTAAATTTACAACTAAATCAATTAATTTTTTTAAATAATTTATTATAGATTTAAATTACAAATTAAATTCATCTAAATCCCTCCATCTAAACACAATGATGTAAATTTTGGTACATAAAATAATGAATCCCATGTTGGTTGGATCCTGAATCCCATATGTGACTCACAGTCTCTGTGTTACATAAACATCAAAATACAAGAATTTATCTCTTGAACACAAGCTTTATGAGTAGCATCAAATAATCAACAATTATTTTGTCCATCATTTAAAATTTACCCAATTCTGCTCCCACAGGCAATAAAATGCGTATTGGCAGCAGCAATGTTTCTTCTTCTTCTTCTTGAATTTGGAATGAGAACAACATACGATCACTTGACACTTGGAAGTCTAGACGAGCATCATGGTTCGGTCAGTCCACATGTGATGACCCTTAATCACAGTTAGGCAGGCACACAAACAAGGTTCAAGAAAAGAGAACTTAATCAATTACGGGGAAAAAAATTGTTGATTGACCAACTTTTAGAGATTGGATTTTGGATATTTAATTTAAGAGTAATAAAAAATAATTCTAATTACAATTTTCTTAAATGAATTTTTTAAGTATAATACTAAGAGAGTGTCGAAAAAATAAAAGAAAAAAATATTAAATCCATGAATGCGAGATTACAGAGAAATTCCTATTTTTCTTAATTTAATGTGATGGAGGATTCAGGGTTGGTCTTTGATTTTATCAAAAAAAAAAAAAAAAAGGTAGGTGTTTGATCGATAACGACACTGCCCCCCTCGTTACAGGAGATAAAAGTAACAGTAATCAAAATGTCTATTTTATTGTGCTCATCACACATACCATTAAGAATCACGAAAATCAAGTCTTTTAAACCTGATTAAAGTTAACACAACATAGGTATCAACAACATTTGTCGGCCACAATACATAAATTTTAAGCAATCGAAAAAGCATTAATACTATTAATTTATTGGTCAACTACGTGTCACTATAATTTGATTAGATCGACCCTTATAATTATTAAATGTGTGCTTGATTTTTTAAATTTTAAATTATTTTATAAAATAGACGAAAACTATCAAAATTAATTATATTTGAAACTCATGCACTCATACCACGATTGGGATTGTGTTTAAAAAAAAAAAAATTAACACTAAAATAAGACTTGAATTTACGATTTTACCGTAAAATTTTTTTAAATCCTTCCCATCCCTTCAACCACACTCCTCGACATATCCTTCTCTTCCTACCACCACCATCATATCAGTCCCTCCACCCCTCTCAACGCCCCAGCTCTGCTTCGCCTTTCTTTTTCTTCCTACCAGCCATCACCCTATTCCCAATCCCAACCACTGCCACTGCAGCCATCGTCCCCTTTCCCCTACACGTCTCACCCAACTCGATCTCCTTACCCTCCTAATTAGAGTTGGCAAAAACTATCCACACTTAAATGGATATGGTTGATCCATTTAAGTATAATGGATATAAATGGTTTATCCATTCAAAATCATTTATTATATGAATTTTAATGGATAATCCAACTGATCCACATAAATCTATTTAACTATAACAAATTATAACAATATGATAACCTACACACACTTGCATATAATTTATTTTCACACATACATTTACAAACATTTATATATATTTTTACACACACTCACATACATTTTCTGACACACATTGACACAAATTTTAACACACACACATTTGCACACATTTATACACACATACGCACATTTTCACACAACACACACATTTTCTCACACACACACTTTCACATATTTTCAGACACACTTATTTGTTGCATATATTTTTACACAAACACGCTTATACACATTTTCACACACACACTTTATACATTTTCACATACTTCCACACATTTTCACACACACACTTTATACATTTTCACATACTTCCACACATTTTCACACACACACTTATACGCATACTTACACACATATTTTCTCTCACACATAGATTCACGCATTTTTCACACACATGCACACACTTGCACGTACACTTTCACACATTTTAACACACATAAACACTTGCATTTTCTCACACACACATTCTTATACACACATTTTCACACACACGTATTTACATATATTTTGACACATATAGACTTATACATTTTCACAAGCACATGAACACTTGCACACATTTTCACACACACTTTCACATATTTTCTCACACACAAACACACTTACATATATTTTCACACACATATTTTCAAACACACACACACACACATATTTATACATATTTTCACACATTTTCACACACTTACACATATTTTCTCATCACACACTTGCACATATTTTCGCACACACTTGTACATATTTTAACACACACACACACACATTTTTAAACATGCTTACACACATTTTCACTTGCACACAGTCACACATTTTCACTTACACATTTTAACACATTTTCAGACACACACACACAATTACATATATTTTCTCATATACACACGCTTTCACATATTTTCAAACACACTTACACATATTTTCACACATTTTTTCATACACAAATTTTCTCACATTTTCTCATACACAGATTTTCACACATTTTTACACTTTCACACATTTTAATACACACACACTTACACCCATTTTCACACACTATTACATATTTTAACACACACAAAAACTTACACACATTTTCACACATATACATACATACTTACACACAGATTTATGCATATATTCATACATACACACACTTACACATTTTAACACATTTTCACAAATACTTACACACAAACACTTACACATATTTTTTCACTCATACACATACTTTCAATTATTTCATATTTTCGAACATACTTACACACATATTTCTCTCTCACACACACATATTTTCACACACGTACACATATTTTCACACATTTTAACATACACACTAACACATAATTTTACACACATACAAACATTTTCAAGCACACTGACACACACTTACAAACATTTTTCACACACACACACACACACTTACACATTTTAACATATATTCACATGCACTTACACATATTTTCTCTCACACACATATGATTTCACATATTCTCAAATACACTAACACACACACTTTGACACATTTTCTCTCACACATATTTTCACACATATATTTTTACACACATACACATATATATTTTCACACACGCACATGGTTATACATATTTTCGCACACAGACTTACACACATTTTAAAACACACACACAATCTTACACATATTTTGACACACATTTTAAAACACACACACAAACTTACACATATTTTGACACACATTTTAACACACACATACACTTATACGTAATTTACACACACACACACACTTACACATATTTTCAAACACACTTACACACACACTTATACACATTTTCATACACACACATTTTAACATATATTTACACACACTTACACATATTTCCTCTCTCACACACACACACCCTTTCACATATTTTCAAACACACTTTCACACATTTTCTCACACTTACATTTTCACACACATTTTCACACATATGCACACTTACACAAATTTTTCACACACACTTACTAACACATATTTTTACACTTTTTTATACATATTTTAACAAATACAAACTTACACACAATTTCACACACACACACACTTACATATATTTTTAAACACACATTTTCATACATGCATACATTATAAAGTGTGTGTATTTGTGAAAATGTGTGTAAGTATGTGTGTGTATGAAAATGTGTTAAAATGTGTGAAAGTATGTAAATGTGTGTAAGTGTTGTAAATGTGTGTAATTGTATGCATGAAAATATGTGAAATTGGGTGTATAAGTGTGTGTGTGGATTTGTGTATATGAAAATATGTGTGTGTGTGAAAATATATATAAGTGTGTGTGAGAGAGAAAATATGTAAGTATGTCTGTGAAAAAATATGTGTAAGTGTCTATATGTGAAAATGTGTATGTGTATGTGTGTGTGTGTGTATGAAAATATGTGTAAATATATGTGTAAGTGTGAGAAAATATGTGTAAATATGTGTGTATGTGTGAACAAGTGTATAAGTGTGTGTGTGTGAGATACAATATGTGTACTTGTGTGTATTTTAAATGTATGTATGTGTGAGAAAATATGTGTAAATATGTGTGTATGTGTGAACAAGTGTATAAGTGTGTGTGTGTGTGTGAGACAAAATATGTGTACTTGTGTGTATTTTAAATGTATGTATGTGTGAAAATGTATAAAATTGTGTGAAAATATGTATAAGTGCGTGTGTGAAAATATGTGAAAGTGCATGTAAATGCGTGTAAGTGTGTGAAAACGTGTAAAAATGTGCAAGTGTGTGTAATTAGTGTGTGTGCACTAGTGAAAATGTGTGAAAGTGTGTAGAATGTGTGTGAGTGTTTATATGTGTGTGAAAGTATGTAAAAGTGTGTGTAAATGCGTGTAACTGTGTAAAAATGTGTGCAAATATTTGTAAGTGTGTGTGTGTGAGCGAAAGTGTGTAAGTGTGTGGTGAAAATGTGTGTTAGTGTGTATGTATGTGTGAACATGTGTGTAAGTATATGTATGTGTGAGAAAACATGTAAAAGAGTGTGTGTGTGAAAATATATGAAAGTGTGTGTTGTGTGTGAAAATATATGAAATTGTAAATACATGTAAATATGTGTAGGTGTGTAAAAATATGAGAAAATATGTGTAAGTATGTGTAATTATGTGTGTGAAAATGTAAGTGTTTGTGTGTATGAAAATGTGTGAAAGTATGTGTAAATGCATTTATGTATAAGTGTGTGAAAATATGTAAAAATATGTAAGTGTATGTAATTGGGTGTGTGAAAATGTGCGAAAGTGTGTATATGTGTGGAAATATGTGTGTGTGTGAAAATGTATATAAGTGTGTGTAAGTGTGTGTTTGTATAAAAATGTGTGTAAGTGTGTGTATGTTTGAACATGTGCGTAAATGTGTTTGTGTGAAAGTGTGCAAGTGTATGTGTCTATATGAAAATGTGTGTAAGTGTATATGAGTGAAAAAATTTGTGTAAGTTTGTGTGAGTCTGTGTGAAAATATGTGACATTTACACACATGTGAAAATATGAGTAAGTGTGTGTATGAAAATATGTGTGTGTGTGCGAAAATGTGTGCATGTATGAAAATGTGCATGTGTTTTGTGTGTAAAAATGCGTGTATGAATGTGAATACATGTAAAAGTGTGTGTGTGTAAATGTGTGTTAAAAAATGTTTATAAGTCATGTGTGTTAGAAAATGTATATAAGTATGTAAAAATGTGTGTAAGTGTGAAGATACAAATTTAAATAGTTTTTAAATGGATAAATGGTTTATCCATTATCCATTTAAAGATGATCCATCCATTTATTAAATGGTTTTAAATGAATTGGATGAATTTTATACATATCCATTTATCTAAAACTATAGATCGTCCATTTATTCATTTTGCCACCTTTACATCCCAGTCCCAGCGACCACCACTTTCCCCACTCCTATCCCTTTGACTCCAGCATCACCATCTCCATCACCATCATCCCATTTTTTGAATTTTGTAGAATCTTGAGTTTAGGGTATGAACCTTTGTAGCCATGGATGCATTCCCATTAACAGAAAAAAAAAAAAAAAAACCAATCGCAGCAATTTAATCAATCAAAATATTTTGCATTCAATTCAACAAAATCCATCATTTTTTTCATTTCAATGAATTATACCAACCAATCGAGGTTAACATTACCTTGTTCAGAAAGTTAGAAAGTGCAAAATTTTAAGGTACTATTTTGAACAATTATGATACTAAAATAATAGACCCAATGAATATATTACACAAAACTCCGGTCCCATGTCCATTAGGGATATTTTAGCAAAAAAGTTTACCCTCATGATTCAAATAAGCTCAAATAGGTCAAGTATTATATATTGGACCTGCAAATCGATCCGACCCATCGATTTCAGGTATAAATATCAAAATGGCAAATCAGATTCAATGAATTACTTCCTAATTATTCAAATTTTGAATTCTTATTAAATTTTACTCTCTAGTCTAAATATTGACTTGAGCATCAAAACCTATTTCGGAAGACATAGTCTTGCCCTTTTTTACTTTTAGGTGATCTAGGCATTGATACTACGTGTAGTGCTCAACTTTACTTTGGACGATACTACACTCGGACTAATCCTAACTTAAATTTTTATATCAATATTTGGTGCTGTCTGTGGGAAACCTGAACTAAAAACCATACTAAGACATGGCACCTAACTCGCACAACACTCACAAGAGCAATGCCGACAAGGGCAAAGAAATTTTAATTCAACATCACTTTAGTCGATCACGCGGAGAAATGGATCAGTAGGGAGGACACGAAAGGGATTCCGGTCCTCACGTAATGGACAAGGATGAAGAGATTCATAAGTTGAGGCAGCAGAATGCTTTGCTGAAGAAGATGGTCATAAGACAATAACTAAAGCGTCACTTCTCCTTAGATGAAGAGTCCTGGCAAAATAGGTGGCAATCCCCGAATTGTCCATCCCCAACCTCATGCCAATGAGGAGAAGAGGGGCACCCAAGAGGAGAGAAGGCAAAATGAAGAAATGACACATGAGCCCCGCCTAGAGCATACAAGTCCATCTGCTCGACATGAATCAAGAAGAGAGGCTTCATCAAGGCCAAGTGGGCCAGGGAAAGGAGGTTAGGTGAAGCTGCATCTGTTGTTCATAAAAGAGGAAGACACTAGTAGAGGGATCATATCGTGCTGCTAATTCCAGAAAGAAAGAAAGACCTGAGAAAAAGGTTAGAAGAGTTGCAGGCAAGGGTAGACAGAATGGATGATAGGGAAGGAATAAATATTAGATACAAGTACTCATTTCCATTCACTGATGATATAAGTCTCATGCAGGAACTTTTTCCGACAAGATGGTAGACTCCCTACTTTGACTCTTATGATGGGAATACTGATTCATGAGAACATCTAGATGCCCACCACTCTAAAATGTGCCTCAACTTCTTCCGAGAAGATGGTAGACTCTTTACTTTGACTCTTATGATGGGAGTACTGATTCATGAGAACATCTAAATGCCCACCACTCTAAAATGTTCCTTCAAGAAGTGTATGATGGTATCCTTTGCCGTGGGTTTCCCGGAACCCTCAAAAGCACTCCCTCATAGTGGTTCAAGAGATATAAGAAATAGGACATCAAAAATTTTGATCAACTAGAAGATTTGTTTTTGAATAAGTTTGGAAATCAGAAGAGAATCCCAAAGACGAGAACACACTTGCTTACACTTGAGCAAAAATTAGATGAATCACTTACAGACTATGTAGATAGGTTTAAGAAAGAAACCCTTAGAATCCAAAGGATAACGGAGGATATGCAAGTTATGACTTTCTAAGTTACGGGGTTAAACTTGGAAAATTCTCTTTTAACCTCAACTTAAGTTCTCCTACCACTTTCACGGCCTACTTTTTTCAAGCAAAGAAATTTGCCCAGGCTAATGAAGGAGAAAGGAAGAAGATAAAGGTCGATGAAGGATTCAGTGAAGCAGAACCTATAAAAAAGTGCATTGTTAGAGACCTATTATCCATAACTATGTCCCATAGAAGGAGTCTTGACTCTATTAGGATTTATACTCCACTCAAATCTTCCTCGGCTCAAATTTTAGCTATGATTGAGAAAGAACCATTTTGTAAAATGACCAACTTTAATGAAGAGTAACCAGACCACAGAAACAAGAACAAGTGGTGTAATTTTCATTAAAGATAATGGACATGATACCAACAATTGCTTTTCTTTGAAAAATGTGATTGAAGAGCTCATCGAAAGATGTTACTTTGAAACAATTTATCCAAGATAGAAAAAGAATTAGGTAGTCCCTAGTTGAAAACTAAGGGGAGGTATCTTTACTGCTTAAATTTTAAGGAGTAGTACACATAATGTTTTGTTTAACTTTTCATGTAATCTCCTATGCCAAGCAACACCCTGTGTGATGTGAAATAAGTATGTGCACATTGCAAGCATTTTTTTTTCAATAAAGAAAATTTTTCTGAGTCTTTTTGTCATTTAAATTATGTAATTGATTGTTTGAGATAAATAGTTTGGCACGGTTGCTAATGAACAAGAAAAATTCCGCTTACCTAGGCTTTTCAAAGGCAATCGTCCTTCAGGACTCAAGCACCTTCCGAGGTCATATCCTCTTCCGAAGGAAAAGGCTATGTTTTTCCATTGAAAACTTCTCGAGCTAAGTCTTAATCTTAGAATGAAGACTCACCCTTCGGAGGGTAAAAAAATGCATCCTTCGTGGTCAAGAGCCTTCTGGGGCAAAACTTAAATTTTTCCATGTAAAGGTTTCTTGGGTTAATTCCATTTCACAAGACTGAACTCGACCTTCTGCTGGTCAAAAATTGCATCTCTATAGGGATTCAATGCCTTTCGAGGTTGTACATTTGCTAACACCCTCTGGGGTCACGCCTTACCTATACCTTCTGGATCATTGCCTTGCCCACACCCTCCGGGTTGAGTCTTGCTGACACCGTCTAGGGTCATGCCTTACTCGTGCCTTCTGAGGTCTCTCCTTACTTACGCCCTCTGGGATAGGACACGTCCTCACACCCTTCAGGATTGAGTCTTGTTGATACCCTTTAGGGTCACACCATACTTACGCTTTTCGAGGTCGCTCTTACTTCGCACTTTCTAGGATGGAAGACTTGCGCACGTCTTCTGAGGTTTCACTTGTCTAATACCCTCCAAGGTCACACTTTACCTATCACCTCGGGGTCATTGCCTTAACAACACCCTCTAGGGTTAAGTCTTGCTATTACCCTCCAGGGTCACGCCTTACTCGCACTTTCCGAGGTCTTTTCATACTTATGCCTTCCTAGGTAGAGCACTTCCTCACACGCCTCGGGGTTGAGTCTTGTATGATATGAAAGCCTCTAGGGTCACGCCTTACGTACAGCGTTTGAGGTCGCTCTTACTTCAACCTTCTATGGTGGAAGACTTGCTCACGTCTTTCGAGGTTGTGCCTGGCTAACACCCTCCGTGGTCACACCTTACCTATACCCTCCAGGATTATTGCCTTGCCCACACCCTCCAGAGTTGAGTCTTGTTGACGCATTTTAGGGTCACGTCTTACTCGCGCCATTTGATGTCTCTCTCTATTTACACCCTCCGGGGTAGAACATTTTCTCACACCTTCCGAGAGTCTTGTTGATAATCCTCTAGAGTTATACCTTACGTATGCCTTTTGAGGTCATTATTACTTCACAGCCTCTAGCATGGAAGACTTGGTCACGCTTTCTGAGGTTGCACCCAACTAACACTCTCCAGGGTTACACCTTACCTACACTCTTCGGAGTAGGACTTACCCCTCTGAGAGCAATGCCAAGGTATTCCCAATGTGAAGTACTTAAACCATACTTACTCTCCGGAGGTAAGTGTAGGACTTACTCCTCTGGGGACAATTCCAAGGACTTCCAAAGTGAAGTATTTAAGCCATACTTACTTCCCGGAATAAGACTTACCCTTTCGAGGACAATTTAAAGTGAAGTACGTAAGCCATACTTATTCCCTGAAGTAGGACTTACCCCTTCGGGAGCAATTCCAAGGACTTCTAAAGTGAAGTACTTAGGTCATACTACTCTACCAAGTAGGACTTACCTCTCCTGGGGCAATTCTAAGGATTTTCAAATGTGAAATACCTATACAATACCTACTTCAATGAGAAGGACTTACCTTTCGAGTGTCATAAGTGCAACCTTCTGAGGCAAAACTCTAAAGTACTATCAACAAGGAAAAATAAAGTCTAAATATGCTAAGAACAAAAATGACACTTAGTCACTTCAGCTGAAAATAAACGACTAAGGGAGGTAAGAAAACTATACACCTCTAAACCCAATATACTGTGAACAAGTAGTAAAAATAGATGTATACTATTATAGAAAGAGTGAAAAGTACTTCACATATGTGGACTTGGTATAAGAAAAGAACCTAACTCAAAGTCTATAAACAAAACTACACAAGTTTTACAAAGAAAAAGAGGTAACCCTCTATCAAAATCAAATCTCATTAGTCATAGGGACCAGAACCTTGGAGTAAATATCATCACGGTCCTTGGCTCACCCCAAAACCTTTGTAATTTTTCCTTGGTAAGGCAGAAAATCATTACCTTTAATTGACTCATCTTGTACTACTTCGGTCTCAAGTACTATGTTAGAATTACTGTGTGATTGTTCCCTACCTCGATTTGGGTATGGGGGCAAAGAAGGCATGTCTGCATAGGAGGTAGTGGTATTGGACAAGTTCACGTTGGGTCTATGGGATGGAAAACCTTGCCCCTGGGTGTATACGATAGAAATCTACGCCCTTTAGGTGTATATGATAGAAAAACATGCCCCCTATGTTTATACGGTGGAAGACCTTGGACATTCCTGAATATGGGTTGTTGAGTACTTCATCTAACTCTGGGACACCTCCCCTGCATCAACTATGTCTTTCTCACTATTTTAAACGATTCCATCTTCGTAGTCAAAAAAATCTAAGGCACCAATAGTTTCAGGTGCAGGACTATTATTAATATCCTGATCACCATCAATTTGGTCATCCTTAGCGTTACCACCAGGGTCAAAGTTGACTGGGGAGGCCAAGGTATCCGTGTCGGAAGAAGAATCATTGTTGGTCGAGGAAGAAGACAAATTATTGTCACAAGGAAAATTGTAGTCTACTTTCGATGTTGTAGAGTTGGTGTTTAATTTCATAAAATTTTTCATAGTATCATTCTTTTCTGTGGTAATATTTAAGCCTAAGGATTAACTACTACTACAGTGATATTTCGGGTTTCTATGACTTGCGATCTCAATGCTATCTTTGCATGCATAGAGCATGTAACTACCAAGGCCTTAGTTCTTTTGATTAGTTGATTAAAAAAAAGCATAAGAAGAATGATGAGGAAAGAAATGTATTGTGGAGCAATAGAAGGGACAGTGCATGGAGCGTGGGCCTCAAAAGTATAGCATGCACGACTCTTGACTGCATCACACGGTCAAATACATTTTATGGGGTCATTCACGAAAGTGTATTGAAATTAAATGATCTGATCCAAATACTAGCCTTGGCTTAGTTTAGTGGATTCATGTTAAGAAAAAAAAAGTTGGGTAAAATACTTACTTCGTAGTAGTATGCACGTGAAGTAGAACTCCTAGTATTAAAGTGTAATAGTTGTGGCGTGTAGTACTAGTAGTAGTGACGTGGAATAAGTTGTTATAGTATTGGAGAAGTCCAAAATCCTAACAATGGGTCCATGTAAATCTTCAAATCATGGGATACTCAAGTAAGGAATTCCACAACACTACTCTCCGGCAATAAAGAACTCCACAGCACTACTCCATAATAGTAGGGAACTCTGCAACAATACTGTACAGTAGCAGGGAACTCCACATCAGTAGGGAATTCAACAACAGTATTTGTATTAGTGTATATAGAAATTTTAAAGATATTTTACTCCAAAGAAAATTCTAGTGAAAATGGCAGAAATAGTCCCTCAACTTTTTTACTTTAGCCGAAATAGCCCCTCAATCTTTTTTTTAGTCAGGATAGTCCTTCAACTTTTATTTTTTAGCCAAGAGAGTTCTTTTGTGGTAGAACCACCACAAAAACCTCTTTCTTATTTTGATAAATTACACATACAACCCCTGTGGTTTAGTTTTTTTTCACATTAGCCTAATTTAAAATTTTATAAAACTTTATGGCCAATTTTTAAAAAAGAAGATTTAGTGGTAGACTGAAAGGATCTGGCGGTTGGGCTAGTGGGTGGCGATTGGTGTCTGGTGGGTGGGGGAGACAACTTGGGTGGTTGAAGGGGTGGTTATGGAGTTGGGTGGGTAACAGCTTCGGCTGGGAGAAGGGGAAGAGGAAAGGGTTAGGATTAGGGCTGTAAACGAACCGAGCTGCTCACGAGCAGCTCGGTCAAAAACTCGACTCGAGCTCGAAACATCTCCTTGACGAGCCGATCTCAAGCATATGCATAATATGCTCGAGTGCTCGTCGAGTTTTTCGAGCATTATATAATTTTTTTTAACATTTTTTTATTATATGTAAAATTACTAAAATATCCATACTTTTAAAAAAATTTACATATTTTACCTACGAAAAAGTCAAACTACTCGAGTTCGAGCTCGTTTTACTTATTTTCGAGCGAGCTCGAACTATGTCAAATTTTTCGAACTCGAGCTCGAGCTCAAATTTTGAAGCTCGTTGGAACTCGAGCTCGAGTTCGAGTAGCAGAAAAAATTTCGAGTTCGAGTTCGAGTAGGGCACTATTCGTGCTCGATTCGGCTCGTTTACACCCCTAGTTAGGATTTTATGATTTTTTTTTTTTGTAAAACATAAATGTTTTATTTTTTGTTTGAAAACTGTTTTGAATTTTTTTTTTCATTTTTCACTCCTTCAAATTAATTTCTTTCTTATTTTTCTCATTCTAAACTATATGGGGGTTATGTGAAAAATAAGTAAACCTCATGGAGTGTATGTGAAAAATATCAACAAAAAAAAAAGATTTTTGTGGTGACTCCGCCATAAAAGAACCATCTTGGCTAAAAAATAAAACTTGAAGCACTATTCTAGCTAAAAAAAAGTTGAGGGACTATTTTGGCTAAAGTAAAAAGGTTAAAGGACTATTTCGGTGATTTTTCCAAAATTTTATACAACAATTTAAACCTTAGCTCAGGTACACTCTGGTATAATTAAATTTTTTATTTTCTACTCTGGTAGATAGAAATTTTAAAATAATTCTCAAATAAATATTAAAAAATATTTTCCCTAGAAAAATAATTTTCTAAGTCATAAAATTACTCCAATTAATACTACGGCTCTTATTGGGGTGCAAATACGGTATCAAGTACTTGGCAATTTCAACCCGAAAATTTTTGACTTGAGACCGGAGAACAAATGACGATGACAAAATAATACACCCAATAACAATATTACATGTAGCTCCAGGCTCAAGTCCATTAGGGGTATTTTAGTAATTTTACCCTCATGGTTTAAATAAGCTCAAATGGGTCAAGTACTATATATTGAACCCGTGGATCGATCCGACCCATCGTTCTTAGGCATAACTATAAAGATGGCAGGTTAGATTCAATGAATTTCTTTCTTAATTATTCAATCTTTGAATTCTTATTAAAATTTATTCTCCGGTCTAAATACTAACTTGAGCGTCGGAACTTACCCTGGCGGGCATAGCTTCGTCCTTTTTATTTTTAGGTGATTTGGACGTGAGTACTACATGCGATGCTCAACCTCACTTTGGACGATATTGCACTCAGACTAACGCTAACTCAAATTTTTGTATCAAGAAACAAGATTAACTTATTAAGTATTGAATAAGAACCTTGTTTGAAAAGCCAAGAAAGGAACGGTGAAAGGAAGGATTAGTACGAATGGGGGAAAGGAATGAGGCATGGTGGTGAGATGGCTAGGGTGGGAAAACCGAGGTAGCTGAACTTGGTGTTGGAGAAGGAGAATTGGGGTTCATTCTAAGAGATGGGAGTGGTGATGGGTGGAATGAAAGAATTAGGGAGGATGGGGGAAGGAGAAGATGGCATGGTGGCTAAATGGGTGGGGGTAAGCTGGGATGGAAGTAGGGTGGCAGTTGTGTGGGGGAAGGAAGGGTTTAGGTTTTTTTTTTTTTTTTTAATTTGATCCCAAAATTTTATGATTCTTTTTTAATTTTCAATTTAATCCAAAAACTTTACTTGGCATTTGAATTGGTTAGGGGCATATATGACATTCAACAATTTGCTGACGGTTTCTATTTATATTACAAAAAATTTTGAAGTATAAAGGGGTTAGATGCACATTTCATAATTACAAGAGGGTAAAGTGTCTATTTAAGAAATCACATGGAGGTAATTTGCATTTTACCCCTTTAAAAAAAGACAGGTTTGACGGGCAAAATCAATTCAGGACTGTTTCACAGTAATTAGCTTTTTGTTCGAATAAAAGTAACACCAGAACTAGTGGGCTGAATACACTTTGTTATAGTAAATTCAAGATATGTACACTTCACCCCTCCATCAACTAATTAACTGTTGCTTGTTTTAGCTCCATGAAAATAATGAATTTACGGACAAAATACCTTTAAGGTTAACAACACTTTATCATCTAAAATTAAAGGTAATTATACTTTACCCCTAAAACTAAATGATTATTAGTCTTTACGTCTTTAAAGCATTTAGATATTGAATTTGTTATAATTTGGTAAAAAAAATATGAGTTTAATGACTAAATAAGCCAAACTAAAGAGAACTATGGGCAAAAATATTTTACTAGTTTACTTTTTTGCAATTATTAAAAAATAAGAAAAAAGAAAACTAGCAAAATAATTAAATCGATATCTGGTGTCTTTAGAGAGTGAAAAAAATATGAAATACTTGGCTCAAATTGTATCTAACACTACAATTTACACCTATGTGACCAAAAATATTAACAAGCGTAAAATTATATACTTTCTTTTTTATAGTAGATTGACTATTTTTGTTTTTTTAGATATTAGTATCAATGTATTAGATTGAATAGCATTGATAAATCGAGGATTATATTGGATTAGAGCCTAACATTTGCAGGGCACCCGTTCGGTGGCTGCTCTTTTAGTAGGAGTTTTCATGCATTGAGTATCAGGTCTATTTGGTAATTAACAATACAATTCGGTCATATCGAATCGAGAAAAAATCGATCAGTTATTTGATCCATGCATATAGTGTATTTGATAATTTGAGTAACCGACCGTCCAATGTTTGTGATATTTTTGAGTTTAAAAGATTAAAAAAAAAAAAAAAATTGACTAAAAATTCCACAAATATCCATGCAAATAGGATAACGAGGAGAAATAATTCATTAATACTATGTCATAATAGGTAAAATTACACAAATACCCATACAAATAGGAAGGGGAAAATTCATTAATATTCGGTCATAATATATAAAATTACACAGATCAGGTCGGATACTCGCCACGTTGTAGATTCCTGACCCACTTATATTAATACCTGACCTACCGCTACTTGATCATCTAGAAATAGTAATCGGTTCGGATATCTTATTTTTAAGGTTTGGATATGGAACAGATCATTAGATTTTTTGAGTCTGCGGGTCCAAGTGAATGTCCTTATTGTTTAGTATGTGAAAACTAATGTAAAATAAAAAATATTTAAGTAGATTCGGTCTTGTATTCCACCTGTATTTCTTGTAGTCAAAATTAAATCTTATGAAATTTTGTTGATATTAACTTATATTATTTAGTTTACATAATTTAATTCAAACTACAAAATTTACAAATAAAATCAAAATCGAGTCTATTCAAGTATTTCAACGTAAATATCACCCCTTTATCTTGTAGTAATTGATACTAGCATTGTAAGTATCTCTTAGTGACGGAAATAATAAATACCAGAATTTTGCTACCTCGGTCAAACATGATTTTTTATGCTTATTCATCATCCCGCGTATGGTTTTGTCACATGAACAACATGTATTCATAAAGGGGTTCTTTGAGGACTTATGATAATCTTTAATTGTTTACCATATATTAATATGTATGGAAGAAATTTAATGGTTTTTGATGAGGCCAAATAGCAGTTACGATTCCATCTTAATTCCATTTTTGTTATTTTTAGCTGTCGTTCAAAGTAACAACTCAAATAGTAAATGTTTTAGATACACCTAGTCTGAATACATTTGATAAAGACACAACTCACAAATCATTTTATTCAATTAAATCTGGTCCTAATTAAAGCACTTTACATTCTTAACTGAAACAGAAAATCAACTTATGAAATTGCATTATAGCCCTCAGAATCATGGTTTATATTGTTTCGGTCTTTGATGTAATTATTATTATTTTATTAAAACAGGATTATCCATTCAATTATGAGAAAATGACTAGGGGAATGAAGTCGATTTGACAAAAGTATTTAATTAATTACTGCTTAAAGAATTTCCCCCAACTTAAGTGATTCCAATTGAGATGTGTTGCAAAATCACATTTTGCACCTTTGTTAGTCTTAATTGGTTTTATAACAATAAACATTATTTTCAGCTTCAATCTAAGTCTATCAATGCAGATATCTAGTTTTTTATTGGTGAAATTTTTAACAGTAGCCTAAATAAATCTGACTTTAAAAAATTTGTACCAAATCATTTTTCTTACCAAAAAAGATTAAGAAAATTTTCTTAGAAAATATAGAACACTAAATGAGAAAAGGATAATTTCTACCTACATAGCTAGTCAATAAGTGAATTAATGCATGAGTACACCTTGTTCTGGCAGTAATTAATTGTCTTAAAATCCCTACCATAAATAATCTTCTAAATCACCTGAATTTCCACAACAATATGTGTGCAAATTCACAAAATCTTTGGTATTAATTTTGACATCTCAATATTTGTGTATATATAGCAATCACACCATTTGGAACAAGAAACCAATATATACATACATTTTCTGAAAAGTATACCATATTCTTCCTATATTTTTTTTTGGCATCATGACAAGAAAGAAGGTAAAACTTGCTTTCATCACTAATGATGTTCGGCAAGAAAAGCAACATTCAAGAAAAGGAAGAAGGGTCTGATGAAGAAGGTGAGCGAACTGAGCACCCTTTGCGGTATTGATGCTTGCGCAATTATATATAGTCCATACGATTCGCAGCCTGAAGTTTGGCCAAACACAGTGGGAGTTCAACGCGTGATTTCGCAGTTCAAAAGAATGCCCGAAATGGAACAGGGCAAAAAGATGGTGAATCAAGAGAGCTTCATTCGACAAAGAATAGCCAAAGCGAACGAGCAACTCAAGAAGCAAAACAAAGACAATCGGGAGAAGGAGATGACTGAGGTGATGTACCAATGCTTGACTGGAAAAGGGTTGCAGAATATGATCATGACGGATTTGAATGATTTGGGATGGCTTCTTGATCAGAATCTTAAAGAAATTTACAAAAGAATTGAGGCTCTCAAGAAAACGGGCTCACAAGTTGCACTGCCAACACAGCCAATACTACCTGCAGCACAACAAGTACAACAATTGCAAGTGTACAAGAACAGAAACCTGCTGTGGATCTGAGTACTATTGATGCAATTCAGAGGCCTCAATGGTTTACTGATTGGATGAATAGTGTTCCTGCAGGTGATCAAAACATGGGGGGTTTTGGTGGTCATGGGGATCAATTGATTAATATGCAATTTCATGACAATCATAATAGTACTATGTGGTCTAGTGCTTTCTTTCCTTGATTGATGATCATGTTTATCTTGTATATCGATCCCAGAGGGTTTATCTCTGGTTAATTAGACAGCATTTAGTACTGTCCTGACCTCTTGAATTTAATGTTTTAATTTGGCTATTTTAATCAATATTTTGGTGTAATATATTATTCCTAGCAATGTTTTTATTTCCTAAATCTTTTGCCCATGATCTGTTTACGGTGATGTCCAAACATGAAATTTTGTTGATAGTTTTCAAGTATTCAACCACATTGAAACAAAATAGGTACAACCGTCAATAGATTCTGGCTTATGTGAGGTCGGATCACCCGATTACACTTAGAACAAAAGGCTGAGTTTACCGTAAATGTATATTCGGCCCTCCCGACCCATTTAATTTAAAGTTATTTTTATAGTATATTTAATATATTTATATGATTAACATTAACAAAATATTAGAGATTTTTATGGCGTGGTTAAGGTATTATACTATTATAGTTTAATTCTTACACTGTGCAAGAATATAAAGTATATGATATTATATTGTATGATAATTTAAAGCATCATAATATAGTACTTAGCATGACTACAAAATTTTCTAAAACATTATGAAATATTTTTATATTGACAACAATAATTTTATCTTAATTACAATTTTATAAACATATATCATAGTAATATATCTTTATTTTATTTTACTTATATTACCATTAGAAACACTTCTAAAACTATGAACATTTTTCAACAATTCGAGTCTGGCTCGATCTCGACACGACACCCACAAAAATAAATGGGCCGAGATCGGGCCCATTACTTGTACCTGCCAAGCTAGGACCAAGCAGTTAATGATTTTTATTTGTGCCGGGCTGGGGCCTTCCGAAGCGTATACTAGGCCCAACCGATTACGAAATTAATAAAATTAACGGATTAGGGTTAAAATTTTATGATACAAGCACGATTATAACACTATATGTTTACAACACATGACTAAATAGGTCAACAAGAGAATAAACGGGTTGACATGTTTACTATGTTATATACAATAAGTTATAAAAATATACTAAAATATTTCTAATATTATATTAAAACTTCTATTAACTTTTGCATGTAAATTTTTCTATTAATTGTTTAATCAAAAGTCATAGTATACAAAAAATTTTAGTTTGATTTTGGCAGTTAGAAGTATATTTTTGTGTAACATTATATAAAATTTTAAGTAATTAGGGTCACTATAATATTGAAAACGATATGATAAAATTTTTGTACTCATGCAAACTCTTGAAAAAGTCAATGTTATTTATATTAAATTTATTTGATTGTGTTAATTTAGTACTATTAGCCACTAACGGATATAACAAGTCAGACACGACACGATAATAAATGGGTCAGACACAACACGACACGATTGTTAACTGTGTAGGGTTAGGAATCGAGTTTTATAACCCGAACACGATAATGACATGACCCGATTACCCATAATACGACACGATTGACACTCCTACTGTATTTCTTGTTGATTTACTACATAAACCAATGATTTCATATAGATGGGGTGATAATCGACAGGTTTTTGGTAATTTGTTATAAAATTTTGATTTTTTATTTTTTTTTGTAAGAAAATCAAAACTAAATTCAAATTAAACTTTTTTTCGGTTGGTTGGTTAGTCAAACATTTTTTTGATTTATTCGATTAACTAAAATTCACTTGTTAATTGAAAAATTAAGTATAAAATTAAATACAAAACTAATATAATTAATAAACAAATACCTAAAAAACTAATAAAACTAAAATTAGAAACTAAAAAGTATTTAAAAAAAAATATCAAAGTGTTGAATGAATGAAAATATAGAATTGTTTCAGTTACTTAAAAATAAACCTAAAAGTTCGGTTATTTAATTATTTAATAATTAAAAATTAATAATTAAATTCAAATCATATAATCAATCTATTTATCTGGTTTATTGAAAAAACGTACCAACATGATTATATAAATACAAAAAATATAAATAATTTTATTCGGTCAATTTGCTCAGTAAAATCAAACTATGAACATCCATACATATAGTGACAGCAAAAACATTTTAAAGAAAAAAGGTACTATGGAAACCATTCATGCGTGCCTGCCAGTTTCTGTGTTACTATGCTATCTGTCTATAGATTAAATGGTGAAATACTGAATAATTTTGAAGAATGAATTGTTGCCTTTTATGTGATAATTTAATTTTTCTTTTAGTTTACTCTTGAGTATTGATCTTTTCAATTGGAAACAAACAATTATTAATTCAAACTCTTTTAGTCAAATATAACCTTGCATCCTTCTCATTCAAAAATAAAAAGTTAATAATAACGAAAACTAAAACTTATATCTCCTTCCTCAGTAAAATTCCATAGTGATGACACTGAACTACTACATGCATCACAACTCACAAGAAGAAAATTAAACATTTTTTACTTCTGCACAAGAGAAAAATATTATTTTGGTCCCTTATCTTTAGAGGTATCTTAATTTAGACCCTAATGTATCATAACAAATTAATTTAATTTCTTAATTTGTAAAATGTTGTCCAATGTAGGCTATTAACAAAATAGTTGAACAAATTAACAGTGAAAGTCATATAAATACATGTGATCATTAAATACAAATCACTAGATGTTAAAAAACTGAAATAATGAAATTTTATTCATTAATTTCTGTCATTGAAAGATTGTGCTTGAAAAAAATGGGCCAAAATCAAAGTTAGGAAAATAAGAAAAAAGAGAAAAATATTGGGAGTAATGAAAAATAAGACTTTTAACCTCGAATTGTTTATGTTTTAACGGCCACATAATAATTACAAGGTTTTCACTGTAGAATTTGTTAATTTATTTAACTTTTATAGTCAAAAATCCTATATTAGCCAATATTTTAGAAGTTGAGGTACTAAATTGATTTATTGTGATGCATAAGAGACCAAATTGAGACACACCCTAAAAATAAAGGACCAAAAATAGTTTTTTTCCCTTCTACAGAAATCAAAAATATTCCCGATGACTTGAGAATGTTTAAAAGGTTATTTGGCCTCAATGACAATATAACCCAATGCAAATATTAGACAGCTACAAGGAATTTATTTACGTGTGCTTCAAATATAAAATATTTATTTTCCTTATTTGCTAATTCTCCTGGTTCATGCCTATTCTAATTCGATCCATTTAATTTTAAGAATCTAACTATAATACACTATAATTAGAACCATAGTTTATCCTAGTGCGAGGCCCAATAAATTCTATGTAGTAGCTAGCGTCTAAAGCAAGAGAAGGAATACCAAATTGAGGTTATTATCAAAGTTCCACTTTCCAATTTGTATGGTTAAATGCTCTTTGCTGAATTACAAAACATATTCTTGTCCCTTAACGAAAAAAATGTTGTGGTGAATCTTGAAAGTGCATGAAAAAAACTAGGAAACAAAAATGATATGAAGTCCTTATTAAAGAAAGTAATAAACCCTTTACTGCTTTGCATAGTGGAATGGAAAAGGTTCGGTGGGCTAGGGAAACTTCACCAAGACAGAACATTATGATTGAATTGAACCATGCAAAAGAGCCCTAAAGGCTAAAGTGGACTGCATTGAAAAGAAAGAACCATGGCTAATTTAGATGGTCATCCTTCAATACAGCCTGTACCAAGAAAAGGTGAATGAAAAGCATTTAAGAGTATCTTTTAGCCTTGAACTATTGAGAGACTTCTTTAGCTTCTTTGCATGCAAAATTACAATGGGATTTGATTAACCGTTAAGCATTACGAATCTTCTATCCCATTTTCTTTACAAATTGCTAAGACAATTTTGTGTACTTACTCTAAAATTTGTGAATTCTTCGTACACTATTTTGTCCAAAATAAATCAATATATATGAGGAATCACATGAATTCCTTCTAGCCATTGCCGTGTTCAGAAGCAAATTCTGATGCTGAAGTATAGGAAATAGCAACTCTTCCTCTCCTAAGTTCAAATTCAACGTGTATATTAACAATGATTGTAACACGTCCATTACACACTCACTATAACTGTTTTATGTGTTAATTATATAGACACAAAAACAAATTGCTAAAAATGCACAAAATTGTTCCTTATGGAGGGCTCTCCATGCTCATTAGTTAGTGTACGTCAAATTTTTGGCCAAGTGACTAGGCCCTGGATGGCTGGATCCTCCTCCAATCAGGCTCTAAATTTTCTGTTCCACTTCATATTAATCTTATATCTTATTCTCTAGATGCTTGTCACGTATGTTAACTTAAAACTATTATCAATCAAAATACACGTGGTAATCATAGAGAGTGAGACAAAAAATTTGTACAAAATATGCGACAGAAGATCTCATACTTTCTAGAATGTGCAATGTCGAATGTCGACTTTGGAGGTAATTGGTCAAGGGGAATAAAGGAGAGGAAATGAAGGGAGAATCTCTAAATATTATTAAACCATCAACTTGTGTTAGGATTTCACTTTATCCTTAAAGATGATTGGCCCTTTTTAGTTTTGCTGTGGGCTTGGCTGCTATCAGAGTTGCCATAAAACAATTAATCAGAAATGATTGAATTTTAACATTACTTAGGTAGAAAGGCAACAACATGAAAGCTAAAAAGACATCAGTGCAACTTAAATCTGAGCATCTTCTTTCTAATTCAACCAATAAATAGGATTCATTCAATTTTTGGGGGTGGGGGAATACCAACAAGGATTGATATAACCTAAGGGAAGAATATATATGAGCAATGATATTTAGCAAGATTCTCCTGCAACCCAAATGAGGAGCCAACAAGTACAATAAATTGTCACTGTACTAGGAATTAGATGGCAAATGCATGTTCTACTGTCTGCTGTAAAATTCTTGAAGAAATTAAATTTGTAATTCCAAATAAAGATTCCTATTTTATCAATCTTTTTAATAGATTCAATTCCATCTTTTTGTCAATCTATTTTATCAACCTAGTAATTACTACTACATTTTAATGGAACTGAATCTAAAGTAATGCATGTTGTGTACATTCATGCAGGTCCTGCCTTCCTTGTCATTTAATCTCTGGTTACTAGCTTCTAAATCTTGATTCTTGAAGGATGAGAAAGACAACAAAAGGGAAATTAAGGAAAAAAAAAAGAAGTTGGGATAAATCAGAATAAACGTAAAACATCGAAAGCTTAAAGTAGAACTTTACACAAGCTAGCATGTGTAGTAACGTACAACAATGTTTGCAAAAGAAATATACACCCTTCTTCATGGGATTTTTTTTTTGAGGATTCCAAAACTTTCATAGGCATGAAACTATAATATTCTTTAACTGAGTATATGAGTTCTGATAATTAATTACATGGCCAAAATCAAAGTTCATGAAATGATGCATTTTTCAACAATTCTAGCACTGATTTTAAAAATAAGTAACACCCCGGATTCTGGGCTGGTCCAACAAATTTTGAGCAGAAACAACGAATTTAAAATATTTAAATCAAGTTGTAAGTAGCCTACAATTCAATGTATTATAAAGAATACAATATAAAATATTTAAATCAAGTTGTAAGTAGCTTACAATTTAAGGTGTTATAAATAATACAAAATAATATAATGCCCCCTCTGACGTGGTATCAGTTCCACCCCTCCTTTGGGCTTTGTGACGCAAAGTCTAAGTTGGGACTCAGTAACACATCACATACACTGCGTAGACCCCTCATTTGGGCTTTGCGACGCAAGTCTAAGTTGGGGTACTTACAACTTAAGGTGTTATAAATAATACAAAATAATATAATATCCCCTCTGACGGGGTATCAGTTCCACCCCTCCTTTGGGCTTTGCGACGCAAGTCTAAGTTGGGGTACTTACAACTTAAGGTGTTATAAATAATACAAAATAATATAATATCCCCTCTGACGGGGTATCAGTTCCACCCTTCCTTTGGGACAATACTTTGCGACGCAAAGTCTAAGTTGGGATTCAGTAACACATCACATACACTGCGTAGACCCCTCATTTGGGCTTTGCGACGCAAGTCTAAGTTGGGACTCAGTAACCCCTCATTTGGGCTTTGCGACGCAAGTCTAAGTTGGGACTCAGTAACACCCCACTCATTTGGGCTTTGCGACGCAAAGTCTAAGTTGGGATTCAGTAACACATCACATACACTGCGTAGACCCCTCATTTGGGCTTTGCGACGCAAGTCTAAGTTGGGACTCAGTAACCCCTCATTTGGCTTTGCGACGCAAGTCTAAGTTGGGACTCAGTAACACCCCACTCATTTGGGCTTTGCGATGCAAGTCTAAAATGGGATTCAGTAGTAACACATCACATACACTGCGTAGACCCCTCATTTGGACTTTGCGACGCAAGTCTAAGTTGGGACTCAGTAACACCCCACATAAGGGTTCGCTCGCTCTAATACCAATTATAACACCCCAGGTTCTGAGTAGGTCCTAACAACTTTTCAATAGAAACAATGGAATCAAAATATTTAAACCAAGTTATAAGTAAACTACAACTTAAAGTGTTATAAATAATACAATATTCCCTCTCACTTCCAATGTGGGATGGAGCATCAGTATTTTTGCATTGTGTCCTTGTGAATTAGCTTGTATTAGAAAATTTCAGCCGAATTTTCCAGCGGCTGTCATATATTTTGGACGATCTATTTACCAGGTCATTCTTCTCTTCTATGTACAAACAGTTTCACACTGCATTGAACTCGAGTCTATTTTAGAATTTCCTTGCGCTGCTTATTGTTGATGGAATATTGAGAGAAAAAACAACCATTCTTGAGCATTTTTGGTAGTAGACTTGATAAGTGTAAATCGGATTAAATCCTCAAGAAATGATTAATTATGGCCAAAATGAAGAAGATAAAAGAAGACAAGAGATCAAAGCTTTGAATTCAAACAAATCTTCGCATTAATTATTCCTTATGTAATTTGCAAGTTGATGCTAATATACAAACTAGAGAACCATCCTAAAAACTACTAACAACAAATTAAATAAAGCAACATGGATCTTAATTGAGTAACTCATAACGAATGGAGTCGAGTGATCAAGTAAAATTGATCATCAAATTAAGCATTAATTTGATGACGATGATGCATAATCTTGATTAATTAATTAGTTGGTGACCTCGACGCTTTTCCACCTCTCAGTTCTTGAAGTAATGAAATCAGTAGCTTTCCTATCAATTCCAGGCTCAGCCACCCATCGACCAGCTCTATCTTCATCACTAGGCCACACTTTATATGCCTTCACAGACTCATCCTTCATTTCATAATTATAATAATTATCTGCTCCTCTTCGAGAGGACTTACCTTTAAACATGCTGAAAAACGAAAAAGAAGACTTCTTTTGCTGCTTGTTGCCACCACCTCCCATGGGCTGATCGATGATCTTTCTTTTGATTTTGGAGGTTAGTTTGGGATTTAGAAGAAATAAGCTTCTTCTTGGTGTGGTGGAAGACTAGATGTCTTGGTTTTCCAATAGCCATGCAGGGTGGGCTGTTGTATTTATAGTAGGTGTTTGAGATGATCAAAGGGTGGAGATTATCAAGAGAGATGCTGACCGTTGATCTAACTGATGGTAAAAAAATCTAGCAAAGAATTTGCATTGTGCACCGCTCGTTCCAAAGTTTTGACCAAGTATCTATGTTGAAATTTGAATGACTGAAGATGCATACGCAGAAAGGAAATACTGTGAAGACTTCACTTCACTTGTAAGTTCTAATATGTAAATTAAACTTTATAAAATAATTGCTATTAACTAATTATAAATAAAATTTTATAAAATTTAATTTCTATTATAAAATTTATAGGTGAAAATCGAAGACTCAAGACCATACCAGGTCTATTTAAGAACATAATTTTTTTGTAGGAAAAAATTCTTATGTGCATCGGATCAGTAAAGTAATTGTCATAGATCTTTTGGTCTAAAATTACCTAGTCACTATGGAGAGGTCACTAATTTATTTTGTGAGTTTACGTGATAACGAGAGAACAAGGTTTATAGTGATTATTGAACAATTAGTGACATTCTAATAATTGCTCAATAATTAATGAGAGAAATCTATTTGGCTTGGGTGACATTCCTTACTAAAAATAGGAGGTTATGTTTCTCCAAATGAGAGTTTTCTCGATTAGTTTTTAAGCAACTATTAAATTGACTACTAGTTACTCAATGATTAAAATAAATTTTACCGTAATGAATGTAATTTTAAACTAAAAACTCTATAACACAAAGAATCTGACCCACCTGAAATTTTTCCATATGTAGATGGGAAACTACTTACATGTAGCCAGTATATGAGATTAACTATGTACCTTGTTACATAAACAAGAATTACAATCATTATTTTTACATTAACTCTTATGAAGTGTTATTAAACTATAATATCACAAGTGAAGGCGTAAACTGCATTTTTGGAAGGGAAAATACTTACATATATTCGATTTTTGATCTCACTTGATAAATTCTGCGGTCAAAATTAAATCTTATAGAATCTTACTTACATCAACTTATGTCATAAATTTCATAACATTTAATTCACACCATAAGGTCTATAAGTGGGACTAAAGACTAGATCTACCTAAATCTTTCCCTTTTGGAAGAATGTACGAAGGCCGGTATTACCAACCTAATTTCTTTCTATGTTTGCACTTTCTTAATTCTCCTTGCTATGGCAAGAAATCATTGACGGTCCTTAATTCCTTTTGGAATTTTCACAGAACTTATTGATGATTCTGTCGGCATCACTTTAATAATTATATAAGCATGAAAATGAGGACTATGTTCAATATTCAATTCCTAATTAAGTTGTTTATTTTTTTGTAATTCTATTTTTCATTTTTCTTCTTATTTTTTACCTTAATTTGAAGAAAATCGAATTTGAATTCTCAAGTAATGGATATTTTTTGTAATTCTATATTCAATATTCAATTCCTAATTAATTTGTTTATTTTCTTGTAATTCTACAAGATTATTTTTCATTTTTCTTCTTATTTTTTACCTTAATTTGAAGAAAATCGAATTTGTACTCTCAAGTAATGGATATTGTTATCACCAAATCAAAAAATAATTCTAATTATATGCGCCACTAGGTTTTGAACCACTGTCTTGTAGACCGTATATAAAATGAAAATATTGCATAATTTCTTCGAAAGTTTTCATGGCTAACTCGGGAGTATCTTAATACAACCCTTTAATTTCTATATGCAATAATTTCCATTCTTTGATATATAAATTAGTACCACATATTGGGACTAATGTAATACTAATTATTATAATAACCCATGCCTATCCAGATGTTCCAATAGATATCTTAGTACTTTACAGTTTGTTACTGTCTTAGTCTATCTGGTACTATTTACCAAGACAAGCTTAATTTGCTTGGTCAACATTCACAAGAAACAAAATGCCAAGAATTAAAAAAAAAAAGTAAGTGATCAAGGAATCCACAATATTTCATCAGAAAAGGTAACCATCACAGGGTCTTTGACTGTCTTTTTTTTCTTTTTTCTGGTATTCGATTATATATGACCAGTTTAAATAAAATAAAGTGAAGGTAGATTTTATTCCTCTTCATCAATTAAAATGGCCTATATCTTTTCTAGTAGTTTCACATGCCAAGATATGCGTAAAGCGATTGCGAACTTGAAACAATTCTAGAATGTTTCATGCAAATCCTTGACGTTATTATCAAACTTGAACAGAAATTAATTAGTTTTTTTTGAATGAGACAGGTCATTGATTTGGAAGCACACACCAAAACTGAGGAAAGCAAATATAAACATAAGACATTTCCTTTCCGAGAAATTTTACAGTCTCGTTGAAAAAAATATTTTTTTAATTTTAAAAACTTATATAATACAAGTGTTTAAAATATATATAATATCGTACTGTACAAATTATTAAAGTACAACAGATAGAATTTTGCTTCCTTTTATTTATCTAATCCAAACTTTGGATAGGTATTGTCATGTTAATAATCTTACACTTGTCTAGTTCTTGCATTACAACAATGTTCCATGCTACTAACATGCTTAACATATTAACTTCACAAATTTCGTTGAAAAGCACTCTATTAGACCTAATGCATTGAAATAAAACGGGTAAATGACGTTTTTTTTTTTATTTTTTTTTTTTTAAAAAAAACAAAGGACATGGTTTTTGCTATTTAAATACTAAAAACTCTTTATAAATGCCTGTAGTACAGGCCAAAAGTGCATGATTAATTTTTGGGGCGGTTCTATATTCTATTCTCAACAGTAAGCTTTTCAAACAGCTTCTCTGTAACAAATGATTCTTGAAAAAACCGTTTAATTCGCTTTTCTTTTATACTTTGGAAATTAAAATTTAATTATACTATTGGAAGCTATATTAGAATCGATACTTTCAATGTACAAGAAGAGAAAAACAATATGCCAAATAAGAACACGAAAAAAGAATAAAATCAACTTTAAGCTAAAAGAAAAGCTAAGGTATATAAACACACACAAGAATTTTCCAAATCTATGGTTTTGATGCAAGGGAAAAAATGCCAATTTGGTCTCTTATTTTTAAGGCATCGGTTAATTTAGTTCTTTATCTATCACGAAGATTAATTTGATCCCTTATCCTTAAAAAAATTAATCAATCCAATTGTGACGGATTTGTACAGAGTTATTAACAAGACATCTATAGTTAAGGTCCACGTGATTATCACGTAGATTATTTTATTAATTTGTTCACGATTTTCATTGTAAGTTTTAAATTGATTAATTTTTTCAACGAAAAGGGACCAAATTGATCTATTATGATAGATAAGAATTCAAATTAATTCATATCATAAAGATAAAAGGATTAAATTGGTGTTTTTTCCTTTGTCGTAGTTAGTAGATGTTTGTTCCATGTATGGTAATGCTCTACTCTACTTCTTTAGTCTAGTGTATGAAAAGTGATTGTGATGTGCTGAAGGGAAGGGAGAACTAACGAAGGAGAATATAACACAAGAAAGCAACAACCTAAAAAAAAAACCACAAAAAAGAAACAAAAGTAATTAATAACCACCCGAGGGTGAAGAAAATATCGTCAAAGAATCCTTGAATTGCTCTTTTTGAATGTTTGAATTCATGTATTGGCTTCCTTATATGCCATAAAGAAAGAATGTAATTATAATTAGTATATAATTTGGCTTTTGGGAAACTTTTTATGAAAAGAAAAACTACACAAATGAAAGGAAAAATAATCTCCCTCTACCAACATTGCTTGCAAGCTGTCTAGCTTTAAGGATTCTTCTAAAACCCTAACCACAGCCATAGGTTGGTATATATGTCTATATATTGCCTTTGTACTTTCAAACTACGGAACCACGTAACCTTAATTATTATTCCATTAACTTTTAGAATGTTAGGAATAAACCTTATTAGTGTTCTTCTGGCTGTCTTCACGTTAACTAATACGTACTATTATATAAATTAATTTCTGTTTAATTATTGTATTAGAATAAAGAGGTCGACGAAGAAATTAACTACTTACAGATAGACTATATGTTAGGCCGTTCAAAGTTTGGTTTAGAGAACGTGATTACTTGACACGTATTAGATAGTTCTTTAATTAAGTATAATGAGCTTCTGTAGGAATGTGATTACTTGACACGTACTAGATTAATTCTTTAATTAATTAGGTATAATGATATAATTAACATTGAGCTTGTGATCACCAAAGACAACTTGTATGACAGAAATTCAAGATGCCTAAGGTTTGAATACTCTTTTTAGGTTTTTTATATACCAAAACTCAAAACTATGAATCTCACTCGAGACCCACATTTTTTATATTTTTGTGCATACGAACTGTTGTCTATGAAATTATTTACCCTCGTTTTATTGCTAGCAATTCATAATATATATAACGTTGGACTTATCTAGTGCATGAGTCTTGTCAAATAGTTCATCCTAGAAGTAGACGTTTATTAACAACACATTTATGCATTGTGACTCTTTGTTATGGGCTAGAGATCACCAAATACAATGGCCAATAGTACATTAAATAGAGATCAAGAACTTGAGGGTGCTACATTTTGTTTAATTGTGCTTTTGATTTCAAAAGGTAAACACTAATCTTTCATATATTCCCTATAGATTTCTGGATAGAAGGTAGCTTGTTGAAAGAGGGTCAATACCAAACTTAGGACCATGATTTGCTCGTAGGCTTCGTAGCTAATCTAATCTAATATAGGCCTTTCTTTTGAGTAATTTTAGTTAAATTACTTTGCAATGGAGCACTTTTGTACATAAAAATAGAAAGGGAAATCTCGTAGTTGTATACATATGTAAATTTTATATAAACGTAAAGATTTTAAGTTTATTCTTCCAGAAAAAATTAGTATTTAATTGATGATCACCCTTCATCTTTTTCACATGTACGTGCACTTTTCCCATCTTGTATTGCTATGTTCATGCATATTAACGTACAAACATATTGAAAATGTAGTGGATAAATAAAATTTGAGTAATGGATCCAATCTTTTGCAACAAGAAATCTCCATCTATAATTAAAAAAATAAGGATTATCCTTCCTTTTGAAGGTTGCAATAATGTGTTCACATCGATCAAGGGTCCACAATAAGCACCATGATAGAATGAGAGCATCAAGAACAAGGACCTTTAAAAAAAAACAACAACAACAACAACAAACTTTAAGAGTAGGCTTTTGCTAGTTTAAAGCATTCAATTATATTAGTTTCAATATGAATGCACATAGAACCTTCGATATCTTATGGTAATAAGCATGTTTGGCATGATTTCCTTGCACTTTTTTCACTCAATTTCTAGATAGGCATCCTACCAACGTCTTTTGATCGGCTTTATTAATTCACAATATTATTAGTATAATGTCTAACAACCTTTATTGATTCTTTGTTTGATTTTTTCTTTCTGTTGTTTGGTTTGAGCATGCTAGTTGGAACCGCATTTTTAAATAAATTACTACTTATTTATAAATAATTAGTTGGAACCATATTTGTAAATAAATTGCTTCTTTATAAACAGTACAATATTATTCGTCTTTTAAAAATACTTATTGAAACAACTTTATTCGTTAAACTAAAATGTTACGTGAACTATTGAACTGATATATCTGTAAATTCTCGTTATAAACTATATCTTTCATAGTGGACAATATGGCAATATGAAAATATCTCATCTTTCCCTATCAAATATATGAAACAAAAGTACATTCCATAAAGCAATATCTAGTTTTTTTTTTCGCACATTCATAAACCAATTTCTTTTAACCCTTATCCAACAACAAAGATGAAACAATTTGACTATATCACCTCCAAATGTCCTCCGGAATCCACACCCCATGCTGCAAACCGAAATTTTGAAAAGCATAGATTAGAAAAGGAAGAAATATTAATGAAATTTTGTACCGTTTTGGATGCGGATTCTGAGTAATTAATAAAATCAATGGTGTTTTTATAAAAAAGAAAAAAGAAAAAAGAAGAAATTATTAGAAGTTCACAATTTGGATTCACCCATGGCCCATGAGTTCCCAAAATCCATACCCATCCAAATATCTCACGGATCGAAATACAATCCCAAATCGTATGGCCCGAAAAATTCTATGAGGTTATACCAAGTTGGCTCAATTTAATAATTCGATATTTTATTGACTAATTACAATTTTTTATTCAAACTAAATTTATTTAAAACTCGAAAAAATTATAAATGAAATTGTAATTTGATAACTTATTATTTACAAACTACGACTTTTATTATAGCCAAGTTTATTTTTTCAAATGGGCCATGCATATTTCTTGTTAAATTCAAAGAAATTTTGATTTGGACTAAATTTAGGTATTTGGTTTATGGGTATGAAGGGAATGAATAGGAATCAGGGTTAATGATATCCATAAATGTTATTTGGTTAATCATCATGTAAATCATTATATGGGAATAAAAGTAATTGAAAATGCCTACCTCTACTTGTGACTTGGGTTTCAAATTGATTAATTTATCAATATAATGAAATATATTCCTTGTTCAAACCAAACATAAATAAAGAAGAATAATATAAATCAATAAAATTTATAATTTTCATTTTAATTTCAATTCTCGAATGGAACCAAACATTTTCTAAATTATTATCAACTTTCGAAATAAGATACCAATTGAACCGAACTTTAAGCCCGAAAAGCTTGATTTTAAATATGCTCCGAATACTATGGTTAACAAGCTAGTAAGCTTTGATCAGTCAAATTTCAAATGCCAGAGCTCATTTGAGGCCCAGAGAAAAAAGCCCACTTAAGATTTAAAGCTGTTCAATGAATCAAGCTTGTACTTTAATGCAGGCTTCTTTGGGTACAAAGATGCACTTGGACCAATTTATTGTCATCATATTTATTCAACAACAATAATATATTCATTAGAATGTTTTCGTTCCAAAAGAGTTTTTTCCACTATTTATTATATTTAATCCAAGTTGGCTAGTTAGATTGGGTCAAGAACTAATATAATCTATAATAAGTACAGTTAAGATAAATTGTAAGTTTATAACTAACAGCATCTGGATTTCTCTTTTGTATGTGTGTTTTTTTTTTTATACCGACCAAGATTTATGTACACTAAAACATAAAAATTATGAATCCAGATGGATCTAGCATAAACTTCTCATGAACTCGTATTTCAATATATAGATACACGTGAATCTTGATCCACGGGAGTTAGGCCATTTCACCCAAGTAAACGTGCAAGACAAATGACACAATTCAGAATTTGGCCTCAGAAGGTCACTTCGATGTTTAAGTCGGAACCAACCACATATTTATTAAGAATGATCGACTTCCTCGATTTTAAGTTGAAAATGATTGAAATATTTTGTGAGTTAGGCACGTAAATTTTGCTGTATTTAGAGGTATTCATCTTGATTTATTAATTCCAAAAATATACTGAATCGATCTGATTCGAGTAAAAAAAAGAGTACCTGTCGAGTATTCGATCCGATCCGATCCATTTCAAGGATAATTTTATAAATTTGATTAATAAATTTTCATTAAAAGTTAATATTTCACTAGAATTATTAGCAGCCTCTCACCTCTTCTTTTTCAGTTCCTTGTCTTCCCTTCCTCTTCCTTCTCAATCATCTCTTCCCTTCCTTTTCTTTGCATCTTTATTCCTCAGTCCTCACATTCGCGTATGTTGAGATGTATTTTGTGATTTAATTGTTGTTGCTATTTGCTTGTTGTTACTTGTTGGTTTGTTGCTATTTGGATGTAATATTGGGATGTATTTTGTGATTTAGATTTAATTGTTATTAACTTAATTGTGAAATTAACTTACCTAACTATCATTATTTAAATTTTTATATTTTGTTACTAGTGAGGGTAGGGTACCCAGTCAATCCGACCCTCTTTTACGAGACGGGTAAAGAGTTAAAATTTTCTTGACTCGAAGGGTGAGTGTCAGATATTTTTTTAATTCATAAATCGGATACCGATTCATAAACACTCCTGGCTATATCATCACAAATTTTTCTGAAATTTGGCAGAATCTGCCTCAGCCTGACTGGATTGAAGTCGTGTCATGAAATTTGTTCAAGCTATGGCCCGAGATTAAAACCAGTAACATATTCCAACATCTAATGAGCCCCTCTATAGTCTGGACCTCCTTTAGGCCCATAAAAGCAAATACGCCTCCTCCTCAATGGGGCCTTTTAGACCCAGGCATCCAGGCCCAAACTAGCATTTTCATCTCCTTCTTTCTGTAAATGCCCATTCTTCCCCACCCAGAAAGGACGAAAATAGGCAAAAATAGTAAGCAATAATCAAGGAAATCTTCCTTAATTTACCTCATTCAATCTAAAAAACCCTCCTGTCAGAAGCTTCAAGAGGTATAATCTAAAACGCCATTTGTATCCATTTACTATTCTGGGACCTTTTGTAGGTTTTGTGGGTTTATGAAATGGTCAGTAGTTATATGATTGCTTTTGCTATAGAGCTGTTCGACGAAATGCCTCAATGAAATTTTGCCTCATTTGTCAATGTATTAATGTTAATTATTTAAAGTTTGGAAATTTTCACAAATTTTCAATGGTTCTTTTTATTCTCTTTGGGATCTTTCTTTCCCCAATTCAAGATTGTGTTGTGCAGGTCAAAGGGATTGTAGAGTATCATTTTGTTAAATGATTCAACACTGCAATTCCCCTGTATTGTTTTCATCATTGCTGTAATTTGATGTTGCTTTTGTTTAGTTTATCCAATAGTGTAATGTCACTATTTGAGTGGTTTCCTTTATTATTTGCTTACTAGAGAATAATTCTATTCTCGATGCATAGAATCTTTTGGGGTCCTGGAGTTGAGTGGCGGCACCTGAGGTTGTGAAAAAAAAAAAGTTCAGCAGCCTATGGCTTTGAGGCGGTTTTTTGGGTTTTCTGATGGGGAATTAATGAGATCAGATGCAAAACCCTGCTCCAGATTGATGAGACAAACAGCTGGGATTTTCAGTGTTGGTGGAGCATTAGGATTTTGGGTTCTCTGTCGCTTGCATTATGGTATGTGTTGATTAATTTTAGTGATATAACCCCAGGTGTTGTATTTGTCTAAGGAAGATTCTATGCAGAAGTTCATGTTATTAAATGAAAGTTTGTATCTTGAGTTTTGCTATATTATACACAGTTTTTCTAAGAGTATCAACCCTATTTCATTTTTTGACTAGCAGTTGTAAACCAAGTTGGAAATGAGATTTGACAAGTACAGGCTAAACATCAACTTCTTTTTAGCCTTGGTGAACCTAAGTATATAAATCTACTACATAAATGGTTTTCAAGGAATATCGAGTATATTACTTTCTACCAATACTATTGATAGCTTAGGTAAATTCTAAATTACATTACTAAGCATTTGGATATTAGTCAACTGAAGGTTGGTAATTCTTTCCGTTGCATGATATATTAGTTCATTTCCCCAGCATGTGATGTAAAACGAGAAGAAAGAGCACTAATGTGATAGGCTGATATTGATTGTGGGCCCTAAGATCCCTTATTATGATTGTTCAGACCTAAAATCATGGTGACCTGCAATCTGCTTTTGGTGACACAGACTTGCAGTCTCTGGATTGCATCTAAATATTTCACTTTTCTTGTAATCTTCAATGAATTTATGCATGTAAGAAAGCACCTTCTACTGAGTCTTGGTAATCTCAGAGAAGTACCGTACACCCCCTCCCACTGCCACTTTCACCCCCCACCCAAAAAAACAAAAAAAAAACAAAAAAAAAAAGAAGCAGGATAACCAAGGAAAAGTGGAAAATGAAAAGAGGGAAGAAGAATTTTTTTGTGGATCTTACTTTCAGTGTGGCAGAAGTGAGTTCGTAGTGTATTTCTTAGAATGGATTGGATTTGCTAGTTCCATATTCAAATTATATGTGTAACCTCTACTTGTTAATGATTGTTCTATGCAGATGATTTTACTCTTTATTGCTTTCATGATGAAATGTATTAGAGTTGGATTTTAAATAGATCTCCTCAGCAAGTTGTCATATCCTTAGTTCATTTTAATGCCCTTCATATTGCATCTTGAATTTAGTATGGTTTGAATTCTCACAATTGTGATTATCAAAGTCAATTTTGTTGGTGATTCAGGTCCTAGGATTACAGTTCCCCGAAGTCTTAGGTGGGCAGCCTGTGGAGCAATCACTACAAGCTCAACTACAGCTTTGCTCGTTCGCCTGTTTAGTCCTGAATGTGAACCACAGAATATAGCTGCTTATGACAAGAAAAAGTAGGGCATTTAAGTTTTCAATATGTAAAATGAGTCTGGATGAACTGTTATATCTAATGTTTTGTCCTCAAATTGAGTATTGCATAGTGTATAATATCCATAAGACTTGAAGCGTATTATTCAACTGTTTTAAGATGAGGTATAGTTATGCTGTGCCTCTAAGCAACCGTCAACTTGTGAAATTTACTGACGAGGGGAGAATATCCTTGTGTGTTTCTTGTGACTTTATTCGTGTTGCAAGGATCTGAAGTACTAGAAGATCAACAATTCTTTTCCGAAGATTTGTAGTGCTGAATAGCCAAGTGGGATTCATAGATTTTAGGTTCCGAAGTATATGCAAATCGCTTGGGTGAATGTTGAAGCACATAATTCTTTGTCCATTTCAGTGTACACTTTGCTGGCTTTTGGCTTCTTAAATGTCCCGTAACTTGATTCTTCTCAAATAACTATGCAAAACAAGCTGTCATCATATCAAGACTTTTAGTGAGGAAATACATCATCCGGGTGTTCTCCTCTCTAACTTTTATGCATGGAAAGATGTAGATCCTGTATAGCTGTGTCTTTTCTAAAATAGTTTTCGGAGTAAAGCCACAATCTCAAACAAGCATGGCCGGCAGTAGTAAATGGACATCTTGATTGATAAGTAACCTTGACTGCTAACTAGAATAGGAAGTAGCAACCATCTCATTTGGAACATTACTTCCTTTCTAATTTCTGCAGGGTAAGATTATTTATAAACCGTTCTATCCCTAGAAAGAAACTGGGATAAAGTTGAAAGGAAAAAACTTTAGTAAATTCGATTTTTGACTCCATCGGTAGATTCTGCGGTCAAAATTAAATTTTATAGAATTTTGTTTACATTAGCTTATGTCATAGATTCTATAATATTTAATCTATACTACAGTATCTACAAGTGAGACAAAAAAAATTAGATCTACCTAAGTCTTTCCGAGTTAAAATATTAGAATGTTTGAAACAAAATTTCTAGCTTCTATATCCTAACAGCTGATTTGTGTGGGCAAATTCCTTCCCCAAAACCTTTAAAAAACACCAAAAATTACATGGAAATATTAGTCATTCTTCAATAGTTTGATTAGTTCATGAGTGGAGCTGCCACGTAAATCCACTTGTCATCAACCAACTTTTTAATTAGCAACAAAACTGTCATCAAAACAATAATTTACACATAGAATAACAATTTCCCTCTCTCTTTCACACACTCACACTCACTCACTATCACCAAATGAAGTCATCCCACCACCTCTAACCCCCAATGACACCCAGTCAAGAGGCTCCTCCCTAATAAAGTTCAACTTTTTATCCCATCATGGCCTCCTCTTCCTCCTCCGACTCCGACCACCACCACCATCAACTCCCCAACGGCTCCACCAGCACCACCCCACCTGACATCCAATTCGAATTCTCCCACCACGACCCCACAATAGCCCGCATCAACAACGGCAGCTTCGGCTCATGTCCTTCCTCTGTAATCTCCGCCCAGCAAGAATGGCGGCTCAAATGGCTCCAACAACCAGACGACTTCTACTTCAACACTCTCAAACCCTCTATTCTCAAAACCCGTTTGGTCATCAGAGACCTCATCAACGCCGACCACGTCGACGAAATCTCCATCGTCGATAACGCCACCACCGCCGCCGCCATCGTTCTCCAGCACGTCACCTGGTCCTTTTTCTCCTCGCATTTTCAGGAAGGGGATTGCGCGATTATTCTCCATTATGCTTATGGGGCTATCAAGAAATCCCTCCAGGCCTACGTAGGCCGCGCCGGCGGTCATCATGTGATTGAGGTAAAGCTTCCTTTTCCTGTAAATTCTGATGAAGAAATTGTTGAAGAATTCAAAAGGGGTCTTGAATTGGGGAGGGCTAATGGTAGGAAAATTAGGCTGGCTTTGATTGATCATATTACTTCAATGCCTAGTGTTGTTATTCCTGTTAAAGAATTGGTTAAGATGTGTAGAGATGCAAATGTTGATCAGATATTTGTTGACGGCGCACACGCCATCGGGTGTGTTGATATTGATGTGAAGGATATTGGTGCTGATTATTACACTAGTAATTTGCATAAGTGGTTTTTTTGCCCACCCTCCGTGGCGTTTTTGTACTGTAGAAAGTCAGATGTTTTGAATGAATTGCATCATCCTGTGGTGTCCCATGAATATGGGAATGGATTGGCAATTGAGAGTTCTTGGATTGGGACGAGGGACTATAGTGCTCAATTGGTGGTTCCACAAGTGATGGAGTTTGTGAATAGGTTTGATGGTGGGATTGATGGGATAATTAAGAGGAGGAACCATGAAAAGGTTGTGGAAATGGCATTGATGTTGAGTAAGGCGTGGGGGACGCATTTAGGGGCGCCTCCAGAGATGTGTTCGAGTATGGCTATGGTTGGATTGCCTGCTTGTTTGGGGATTTCAAGTGATTCAGATGGATTGAAGTTGAGGGCTCATTTGAGGACTTGTTTTAAAAATGAAGTGCCAATATACTATAGAGCACCAGTAAAAGGGGAGGATAATCCTGTGACAGGGTATGCCAGGATCTCCCATCAAGTGTATAACACAGTTGAGGATTATTTTAAGCTCAGGGATGCTGTTAACAAGCTCGTTAACAATGGCTTTACTTGTGCGCTTCTCTCGAATTGAGAAGGTAATTTTTCTTTTCTGTGGAAAAGTTTTTCTTTTGCATGCCAAATTCCTCTGTTGTAAATAGTACAGGTCCCCAAATGCAAATAAAAAATTGGGACTGAGGGAGCATACAATATGTTTCAATCAAAAGAAGCCCATGTACATGGGGTACCCAAATAAATAAATAAATAAAGGAATCGAACATGTAGTAGAATGTTTTAACTTTGGTTTGAGTACCCATGTACTAATGGATATTGCTGCAAACTGTTCATGCATCATGCAGGTTGCGTTGATTTGCTATGTTATTCGAGTTTCCCACTTGCCCTACTTATCTGGCATCTGTTGTCTGACTTTTCTTAAATTGGTTGAGCTATTCATGATCTGATCAATAAGTATGAATTCTGGTCTGCTACATAAATGCTGTGTCTGAAATCTCCATCTGCACTGGAGATTCATGTACTTGTGTCAAGTCATATGTGAACTGTTCCAACATATTCTTTCCACAATCAACTTTTGCAAAAGTCATTTGCTAATGAAGTGTGCATCTAGTTGAGATTTTGTTTGAGCTTATTGTGGTTGGATATCTAATTTCTTTCCAAATTATAAATGTGAACGTGAAAAAGATTTAGTTTAATCTGACACCACAACACTGAGGGAGCTGTTGGTCGTGATGCCTTCATGTGATCATAAAGTTTCTATTGTAACATCTTCTCCATGTTTGAAGGCATGAATTCTAGGCCTCAATCAATTCTGGAGAGCTTGTGAGAGTAATTTTAACTACTAAAGGGAAAGCCCTTTGAAGTTAAGTATGTTCAGAAGCAGTCCACCACAATCATTTGAGTACATTAATATGAGTGATATAGAGGGACTTTTTGGCTTGTACTTTCGATAGCCCTGAATGATTCTTCAATTCTAGGAGTATATATCCTCTTGTGCTGTCATTAGGCATTAGCGGATTTGCTAGGTACTGTATAAATTCCATTTAGTCAGCATTCTATATTGTCTGAACAAGGTTTACGCTGTTATGCAGTGTTAGACAGGCCAAGGGATGAAACTTAGTGTAAGCTTCTCTAGAAAATAACTATCTATTAGCTTTTCCACTCCCATATATTAGTCTGTGTATTTGCATAGCATTGGCTTTCTGATCTTGGTCTGATAAGGTTATTCATAGACTCAGATATATTGGGCAACATAGTACCAAGGACTAAACTCTAGAGATTTTATTGCCAAATCTTTGTGATAAACCATTCTTAACTAAATGCATTATACTTTCTGATACCTCTTCTAGTTGGGGACATCCTATGCTTGAAATTATGTGTTTTCCATGTCTTTGTATTTTTAGTATTTCTTTCAAAAACTTCACCATGAAGCATGATCATTTTGGGCAAGATTCTATCCCACTTTGACTAACTGGGCACATTTCCTACCAGATCCCACATTGTCCAACAGAGGATCTTACTACATACCAAAGCCAAACTTTCCTCCCACTTATGAAGTAATGAGATCTCAATTCCCACAATGGACACCCTTTTCTTAAATGTAACGAGGTCAAACGACCAAAAGAAAAACGATGTATTTTATGTCTAAATTGTGAGAGATACTCACTGAAATTATTGAATGTAGATATTAGAAATGATTTTGAGTCAAATTTCCAAATGCTATAATGATTCAACATTTGTGGAAGCATGTGTAACATGATTGGACTAACTTCATTCTTTGGGCAAATTTATTAGATATTGCTAGTTGCATCTACCTACAATTTTCAGAATCTATTTTGTTTGAATTCCTTGATTCACGAGTTGTAAATTCCTTGTGTTGGATGATTGATTGTGTATAAAGCTTGGTGTTGACATGAAGCATCTATTTTTGCTTGATTGCTGACAGAATGCCCTTGAAAGAAGGCATATTACTGTGAAAAGGAAAAACCTTCTCTTCTGTCTGTAAATTAACCTGTAAAATAACCTGCACAAAATGCCATCGTTGTTTCTGGACGGAATGCTACAGTTGTTCCTAACATGCCTTTTCTTCTCTTGTAGATCACTGGTCGATGAATTGTTGTTTATTGAATAAGAGGTACTTCTTGGTTCCTTTTGGACTTCAGTTTAATTAGGTGCTAATCCCCTACGACTTCAATAATTTGAAGATACAATACTGCAGATGGAAGAAGCATATCTTCCTAGCCTTCGATGTGTAGGCGCTGACTTCAGCTTCTAAAATGCCTGGAATGTTAGTTGACCTCCATGCTGTTTGAGCTATTGGCTTATAGAGCCTCAATAACAGCTATGTAACTTAAATGTTTTCACTTGTTGGTCACCCTGACAGCATCAAATGGAAAGAAAAATTTGTTTAGTGTTAAACTAGAAACTCATCCATTACCAACTATGTTGTGTATCGGGGATTATGTAGTTGCATCTAGTTAACTTCTAATTGATGATGTATGCAACTGTGATGTTTTCAAGAGATTGATCGTTCTCTTGAACTCCTCATTCTGAAGTTATTAGTTAATTTTCTTGGTGGCATTGTTAAAATCATATTCGAAGTTTTAATTGATTGGGCAGAGTCTGCATGTCTGTGCCCTTCTGGTGAAAGTGATACTGCTGCTTTTTTAGCAGAATTACCTGCAAAATTTTCTGTCTCTCTAGTTTTCTGTTACAATTTCACTGTTGAACTGGTAGTATAAGTTTAGGTTTCAGGTAGTAGATATGAGAGTACTTGCCACATCTTTCCATTTTCCCAAGTCAAAATCTGAAATGAAGAGTGGAAATAAGCACTTCCAAGTAGATTCCCTTGCAGTCCACCTGCTTTGTTTATGCTGGTTTATTTATGCACTTTTACCATGTCTTTATGTGAGGAAGAAGCTATACTCTAATGGCAACATCACTTCCTGAAACAGTTTGGCTTTGTTTTGATAGTTATTATTTAGAATATTATTTTGATACGTTTTGAGATATGATATATTTAAGATAAAAAGGTGATTAAAAAATATGTTTGAATAATAATTATAAAATATTATTTAGAGAAAAAGAGGACTTGTATTTCCTTCCTTGGAAAACGTTTGCCTTTAGCAAATCGCCCGTGCTCTTCCTTTCCATTCTAGTCTTTGTTGATGATTCATTCATCTATATATGATACTAATAATGATATATATATATTTTTTAGGCAGATACTGGTAATGATATCAATAACAATATTGAGGTTTTTAACAGAAACATTAACAATATCTTTGAGGGAAAGACAGGCAAAAATTGTAGTATAAAGTAGGAATTTACTGTTTTATAGGAAAAAGAAAAAACTTCTGTTATTAAAGTAGGAATAAAACAGTAATATATATATATATATCAGCATCATCATCGTCATCAAGTGGATTCCACACAAATACCTTCTAAGAGTGAGTGTGACTTTGTAACCACTAACCTATACAATTAAGATAAATATGTTACTGTATGATGTTATTAGTACTTCTATTTTACTTTTTGTCCCTACACTGTTTTTTATTTGTCTTCTTGAGATTAGAGATCAAAATATCAGTATTTTTGCGTGTTTACAATAAACACAAGTGGTTTCATAATGCACATAAATAACTGCATGAACAAGATAGTAGTAGTATATCTTTTAGTTCATGATTCATGATTCATGAATACTTTACCCTTATAAAAGCGAAATATTGCCAAACAATCAAATTAAAGGATAAATTATAAGGAACTTTCACGCGGTTTGGTCAAATTTGTTAGATTATCTCTTTATGATTTGCACATTTACAAATCCCTTTTCGTAATTTGGAATTTTTTTATAAATTAACGAAAAGTTAAAAATTTAAGGAATTTGTGCAAAAAGTCAAAATATTACTACTAAGTTTAGTAGCTTTTCACCACCCGACAACCCCTTCTGTGCTTGAAGAGATTGTATTTTATATTAAAGTATATCATTAACTTTGATTAAAAACTTTAAATGGTTAAAATAATATTTAAAAAAATTTCAACCTTGTAATGCTTAATTAACAAAATATTTAATAATTTTATTTTAATCTAAGTCATAAAAGAGTCTATTATAATTTTAACTTAAACGTTAGTCAAATCACAAGGAAATTTCTTGTAATTTATCATTAAATTAAGGCATCTTTCCTCGTTCAACAATTATTAACAAACAAAAAAAAAAATGATGTGGTAACCAATCGCTTTCGAGAACACAAAGGATTCAGGGTTTCATACCGACTAAATTATTGATATATAAGGTGTCTTTGGAATATATGTTATTGATGGATTGATTTAAACATTTTGAATTAGTTGCTGACTCGATTTTTTTGACATATAAAAATAGCATATTATATTGAATAGTTAGTAACGGATAAAAAATGTGGGACTGATTTATATATATAGGGTTAATTGTGTAAATTTACTCATTATAAAATAATATTAATGGATATTTTTTTTCAATCCTTATTATTTACAGAAGTATTTGTGTAATTACTAGTTAACTTTATTAATATTTAAAATTTTTAAAACTAAAGTAAATGTCATAATTAGATTGGGTAGGATATCCGATTATCTGTACTATTTTTAACGGGTATCTGGATGACACCGTATTATATGGACTATTATACAGACGTAGCATCGGGTCAATTTTTTCATGAGCTAGTGTGATCAAAATTGGATCAAGTACTAATTAATAAACTGAATATTCGATTCATAAACATGTCAATTAAATAAAACTTCATAATTTTATTACTATATAAGAATCTCACTTTTATTTAATAAAAACATACTAATCGCAATTACTAAATCCTCTTGGTTTTTCACTTAAAAAAAAATAAATTTAAAAAAAAAAAAAAAAAAAAAAACACCTGTAGATCCGTAGTCTACCTAGTACTTTCCAAGATTTACAGCATAACTAATCACACGTATCTCTCTTCCAAACTGCTGTTGTTTTTTAGCCCTTCTGGCGAGTTTTTTCCGCAAGTGAATATACAACAAACTCAATTCTCCCTCTTGTATTGTACCACCAAATCCCATTGTATCTCCCCTATAAATATTTTACTACTTATTACAGGTCTTATTTAGGAATAGTATCTATCACCTTTTTAATGTTTAGATTTCATCAGACTCAGACGGACCCCATTCACTTTTCCCCTTAAAAACTCCAAATCCCACCAAATTTTAGGCCATTCTAAGACACCCCTCTTCGCCAATTCTTGCATCCTCTGCCTTAAAGGTACGATTTTTATTCTATAGACCTTTAGGGTTTGCTGTATTGATGCAATTCCTTTGGTACTTAATTATGTCCAAGACTCAATTTTTATGCTCAGTTTTAGTGGATTCTTGCAGGATTTCTGTTTATTTTATCTGGGTTTTTTTTTTTTTTTTTTTTTAATTTAAATTTCGGTATCTTGTCCCCCCCTTTCCCCTGTTCATTGAGTGATTGCTTGTTGTCAGTTATTTGCACTTTGGGATTTGAATGTGCTGTTTTTTTTTTTTTAAATTGATTCTTGAATTCGTAATTTGGTAGTGTTGATGACTAGGGTGAATTGGGAACAAATCCTCTTCTTCGGCTTAAAATATGTTTTTTTTTTTTTTTTTATGTTTTGACTGTCTGACTCAGTTGTGTAATTGCTAGTTTGATTTAGGTCATGACTGGGAAAAAGGTGATAGCTATATGTCAGTCCGGAGGTGAATTTGAGACGGATGAAGATGGTTTTCTTAATTACAAGGGTGGAGACGCTCATGCTATGGAAATTGATGACAAGATGAAATATAAGAATTTCAAGACCGAGCCATGTGGCGGAGATGTTTAATTGCAACCTTGGAACAATGATTGTCAAATATTTTCTCCCAAGCAACAAGAAGACGCTTATCACTATCTCCAACGAAAAGGATCTTAAAAACATGATCAAGTTTCACGCTGACTCTGAGACAGCTGAAATTTTTGTTATGACTGAAGTTGTTCTTCCTGATGCCTCCCAAATGCCTGGCAGTAGGTAGTTATCATGCTGTCTAATTGTGTGGAACTGTCTTCCTTTTAGAGATCGATACATTTGGGAACATTTTTTATTTTGCAGGTCAAGTAGGACAACTTTATCAGAAGCAGGAGTTCCTGTTGATGCTCCTCTAAATGTCATGGAGGATGTTGTAGATTATTCAAACCAGTCTGATCTCTTATTTGATGACTCCTTTGATATTGTAGGCGATATTAACCATGTTGACGATGTTATTGATATTCCCCCTGAAATTGCAGTTCCGCTTAATGTTGTTGGTTCCTATCAGGAAAAGCATGCTAAAAGCCACAGAAATATGGCAAAACAATATTACTGGTGTGGGCCAAAGGTTCAATAGTGTACATGAATTCCGTGAGGCGTTGCGCACATATGCTATTGCACATCAGTTTGCTTTTAAGTACAAGAAGAATGACAGTCATCGTGTGACTGTAAAATGCAAGGAAGAGGGTTGCCCATGGAGAATTCATGCATCAAGGTTGTCAACAACCCAATTGATTTGCATTAAGAAAATGAATCCAACACATACATGTGCAGGTGCTGTTTTAAGAACTGGGAATCAGGCAACAAGAAGTTGGGTTGCTAGTATTATTAAGGAGAAGTTGAAAGCCGACCCGAACTATAAGCCAAAGGACATTGTGAATGACATCAAACAGGATTATGGAATTCAATTAAATTACTTTCAGGCCTGGCGTGGGAAAGAGATTGCCAAGGAACAAATTCAAGGTTCATATAAAGAGGCATATAGACAACTACCTTACTTCTGCGAAAAGATAATGGAGACAAATCTCCCTGGTAGTCTCGCTACTTTCACGACTAAAGAAGATTCGAGTTTTCATCGTCTTTTCATAGCATTCCATGCATCATTATATGGCTTTGAACATGGATGTCGTCCTTTGCTTTTCCTTGATAGCTTATTTTTAAGGTCAAAATACCAAGGTACACTTTTGGCAGCAACTGCTGCTGACGGCAACGACAGTGTCTTTATAGTTGCTTTTGCCGTAGTAGATTCAGAATCTGATGATAACTGGCGTTGGTTTTTGATACAACTTAAAACTGCACTTTCAAGCTGTCGTGATATGAATGTCATGGCTGACAGAGAGGCGGCTGCCATCAACGCTTTACCAGTGAGTCGCACTATAACATTCGTGGCAGATAGAGAGAAGGGATTAAGAGAATCAGTTGCTGAAGTTTTTAAGAATGATGAGGTCTACCATGCTTATTGTTTGCGATATCTTTCTGAGCAACTGATTAGAGATTTGAAGGGGCAGTTTTCTCTTGAAGTTAAGCGTCATTATGGTCGAGGATTTGTTTGCCACAGCTTATGCAACCAGACCAGACGGCTTCCAAAGGTGTATTGAGAGTATCAAAAGTATCTCAGTTGAAGCCTATAACTGGATCATGCAAAGTGAGCCTGACCACTGGGCTAATGCATTTTTTCCTGGTGCGAGGTATAACCATATGACATCAAACTTTGGGGAGCTATTTTACAGTTGGGTGTCAGATGCCGATGAATTGCCAATTACCCAGATGGTTGATTCAATAAGAGAAAAGATAATGGAGTTGATTTATACGCGCAGGATTGAGTCCAATCAATGGCTCACAAGGTTAACTCCGTCTATGGAGGAAAAATTTGAAAAGGAAAGCCTTAAAGGTCGTTCTTTTCATGTATCATTATCAACTGGGAACACATTTGAGGTGCGTGGAGACTCCATTGAACTCGTCGACATTGGTCAATGCAGTTGTAGTTGTAAAGGATGGCAACTCACTGGGTTGCCTTGCAGCCATGCAATGTCTCTGTCATTGTTTGCTTGGGGCGGGATCCTTATGATTATTGTGCTAGATACTTTACCACCAGTAGCTACAGACTAACATATTCAGAGTCGGTAAATCCCATTCCAAGTGCAGAAAGGCCCCTGAGAAATGAAATTTCTCAGGTTGCTGTAACTGTAACCCCTCCTCCAACTCGTCGTCCTCCTGGCAGACCTACCACTAAGAAAACTGCTTCCCAGGAGTCGATGAAACGTCAGCTGCAATGCAGTAAGTGCAAGGGTACTGGGCACAACAAGTCAACATGCAAAGAGTTGGCACTGGAATTTTCGACTATTTAAGTACAAGTTTTTAGCCATTTCTCATCTTAGCGGTATCTTTTATTGTTTTTTCTGTTAAACATCTTGAACTATCGTACAAATTATATTAGTCAATAAAATGGACCATTTCTCCAGTGTTGTTAGTCTGTATTGTGTTCTCTGTACAGCCTATGTATATTCCTAGCATGATTACTAGTAATGATTCAGTCATCACTCGTCATTTTACAGGATGGCTGTTCTTGAGAATCAGCCCTCGTTTACATTCTTTTCTTTTTGGTATGTACTAGATGGACCTGGCATCTTTAATAGCTCACAAAAATTGGAGGCCCATGGCTGAATGGGTTTGGTCCATATATTGAATTATAAGTCCAACTGTTTTAAGAAAGCTTTATTTAAGGTTTCTTTTGTTTTATCGATGTTTTTATCGGTTGGAGGTATTTTTTTTGGTATTTTTTGTTTTAGCAATTTCTTATTTCTTGTAAATTTTTTGTAGGATCTGTGATATGTGAATGTTGTTCATAGAATATGCAACAGATTGGAATGCTCAATGTTAGTTTAGTATTTTTTTTTTTTTGATTTGTTAAAATTTTTATTTTAAAATATTATTGGTATTTTTATTTCACTGTATATGCATCGCGTTCAGAATGAGATATTGTATGTATTTATTTTTTTAAGTATAATTTATAGATATTGTTGTTGTAGGAGTTTTTAGTGTAGAATTTAAGCATTTTGTTGTGCCAGTACACTTATTCAAGATTGTTATGGGATGAAGTTTCGTTTACGAAAGAAGGCTGATATATTGTTCTGTCTAGTTGGTAGTTTATGTAAAAAATTTGATATTTAGCTTTGTATGATGATATTTCTAAGTAAAATATTTATGTTTGTAGCATTTTTTATGGATATTCATAATTTTTTTTTTTTTTTTTTAAATATATAGTAAGAATTGAATATCTATCGATGGATAATTCAGCTATTGCCAAGCTTCTGCAATTCATCATTAAAGTCACAAGCTATAGTTGATAAAAGGAAAGTTGAATTTCCTACAGATTTCATGGGTGATTATAAGGATGAGATTTCTGATGCTATCAAGTTGAATGTTCATTCTGGTGATTGTTGGACAATAGGATTTGAAAAAAAAAAGTAATAGATACTGTTTTGACTTATTTTCTTTATGATGGTTTGGATAAATTTGTAAATCATTATAACATTGTATATTTTATTTTTCAAATATAAGAAGCGTAACTCTGAATTTGATGTCTGCATATTTGAGAGTGACCGGCATTGAGGCTTTATATCTAAGAGTGAATGGTACAAAAGCGCGAATAAATTTTCAGCATCTAACTAAAATTTTTAATGTGGAAAGAAATAAAGATACTAAAATAATTTCAACTGATTCAGACATTAGCTTTGAGGTTCGAATTTGAAGTCTGTATATCTGAGAGTGACGGCATTGAGGCTGTATCCAAGAGTGAATGTTACAAAAGGGCGTATAAATTTTCAGCATCTAACTAAAATTTTTAATGTGGAAAGAAGTAAAGATACTACAATTATTTCAACTGATTCAGACATTAGCTTCGAGGAGCAAATAGTTAAGGAACCTATTAAGCAAGTTGCAGTCAAATCTATTTGCAAGACAGGTTCTAATAGATGTGTTTCAATGAAAATTCAGAGTACAAAGAAGATGAAATATGCAAGTAAGGATAAGGAGCATCAACTTCATGAGAAGAGGATTTTTTAATTCTAAATATCCATACTTCGTTGCATCAATGCAATCTCATGGTCTTCTGCGTAGCCACACAGTGTATGTTCCAACTGCATTTTTAAGAACTTATTTGAATGATTGTCCTGATTTTATTGGTATTTGAGATTCTGAGAATCGATGTTGGAGTGTGAGTACTATTTTGAAGAATGACAAGTGGTAAGTTTGGGCAGTGGATGGATCAAAGTCGAGCATGATAACGAGCTTGCACCGGGAAATATTAGTGAGTTCGAATTGATTGAATCTTCTAATGTGGTGTTAAAACTCACTGTATTCCGTGGTGATGATTTTGCAGCTGGTCCAAGCAATTGAAGTGGTGAATTTCTTAATTCAAGTTGTAAAAGTTGTGGATGTTGTGTAATTTGATTTGTTAGTTTCTTTTGTATGTTTGACATTATATCAAACACGATAATATGAGATCTTTTGGATTAAGTGTTTGTAAACACTAATTAAACATCGTCTCCTATGAAATGTTAATATATATGTTTAGTCAAGTTTGTTTGGTGTTTTAGCATTATTTAACTTTTGTTCCTTGTTAACAGCTTAAATGGTTTGGTTATTTTTTAATGTGATTGTTAAGTTAATCAATTGCTGAGTAATAACATCTGTAAAATGAGTACTAGTACTATGTTTTGTAAGTTGAATTAACTACTTTTGCGGTGGAAAATATCAGTAAATATGAAAGCTATTGCTGCAAGTGTTATCATTGAATTTAAGTGAGCTCTTTAAAGTAAGACAGAGAGATCTCTGGGATGGATTCTGGAATGGCAAAAGAATGCAAAAATGGATTTGATGGGATTTGACAGGATCCCAATGAGCTTGAGTGAGGACCTCTCTCAATTCCTTCCACAAGATTTAGAAGAAATATATGTACCAAAAAACAGTGATGGTATGATTACCTAAGAAAGGCCAATTGAACCAAGTCAAGTCTAGATTAGTTAGTAAAGCCAAGACTTCAATCAATGTTCCTAATACAACTTCTTGCAGTGCTGGCTTCTTCCTGGAGCAGTTAAGTGGAGAAGCCGCATATATGTCACAAAAGAAAGTTAAAAACTGAAATGCTTTTACATGACAACTATACTGCACCTATTTACGTCACATATTATATTCCATTATATTTTTGTATAGACAATAAAGATAATGTACTATAATATGTTACCAAAAAAATGTTTAAACAACGCAATTGCACTTTTACATATATAAAAAGAAATAGAGCTGCAACATGTTTCAGTAGTTCTTCGATTTGTCTTTCATCCTTTTGGAGGGACTTGGTTGTGCACTTGCATCGGAAGTCTTTGTTCATGAAGGCTTGAATTCAGTTGGTTGCTTAGAAGATGGCTGTTCCAGAGGTGCTGTAATAGCTTCATAGAAGCAGCTGCATTGGTAATGTCTTCATCATCAAACACAAGTGTTCTCTTAATACCAATTGCAAATGAAACACCAGTGGTTTCAACAATTTCTTCAATAACTTTCTTTGTTGTAGGAAGAAAAATCGTGAACACTGTTCTTTTGAACTGTTCTTTTAATGCTTCAGAGTTGGTGTTGCAATAGTTTAGAAGATTCAGCTATCCTTGGAGCTGTCAGTGTTGGTGGAATTTGCAGTACTTCTTCAGCAGTATAAGCCTTGACAATGCTGTTTTTTTTGTTGTCTGTCCTTGATAATCAGTATCAGAAGATCCTATGAAGCATATCATTGTGTGATTGCTGATGATTTCTGCAAGTTGTTGATCAATTAATGTATCCTATCATGACAAATTTTAATTATAGATTTAGTTGCTGAAAAGTAAGCATTGTAAGTACGGAATACAATAATGAAGACTGCCTTACATTGTCACATGCCTCTTTAAGTTTAGCAACAGTAAATGGTATAAACTTTAGAATATCTTCACCAGCAATGATAGTGTTAAGAGAATCTGTGGAATCAGTTAAAACAAAGGCAATGCGGCACCTGCAACATGAAGTTTTGATGTTAGAATTGCAGCTATCTATATTCATTATCATATTAAAATCAAAATACAAAAGTATGTTTCACCTGAATTGAACATTAGTATTTTCTTTACAAGCAGGAAAGTTATATTCCAATCAATTTCAGCATTAACAATTTTCAGACAGTTAGCACATGCTGTGTACCAATATTTTCTCGGACCATGACTGAGTTTTGCAGTTCTCCTCACCCATGCAGTTTTTTACTGGTTGATAACAGATTATGTTAGTGTAAAACATTTAGCAATTTAATTGTTCAACTGTTGCAGAAGGTATATTCATGGTTTAAATCTCCATAACAGTTAAAAGACTTGCGCTTTAAAAAGATCTTATTGATGTATTTATGTCAACAATGTCATCATCTTTGGGAGGTGGCAACAAAAAGTATGCATCCTTATAAGATTTGGTTTTAAACAAAGCCTTGATTTCATCTTTGTTTTCATTGTACCTGTTAATAAGTTCATAATTGTTCTATATTTTTATATGTCATTTACTATATTTTTATGTGTTATAAGCAAGACTGGATTTGAGTTGTTATTGATCTTAATTTGGTTGTCTTCAGTTTTTACAGGGTTGTAGTGAAAAAGGGTTGAAAAAGATGGAAAAAGATGAAAGAAAATTCCAAGGACGAAATGTGCACGAGTATGGAGCTAATTTGGACACTGTTTCGTATTTTAAGCACAACTTTCAAGTTTGAGCTCCGATTGATTTTATTCAAGATGTGTTGGAAAGCCAAGAAAAATAATTACAACTTTTGTGTTTTATATTTTTTCAAATTCCAAGAGCATCAAGGTCATAATCGAAGTTGAAAATGAAATGCAAGATTAGGATAGAGCGCACATGTGCAAGGGTTAAGCCACGCACGTGCGCTATTTCCAGAGAGCAAAATTTCAGAATCATTGACCGCGCACATGCAAGAGGGGCAATGTGCGCGCATCACAGAAGCGTTACGTAATTTTTTATTTTCGACAGATTTTTTCGTTCGATTGGACTCTTGTTTAGCTGATTTCACGTTCTTATCTGTAGACAAGACAAGGATTGTAAGCCTAGTATTCACTATAAATACCCTTTATAAGGCACAATTAGGCATTCATTCATTTTTTTCTTAGTTTTATCGTTAGTTTTTCAGTAGTCATTATTGTGCATTTTTCCATGGCACTTAGTGCCTAAAACCCTCTTCTTGGTTAAGAGAATTGAAGCCATGGTTGATCCTATTAAATTGTGATATCTCTGTACTTAAATTTATTCATTTTTATATCAAATATTGATTATTTTTCTGCATTAATTTTATAATTGTTCTTTTTAATTTATTGCTGCAGAATAGTGAGTTATTAGAATTAATCTACAGCTAGATTTTTTTAACTGCGTGTGTTCAATTCAATTTGTGAAACAACTAAATTTAATGATTGCTCGATTATCATTGTTGAATTTAGGAAAAATAATCAACTAGTTAACATAGCCGTGTGTGTTTATATTTAATTAGCCTAATTGTTCTTGTTGATTTTAATACTTCTATTGATTAATCTTTGGCACATGTTTTTGGGTTAATTTAATAGTTAGGGTTAATTGGATCGCGTGCTGAAAGATAACCAACCTTGAGAAAGAAATAAGAATCGATTTTGAATTGGAATTCGGGTTAATTTTTCATTTAGTACTTGGTATGAGAATTCAATTACCATTTGGGTGTCGATGATCAATTGATAGAATTTCTATGGTAGATGTGACCGGAACCAAAATTCTACTTTAATTGAATTTTCTTCAAATTTAATTTCTTGCGTTAGTTTTTAGTTTACAAGTATTCAAAAACCCCCCTTGTATTTTGAGTATAAGAATAAACCTTATTCTATATGGGATGACTTGTACTCTCCACTACTACATTTTATAAGAAAAATTCGGTTAATTTTTAGGAGCCTACGACATCTACACCAGAAATTTTGGTGCCGTTGCCGAGAAACGGTTTGATTTATTTTTGTGCCATTGATTTTTGTTTTTATTTTCTTTTATTTTGCTATTATTTCTTCCGCTAATTGTGTATACTAGTAACTTATTCCCCACAATCTGTTGGATAAATTGAATTTCAATTTGATCCAGAATTATTTCTTCCGCTAATTGCGTATCCAGTAACACGATTTGCTGGAGAAGTTGAATTCCAATTTGATCCAAAAATCCAGAAAATGCTATGCAAATTAGGGAAGGAGTTAAAGGAAAGACAGCTAGGGGAAGATCAATTTCATTTTTGTTGATAATCAAGAACACTAAGGAGAAACAAGCATGGCGCAAAGAACTCTTAGAGAACTAGCAGCGTCCACCTTAAATCAACAACTTTTGTGCATTACATATACTGAATTAGATGCAAACGTTACATTTGAATTAAAATCTAGACTAATTTATTTGTTGTCTTCTTTTCATGGATTATTAGGTAAAGATCTGAATATGTATCTTAAGGAGTTTCACGTAGTTTGCACAAGTATAAGGCACACTGGGGTTTCCAAGGAGCACATTAAATTAAAGGCATTCCCATTCTCACTCAAGAACAAGGTAAAGGATTGGCTGGTCTCGATTTACCATCGGGCAGCATTACAACCTGAGAGCAAATGAATGGATTGTTTTTAGCAAAATATTTTCTAGCCTCCCAAACTGTAAATATCCGGAAAGAAATTTGTAGGATAAGTCAAATCAATGACGAGTCCTTATATGAGTACTGGGAGCGTTTTAAGAAACTTTGTGCAAGTTGTCCGCACCATCAAATAAGTAACTCCTTGTTAATTCAATACTCTTATGAAGGTTTGTTGCCAAATAAGAGGAACATGATCGACGTCGGGGCGTTGGTTAATTTGACCAATGAAGCTGCCCGTGAGCTCGTATCAAATATGGCAGCACGTACTCAAAAGTTTGAGATGCAACACAAACAATCTCTCAAACATATTAATGAGGTAAATGTTTCATCCTTAAAACAACAAATAGCTAGTCTAACTTTTTTCGTGCGACAATTGGCTTCAGGAAGTACGCAAACTGTGCAACTTTGTGGAATTTGTTCAAATGAGGGATATCCAACAAATTGATGATGTGTCACACATTACAAGATGAATCTCAAGAGCAGATAAATGACATAGGAGGATTTCCAGGGCAACCCGAGTAAATCATGATCCCTATTCTAATATGTATAATCTTGGGTAGAGGGATCATCCTAATCTGAGATATAGAATCTAGCACCGTAACATCCTCAACAAAATTGATATAATTTTCAGCTGTATAGGCCTCCATTTTCTCAAAGATAACAAGCTTATCCGATTGCTTAATCTGGTAAGTCTTTAGAGGAAATGCTAAATACTTTGACCGCTAATACTATACAATTTCAACAGGACACCAAGGCTAGTATCCAGCAATTGCAACACCAAATGGTACAAATGGCGACCATAATTAGCCCATTGGAAGTGCAAAACTCTGGCAAGTTGCCTTCTCAAACAATTGTCAACCCCAAGGAGAATGCTAGCGCAATTGTGTTGAGAAGTGGCAAGGAGGTTGAGGTGCAGAACCAATTAGTTCCTAAATGTGTGAAGGCCGATGACGAAGGAGACCGAAGTGGATAAAAAAGTCTGTCCCGTCAGTAAAGATGAAGAAACAGGTAAGTCAATTCCGTGGTCAGAATATAAATCTGAACCACTATTTCCTGAAGCATTTAAGGAATTTGCGAAAGAGGACCCTAACAGAGACTTATGTGAAACTTTTCACAAATGTGAGGTAAACATTTTGTTGTTATATGCTATTAAATAGATATGTCGATATGCTAAATTTTTTAAGGAATTGTGTACAAATAAAAAGAAGCAAAGAGAAAAGAGAGGTAAGAAGATTACTTTGGGCAAAAATGTATCAGCAATGCTTACAAAGAATCTTCCCACGAAATGCAAAGACCCAGGTATGTGTACGATTCCTTGTTCAATAAACAATATTAGGATTAAAGAGGCCATGTTAGATTTGGGATACATCTATAAATGTTATGCCTTACTCAGATATTAACTCCTGACATATAAGGCCTTTACTTGAAACTAGTACTGTTATTCAGTTGGCAGATAGGTACCAGTAGCTTACCCTAAAGGCATAGTTGAAGATGTTTTAGTCGACTCCTATTCTATTAGGTAGGCCATTTTTAAAAATATCTAAAACTAAGATAGATGTAGATACTGGAATCCTAACGATGGAATTTGATGGCAAAATTTTTCAGCATAATATTTACAAAGCCATGAAATATCTTACTGAGGATAATTCCATCTATTATATTGACGTTGTTGATTCATTAGTACAGGATATTTTTGAAGAAGAATAAGATGAGCAACTGGAAAGTAATGTTGAGAAGCCGCAAATTGGTAAGATATCTTTTGCTACATTGCCGATTTCTAATGATAAAACTTTACCTTCTGTTGTGCAAGCAGTTGTGTCAAAACTAAAACCTGTTCCAAGTCATCTCAAATATTTATTTTTGGGTGATGGAAAAACTTATTCGGTGATAATTGCCAATAATTTAACCTGTGAACAAGAAGAAAAATTGTTAAAAGTTCTGCGAAAGCACAAAACAGTGATTGGTAACAGTGGACCATTGTAGATATAAAAGGGATTAGTCCATCCACATGCATGCATCATATATTACTTGAGGATGGAGCTAAACCTACTCGTCAACTACAAAGAAGGCTAAACCCATTGCTAATGGAAGTGGTTAAATAAGAGATACTCAAACTTCTTGAAGTGGGGATAATTTTTCCCATTTCAGATAGTGAATGGGTTAGCCTGGTGCAAGTGGTTCCTAAAAAGACAGGGATAACAGTGGTGAAAAATCAAGAAAACAAGATGGTACCCACCCGTATTCAGAACGGGAGACGAGTTTGCATAGACTATCGAAAACTTAATTCTCTTACTCGCAAATATCACTTTCTTTTACCTTTTATTAATCAAATGCTTGAAAGGTTTGTTGCTTGTGCTTATTATTGTTTTCTTGATGGCTATTCAGGATATTTTCAAGTCACTATTGCACCCGATGATCAAGAAAAGACGACATTTACGTGTCCATTTGAAACATTTGCTTACCTTCGTATGAGAATCTATTTGGGTTATGTAATGCCCCTGCCACATTCTAAAGATATATGGTCAGCATATTTTTTGATTTTGTAGAAAATATTATTGAGGTATTCATGGATGATTTCACTGTCTATGGTGATTCTTTTGATCAGTGTTTACAAAACCTTACATTGATATTGCAAAGGTGTATAGAAACTAAGCTTGTTTTAAACTCTGAAAAATGTCATTTTATGCTTCAACAAGGTATAATGTTAGGTCATGTTGTATCATCTAAGGGGATTGAGGTTGATAAAACAAAAATTGATATAATTCATTCATTACCTTACCTCACCAAGGTGCGGAAAGTTCGTGCTTTCCTTGGTCATACAGGTTTTTACCGAAGATTCATTAAGGATTTCTCCAAAATATTAGCACCTTTATGCAAGTTGCTACAAAAGGATGTGGAATTCGAGTTTAATGACAATTGCAAAGTGGCTTTTGAAAAATTGAAGCATCTTTTCGTGTCAATTCCAATCATTCAACCACCCAATTCCGCGTTGGAGTTTGCTGTTTGAAATAATGTGTGACACAAGTGACTCTGCAGTGGGCACAGATTTGGGGCAACGAGTTGAAAGGACGTCTCATGCAATTTATTATGCTTCCTGACCCTTAATGATGTGGAGAGAAACTCCTCCACCACTGAAAAGGAGATTTTGGCTGTTGTTTTCCTTTAGAAAAAATTCATTCTTTTCTACTTGTTTCTAAAGTAATTATTTATTTTGATCATGTAGCTTTACGCTATCTAATGATGAGGAAAGAGTCAAAACCAAGGTTGATAAGATGGATACTGCTATTAAATAAATTCGACTTGGAGATCAAGGATAAAAGTGGCATGGAAAACAAAGTAACAGACCACTTAAGTCAACTACCACATATGGTTGGATATACAAGAAAAATTTTCAGATGAACAATTATGTTTTGTAAGGGCAACATTACCATGGTATGCAAATGTTGTTAATTTTTTAGTTACTAACAAAATACCCCATGGTTTGTCTAGGGCATGTGTTGCAAAAAAGATAAGATCAAAAGTGATGCCAAATATTATGTATGGGATGAACCCTAATTGTGAAAACATTGTGCCGATCAAGTAATAAGAATGCGTGTCAATGATAGTGAGATTAATTCAATCTTAGCATTTTTGCCATTCTTATGCTTGTGGAGGGCATTTTGGAGCCAAAAGAACAACAATAAAGGTATTGGAGTGTGGTTTGTATTGGCCCAACGTATTTCGCGACTCTTATCTATTTTGCCGGTCGCGCAATAATTGTCAAAGGATAGGTAATATACCCAAAAGAATGAAATACCTCAAAACCCAATCCAATTTGCGAAATATTTGATGTTTGGGGAATCGATTTCATGGGATCTTTTCCTGTTTCATTTGGTTATTCATATATATTGCTGGCTGTAGATTATGTTTTGAAATGGGTGGAAGCTAAGGCCACTCATTCTGATGATTCAAAAACTATTGCAGATTTTCTTGGGAATAATATCTTTTCTAGGTTTGGCATTACATAGGGCTCTAGTAAGTGATCGTAGCACTCACTTTTGTAACCAGACAGTTGAAGTCCTACTAAAGAAGTACCATATAACCCATAAGATATCAACCGCGTATCATCCGCAGACCAGTGGGCAAGCTGTTTAATAGAGAAATTAAGTCCATCCTCCAGAAAATGATAAATTCTAGTTGTAAAGATTGGAGTTTACAGTTAAATGATGCATTATGGGCATATCACACTGCTTATAAGACACATATCGTTGTGTCCATATATCGATTGATTTTCGGGAGAGCTTGTCACCTCTCCTAGAATTGGAGCATAAAGCCTATTGGGTTATTAAAAGCCTTAATATGGGATTGGATGCCAGTGGTGAGCACAGAAAATTGCAATTGCATGAGTTGAAGGAAATTCAAAATGAAGTATGAGAATACTTGTATATACAAGGCGAAGATAAAGGCTTTTCATGACAAAATGATTATAAGGAAAGATTTTTAAGTCAATCAAAAAGTCCTTCTTTACCAATACTCGTCTTCGTCTATTTCCCGATAAGTTAAGATCTTGTTGGATTGGTCCATTTATTATAACTAATGAGTTTTCCCATGGTGCAGTTGAAATTCAAAGTTTACAGACATCCAAGGTATTCAAGGTCAATGGACATCGTCTTAAACACTATTATGAACAGGTTACATTGGAAGATGTGAAGGAATTGGATTCCGAAGAACCTGTTTACAATTGAGAAAAAACAGCATCAAGTTGAGCCAACGACAATAAATAAAGGCGCGCTGCATGGGAGGCAACCCGTGTCTATTTAAATTTTGTTTCGTTTGTTTTTGAAGTCTTGCTTTTAGTTATTTTATTTTTAGGGTTAGCATAGTTTTATTGTGTTATTAGTGTGAAAATCAACTTAACTAACAAGTTAAAGTAACAAAATAGTCATTTAAAGATTTTGTGTTGTATCGGTGATTTAAGAATGAGGACTTTGTGCTTAAAAGGGTGTTTTCACGCACATGCACACCATTTGGTGCATAAAATGTGTGAAAAATCCAGAAGAAAATTTTCACCCATCGACGCGTGCACATGTGCGCTATAAGCAGCGCGAGGCCAAACCCATCAACCGTGCTCTCTGCCAAGAGCGCACATGCATGCAAAACAGGTCGCGCATGTGCACACGACTCTTTATAAAGGTAAAACCCTAATTTCACAATCATAACACACGACCAATTTTTCTTCTCCTTCTAAGCCCCTTTAATCCCTTTCAACCCCCAGTATTCCCCAGAACTTTCCAACTTCAATTCACTCCTATTTCGTCAAAGTAATATAAAAAACCTTTCTTTTTCATGGGAAACACTCAATCAAGGTATGAAATTCTTAAGCCTTTCTTATATTTTTCCTTTTTGGGTTTTAATTTCAATTATGAAAAGGTTTGGTTTTCCATGTTTAATTGATTTAATTTGTTATGACTTGAATTCTAAATGTGTGATTTGAGTGATTTATGTATGAATTATTGATTGAGGAGGGATTGCATGTTAATTATATGTCACAAAAATTTGTTCTTTATCTATGCATTCCATGTGTTTGATAAATTGTCTCCATGGGTAAAAATGTTAAAACACAAGGCATTGGTGCATGAATTCCATTCCTAGAATGTTAATTATGCCTTATGACTTATTTTTAGTCAACTTTCATGCCCAAGAATGTTCTTGGAATGTGGTACAGGCCTTAATTCTGGGCACTATTTTTTTTTTAATTACATCTTGTGCATTCTAGGACTTATGAGTTGGGAGTTGGAATTTTGTTCAAGTGTGGGGTGTTGGATTATTTGTTAGGTGGCCATGATGTTCATATTCATACATTGTAGGCATGGCAAGAATAGGGAAGAAACCAGTCACAAGAAAAATTGTCAGAGCATCTTCATTGTCTGCGCGTGCACGAGAAAACACATCTGAGGAGACTATAGGGAGGCAATTTCTCAATGCTACAGCCCAACGCTAGTATGATAACGATATTTTAAGACGGGCTGTGATCAAAGAAAGGGGCATTCAAGTAGTCAGCCATTAGCAGGAGTACCCAATATTAAATTAACCCTTCGTAATCGTAGGTTGAACCATTTCACCTCGACTTCTATAGATGCAGTAATACCCGTGGTGCGTGAATTCTATGCAAATTTTGACTATTATAGTGACACAAAGATCTATTTTCGAGGCAAAGAAGTGGATATCTCTGCTAATGAAATTAACAGAATTTTGAAGGTCACTAGAGTATGCAATGATGAATGGCTAGACATCTGCGAAACCAGCATGGAGTTAAATGAAATTACAAGTGTTCTTTGTAATGGTGCCATTGAATGGACCTACACGACTAATGGAAATGTGGCCAGGCACTTCAATGCAAATACGCTTAAACCGACTTGGTTTGTCTGGTTTAAGTTTCTATGTACTTGCCTTCTTCCAGTCAGTTATCCATCTTACACATGTTACTCTGGAGCAGGCCAAGCTCCTGTACTGTATTGCTACTGACAAGTATATAGATGTGGGCCCTACTTTATTTGCCAACAGATGTTCCTATTCTGCCACAAATAAATAGTTTGGTATATGGTTTCCCCATCTAATTACTGCTTTATGTATTGAGAGTGATGGAGTGATAGACCCAGCAGAAGAAAATCTAAAACCTAGGAAGTTGATTAGGATGGAGGGTGCGAGAGCTCTGATTAGACACACTCGTTCCCATGCATCAACATCACAAGCGGGTGATGATGCCGATTCGGAGGACGAGCATAAGCCTGAACCATAGCATATTCAAGAGGAGATCTTATAGCAAATCCTGGAGGGGTAGCAATGAATGAGTCAACGATTTGACACATTTATCCAGTACCAATTTGCTTGGCAACAGGCCATGGCAGCTTGCCAGTTGGCTAGGGAGTGGGGACAGAACCAGTCGACATTCTTTCTTTTCTTCCATTCCCGTAGAATTTAGAGCCACATGCTCCTTGAGCATTTGATGTTGATGCCCTATGTTGAGGGTTGTTTTGATGATTTTCTTATCTTTAAGTTGATTTCTCATACAATATTAGTTATTTTTACTGATTAGACATTTTAGCTAATTTTATTTTAGTTAGGTTTAATTTTCGTCCTTGTATTTTTCTTTATTGTTGTGATGTATTTCCTTAAGGGAATAAGTTTTTTCATAATTATTGTAAGTGTTATTTCTACAATTTTCTTGTTTTCCTTATTATCTTAAGGGAATTCTATGTTTGTTTTGTTTAGTGTTACTTAAGCTTTCCATTCATGACGAAGGGATATTTATAGCGGATATTGCTCCAAACGCGAATTACTCCAGATAAGCTATTTTTTCCCATAAATCTGCTTCTATATTCGCATTAGAGGTGTATATTTACTTTTTAGTGTGGGGGGGGGGGGGTTTGGAAGTTATTTGGATTTATAAGTTGTTTGGTGTATTTTGATCGGTTATAACATCAATATGTTTAACTTTCCTTTTGATTTGAGAGCTTTTCAAAATTTTTGAAATTTTTTGTAGAATAGTTGAATTCTTGAAATTTTTTGAAATTTTTACTTAACATGTAAAAATTTTCCCATTTTTACGCATAATAATTCTTTAGTTGAACTATTTATGAGTGAGTAGTCGATGTTAATATTTTTTATTCATGATTTTTAAGAATTTGAGCACTAAACCATAAATTAATTCGTGATTCAGGACACTTAGGAAAATTTATGTAGACTTAATTATATTGTATCCCAAAAACTTACTTTATTATATTTTTGAGGTAAATTTTTAGAAAACTTGATTTGGTTTAAAAATGAGGGTAGAGCCTTTTTGGTCGTTTGAACCTTTTTAGCCAACCCTTTTTAATATTTTTATCCCAAGTACCTTGTTTGAGACTCGAATTGTTATGAACGGACAGAAACACCATTCGCCTTCTTGCATTTAAACTTGGTTTACCTATCCCTATTGAGCCTAATAATTTCTTTTAATTGTTCTATCCTAAATTTTTCCTTGAAGAGGTTTGTTGCACACATTAATTGTTAGGAGGACATAAGGGTGAAAGATTGTGAGAAGTAGGTACGGTACACTTATAAATGTCTATAGAGCAAAATGGGGTACGAAAATTTTTTTTTGAGGGAAGAAAAATAAATAGTGAAAGTTTTGATATATACAGGTAATGCCTATCACTGGTACCTATAGTTACAGGTAGTGCACATCATTGGTACCTGCGTGTTTATATGTTGCGGGTAGTGCCTACTATTGGTACCCAGACTGTGAGTGAACATAAAGATAAAATAATAATAATGTGATGCATAAATATCCGGAGGAATGTTGGCATGTTTGGACAATTTGAAGAAGGGGGACTCATTTGCTTATCGGGTGTTTGGAATTTTTCATGGGTGTTTACTACTCAAGTGTGGGGTTGTGGATGTATGATGTTTCACATGTGAAGAGAAGTTTTATTTTAATGTGTGGCCACCATTATTGAAAAGATCTTGTTCTTATTTGTTATATCCTTTCCTTTCTTTGGTTAACCAATACCCTAACCTACGTTACAAGCTAAAAAGTCCTACCTAATTTAAATTGAATCGGCTGTCTAGATTACATAAGATGAAAAGGTGTAAGAAGATTGAGCTATAAGCTGTTTAAAAAAATTTGGAAGGATTACATGATTTAATCTAAGTGTTTCCAAATCTGAATTTTTGGATGGCTATGCACACGTACACACGAATCTCATATTCTAGTTTTTATTAGCATTTGAGCTCTTAGGTACTTAGACTACTCCAAATGATGGTTTGGCTGCTGGTTATTTATATAGATATTTGGGAGAATATGTTGGGTGAAATTTAGATATTCTTAATTGTTTTAATTTTATATTTGCTCGAGAACGATCAAAGGTTAAGTGTGGGTAAATTGATAAGTTCATAATTGTTCTATATTTTTATACATCATTTACCGTGTTTTTATGTGTTGTAAGCAAGATTTGAATTGTTAGTAAGCTTAATTTGGTTGTCTTCAGTTTTTACAGGAACGTAGTGAAAAAAGGTTGAAAAAGATGGAAAAGATTAAAGAAAATTCCAAGAACTAAATGTGCATGAGTATGGAATTAATAATTTCTTACTGGATGTTGTTTCGTAATTTAAGCACAACTTTCAAACCCGAACTCCAATTGATTTGATTCAAGATGTGTTAGAAAGCCAAGATAAATAATTACAACTTTTGTGTTTTATCCTTTTCTAAATTCCAAGAGCATCAAGGTCATAATCGAAACCGAAATTGAAATGTAGGATTATATCAGAGCACACATACGCGAGGGTTAAGCCGTGCATGTGCACTATTTCTAAAGAGCAGAATTTTAGAGTTGTTGAGCATGCACATGCGCGAGAGGCAAGGTGCACGTGTCGCAAAAGAGTTGCGTAATTTTTTATTTTCGTAGATTTCTTCATCCAGTTAGACTCTTTTTCAGCCAATTTCACGTTTTTATCTGTAGACAAGGATTGTAACCCTAGCATTCACTATAAATAACCCTTATAAGGCACGATTAGGGATTCATTCATTTTTTTTCTTAGTTTTTCAGCAGTCATTATTGCGTATTTTTTCATGGCACTTAGTGCCTAAAACCCTCTAGAATCTTATTTAAGAGAATTGGAGTTATGGTTGGTCCTATTAAATTGTGAGACCTCTGTACTTACATTTATTCATTTTTATATTAAGTATTGATTATTTTTCTACATTAATTTTATGATTATTCTTTTTAATTTACTATTGCTGCAGAATAGTGAGTTATTGGAATTAATCTACAGTTAGATTTTTTAACTGCTTGTGTTCAATTTAATTTGTGAAACAACTAAATTTAATGATTGTTCGATTAGAATTGTTGAATTTAGGAAAAAATCAACTAGTTAACATAACTGTGTGTGTTTATGATTAATTAGCCTAATTATTCTTGTTAATTTTAATACTTCTATTAATTAATCTTTGGTGAGTGTTTGGGTTAATTTAATAGTTAGGGTTAATTTGATCATGTGTTGAAAGTTAACCAACCTTAGGAAAGAACTAAGAATAAACTTTGAATTGGAATTCGGATTAATTCTTCAATTAGTGCTTGGTATGAGAATTGAGTTACTTTTGGGTGTCGTTGATCAATTGATAGAATTTCTATGGTAGATGCGACCGGAATCAAGATTCTACTTTAATTGAATTTTCTTCAATTTTAATTTCTTGCGTTAGTCTTTAGTTTACAAGTATTCAAGAACCCCCCCTCCCCCATTTGTATTTTGAGTAAAATAATAAACTCCGTTCTCTGTGGGACGATTTGGACTCTCCACTACTACATTTTATAAGAAGAATTCGTTTAATTTTTACGAGCCTGTGATTGCAACACCACCTGTAGAATTATATTACATCAATTTTAGTAAATTTTGTTATGGAAATGTTTATTTTAAACATTTATACAGATTTTTCAAGCACATGGTTAAAGCAATTAAAGGTATGTATTTTAAATATATGTACCATTCTCTAAAATACAGCTCTTCTGGTATGGGAGGGTTGATTAGGATTGCAGATAATGTCCTTAAAATTAAAGATAATGCTGTGGATATGGCAGACAAAGTTTAAAATGTCAATTTTTTTGAATATTATAAGTAAAACTTGAATTAGAATATGTATGAAGGTTTATTTGTTTAAATGTAGTCACTTTTACTCTCATTGTAATGATCATTGGTGCAGCAGCAATTGAGTTTGTTATTTTGTTTCCTTCAGTTTCTTCAAAGTCATTCCATAGTGTCAACAGCATCAATCTTTTCTTGCAGAAACATAGAAATTAATATTGCAGTTTTATTATATGTAAAGAAAGACATTTCAGATGGCATAAGTCAATCTTCATGAACAATCACAAACTCTCTTGTTGTTCCATTAGTGCCCTGAACTTTCTGTGGGAAAGCATGTATCACAAAAGCTCTGACATCTAGTGTAATTAAACATTTATTAGATTTCTTTATATGCAATCTTTCTGATCAGTATTGGTTATTTGTAAATGTAGTATGTTTTAATAGTATATTTAATTTGCAGATTGCTAGTATCAACAACTTTGTAAAGGTCACTGAAATGTGCAAGTTCAAAAGTGCATAGCAAAGTTGGTGACAAAAATAGGCTCAACATGTGGTTCAATCAATGTAGTTGAATTGATAATCCATGTAAATGCATATTCGCTAACCTTAAATGCAGAGAATGTTTCTGAAAGAGCTACATTAGAGACGTAATATCTCTTAAATGGTCACAACATGTTTTAAAAAAATCTAATACAGTTGTCGTAGAGGATAGTTGGGACTTTTATTCCCTGTTTTGGTGCAAATGATGAGTTAGTATGCATTTACAAGTAACGGTTGTATAAATATCTGTTTTATTTATATTCTTTTTTATTGAAAATTAAACCTGAGAGTCAGAGAGCTGAAAGCGCCTCAATTTTTTTACTTGATTTCCTAGGTTGGTATGAACATGACCCCTTTCAACAACTTGCAAAAGAATAATTCATCCTTTGGTATCCTTGTCAACATCCAACATTGAAGAAATGTGTCTAGGCATTTTTTCCTACAATTTCAAATATTCAAAAAATAGTTTCAAAGCAATAAAGAAGCATCTTACACAGTGAAAATAATTGATAAGCAAATAAAAGAATAATATGCATTAAAACTTTTAAACATTACTTGGCATAAAGCTTGTGAAGCATCTAAAACTTCTCTATATATAATATTTTGGTATGATTATTTCTAGCATCATGAAAATATGTTGGCTTTATGAGTAATTTCACAACTGCAGATGTCTTTGCACGTGATAGTGCAACGATAACTGTCTATGTGAACAACAGGTTCTTTTAAATATGTTCCAACAAAATCTAATGTCTGTCTTTAAGGTTTGTTTATAGTCATTGCAAAACACAAATGAATTGGAAACCGTGTTCGCTTGTATGGCACTAGATATTACTCATTATTAGGAGGCTGCAAAGGAATTCTATGAATAAAAACTTCCTTTCCAGTAAAATCTTCTACTATATTCGAGCATGGATAACATTCCGACTCAAAGTTTTGCATATCATCCTTGTCCTATTGCACGGTCCTTTAGTTGGATCTAGATTTCTAAGGAGAATTATTGGTGCATTGCATCTACTAAGTTTAAAAAATAGTCTGTGTGGAGGTAATCCGCTAGGTGCAAGGCTATTCAATATATCAATGTATTGACCTTGATCGTTTGGATTTAATGTATCATCAAAGCTCAAACACTCAGGTAACTTTTCCTGGAAATTTTTCTGTAAGGATGTCATTTTATTTCATCTATAAAACTATTTTTTGTAGCCAAAATTGCTCTATTCAATGAAGAGAGACCATTTTCTAATGCTTGGTCAATGTTAGGGTAAACTACATCTATGAGTTTATTGAGAGCATTATTCTAACTATCACTGTTGAGCAAAATTGAAGATGGAACTTTATGTCATTATCATTATCTGTTTTTTTTTTTTTGGTTCCATTTCCAATTCTTAATAGGAATTCAGTAAATGAGGGATCAAGCCTAGGTCTCTTGTTTCTATCAATTTCAACTTACGAAGCTATGGCCATAAAAGAGAATTTATTAAACATGCATTTATAATTTCATTTTTTGTTCCTTTTCAAACAACAGGAAGCATTTAAGTATTTGTCTAAAATCTCCTCCAAAAACAACTATTTTTCCTATAAAAAGTTGATTTGTGCTCATTGGATCCCTTAACAAATCATCCAATGCTTCAATGGCAGCTCTTTTTGATATTGGAGTTTCATTCCAAATTATTAGTTTACATTCTCTGATCATAGTTGCTAATGAACTTTACTTGCTAATTCTACAAGTAACGCCTTCTAAAATATCTATTGGAATTTTAAACCTGGAATAAGTAGTTCTTCCTCCTAGTAAAATTGAGGCTGCAATACTTGATGTAGCTGTTGCTAATACAATAAAGCTTTTTGATCTCACATCAGCTAAAAATGCTCTATATAAGATGCCAGTGTTACGATTCTACAGCATTTTTTGAATATTGTGTGATATAAAAGGCATATGTTACTATTTAAAAGTCACCTCGACTACGCCATAGCCACCCCACTCCGCTTAGGGATCTGCTATGGTTGCAATAAACAAGTGACTTAGATTTATGCATCATCCTGAAACTCCCCTAAAGAATAAATGGTACTTCTTATGAACCATTTTATCAAAAATTTACCCCTAAACAGAGTGCATCAGAGACAAGTTCTAAACAATTGGCAGTGGACAAAAATCCAACCTTGTCAAACAAAATACTAAAGAAACCCTTCACCTTAGCATTTCTGAGCTAACTACACAAACAGACCCCAAAAAATCATTCTGAAGTAAACAAAGTAACAATAAGCTTCATTCTAAAATCAAAATTCAACAAATTAACTCCATTAATCCCGCTTAGCATACAAAGATTCACTCCAATTCACTAATTTGACCACCAATTTGACTTTACCTGAAATTCATTCCCTTCCCATCCATAAACTTCCTTTGATATTGTAGGCGATATTAATCATGTTGATGATGTTATTGATATTCCCCCTGAAATTGCAGTTCCGCTTAATGTTGTTGGTTCCTATCATGAAAAGCATGCTAAAGCCACAGAAATATGGCAAAACAATATTACTGGTGTATGTATAAGGGCCAAAGGTTCAATAGTGTACATGAATTCCGTGAGGCGTTGCGCACATATGCTATTGCACATCAGTTTGCTTTTAAGTACAAGAAGAATGACAGTCATCGTGTGACTGTAAAATGCAAGGAAGAGGGTTGTCCATGGAGAATTCATGCATCAAGGTTGTCAACAACCGAATTGATTTGCATTAAGAAAATGAATCCAACACATACATGTGCAGGTGCTGTTTTAAGAACTGGGAATCAGGCAACAAGAAGTTGGGTTGCTAGTATTATAAAGGAGAAGTTGAAAGCCGACCCGAACTATAAGCCAAGGGACATTGTGAGTGACATCAAACAGGATTATGGAATTCAATTAAATTACTTTCAGGCCTGGCGTGGGAAATCTAGATTGCCAAGGAACAAATTCAAGGTTCATATAAAGAGGCATATAGACAACTACCTTACTTCTGCGAAAAGATAATGGAGACAAATCCTGGTAGTCTCGCTACTTTCACGACTAAAGAAGATATTCGAGTTTTCATCGTCTTTTCATAGCATTCCATGCATCATTATATGGCTTTGAACTTGGATGTCGTCCTTTACTTTTTCTTGATAGCTTATTTTTAAGGTCAAAATACCAAGGTACACTTTTGGCAGCAACTGCTGCTGACGGCAACGACAGTGTTTTCCCTGTTGCTTTTGCCGTAGTAGATTCAGAATCTGATGATAACTGGCGTTGGTTTTTGATACAACTTAAGACTGCACTTTCAAGCTGTCATGATATGAATGTCATGGCTGACAGAGAGGCGGCTGCCATCAACGCTTTACCAGTGAGTCGCACTATAACATTCGTGGCAGATAGAGAGAAGGGATTAAGAGAATCAGTTGCTGAAGTTTTTAAGAATGATGAGGTCTACCATGCTTATTGTTTGCGATATCTTTCTGAGCAACTGATCAGAGATTTGAAGGGGCAGTTTCTCTTGAAGTTAAGCGTCTTATGGTCGAGGATTTGTTTGCCACAGCTTATGCAATCAAATCACCATTGACACCAGACCAGACGGCTTCCAAAGGTGTATTGAGAGTATCAAAAGTATCTCAGTTGAAGCCTATAACTGGATCATGCAAAGTGAACCTGACCACTGGTCTAATGCATGTTTTCCGGGTGCGAGGTATAACCATATGACATCAAACTTTGGGGAGCTATTTTACAGTTGGGTGTCAGATGCTGATGAATTGCCAATTACCCAGATGGTTGATTCGATTAGAGGAAAGATAATGGAGTTGATTTATACGCGCAGGACTGAGTCCAATCAATGGCTCACAAGGTTAACTCCGTCTATGGAGGAAAAATTTGAAAAGGAAAGCCTTAAAGGTCGTTCTTTTCATGTATCATTATCAACTGGGAACACGTTTGAGGTGCGTGGAGACTCCATTGAACTCGTTGACATTGGTCAATGCAGTTGTAGTTGTAAAGGATGGCAACTCACTGGGTTGCCTTGCAGCCTTGCAATGTCTGTCATTGTTTGCTTGGGCCGGGATCCTTATGACAGATTATTGTGCTAGATACTTTACCGCCAGTAGCTACAGACTAACATATTCAGAGTCGGTAAATCCCATTCCAAGTGCAGAAAGGCCCAGGAGAAATGAAATTTCTCAGGTTGCTGTAACTGTTACCCCCCCTCCAACTCGTCGTCCTCCTGGCAGACCTACCACTAAGAAAACTGCCTCCCTGGAGTCGATGAAACGTCAGCTCCAATGCAGTAAATGCAAGGGTACTGGGCACAACAAGTCAACATGCAAAGAGTTGGCACTGGAATTTTCGACTATTTAAGTACAAGTTTCTAGCCATAACTCATCTTAATGGTATCTTTTATTGTTTTTTCTGTTAAACATCTTGAACTATCGTACAAATTATATTAGTCAATAAAATGGACCATTTCTCCAGTGTTGTTAATCTGTATTGTGTTCTCTGTACAGCCTATCTATAGGAAAATTTTACCGTCCCTTTTAGGAAACCATTCCCTTGTATTTCAAGTGATTGTACACTACAACACTTATGTACGTATTTGTTTTGACAGCTTGTACTGTACAAGGTTTTAAAGCCAAGGGAATGATTTCCTAAAAGGGAATGTAAAATTCCCCTTATGTATATTCCTAGCATGATTGCTAGTAATGATTCTGCTCGTTGGAGGCATTTTTTTTGGTATTTTTTGTGTCAGCAATTTCTTATTTCTTGTAAATTTTTTGTAGGATCTGTGATATGTGAATGTTGTTCATAAAATATGCAACAGATTGGAATGCTCAATGTTAGTTTAGTATTTTTTTTTAATTTGTTAAAATTTTTATTTAAAAAGATTATTGGTATTTTTATTTCACTGTGTATCCTCTGATATTTGTATATGCCTCATGTTTAGAATGAGATATTGTATGTATTTATTTATTTTTTAAGTATAATTTATAGATATTGTTTTGTAGAAGTTTTAAGTGTAGAAGCATTTTGTTGTGTAAGTACACTTATCCAAGATTGTTATTGGATGAGGCTGACATATTGTTCTGTCTGGTTGGTAGTTCTTTATGTAAAAATTTTGATATTTAGCTTTATATGATGATGTTTCTAAGTAAAATATTTAGGGAAATTCTACAGTCCCTTTTAGGGAACCATTTTCTTGTGCTTTAAATACTTGTACAGTACAACACCATGTGCTTAAAAAGGTTGTACTGTACAAGCTTTTAAAGCTAAAGGAATGTTTCCCTAAAAGGGACGGTAGAATTCCCTAAATATTTATGTTCATTTTTTTATGGATATTCATGAATTTTTTTTATTTTTTTATTTTTTTATAGTAAGAATTGAATATCTATCAATGGATAATTCAGCTATTGCCAAGCTTTTTCAATTCATCACTAAAATCACACAAGCTATAGTTGATGAAAGGAAAAGTTGAAATCCCTATAGATTTCATGGGTGATTATGAAGATGAGATTTCTGATGCCATCAAGTTGTATGTTCCTTTTGGTGATTGTTGAACAACAGGATTTGAAAAAAAAAAAACAAAAAAAAAGAGTAATAGATACTTTTTTAACTTATTTAATCTTTATGATGGTTGGGATAAATTTGTGGATCATTATAACATTTTTCCTACATAGGCTTTGTTTTTCAAATATAAGTGTAACTCCGAATTTGATGCTTGTATACTTGAGAGTGATGGCACTGAGGCTTTATATCTAAGAATGATTGGTACAAAAGTGAGTATAAATTTTTAGCAAGTGACTGAAATTTTTAATGTGGAAAGAAGTACAGATACTATAATAATTTCAGTTGATTCACACAGCAGCTTTGAGAAGAAAATGGTTAAGGAACCTATTAAGAAATTTGCAAGACAGGTTCTAATAGATGTGCTGCAATGAAATTTCAGAATACAAAGAAGATGAGATCTGCAAGTAAGGATAAGGAACATCAACTTCATTTGAAGAGGACTTCTAATTCTAAATATCCATACTTCATTGCATCAATGCACTCTCACAGCCTTCTGCGGAGCCACAGTGTGTATGTTCTAGATGCATTTTCAAGAACTTATTTGAATGATTGTCCACACTGATTTTATTGGTATTCGAAATTCTGAGAATCCATATTGGAATGTGAGTACTATTTTGAAGAATGATGAGGTGGTAAGTCTGGGCAGTGATGGAACAAAATTGAGCATGATAATGAGCTCGCCCCGAGAGATATTTGTGAGTTTGAACTGATTGAATCTTCTAATGCGATGTTGAAACTCACTGTATTCTGTGGCGATGACTTTGCAGCTGGTCTAAGCAACTGAAGTGGTGAATTTCTTACTTAAAGTTGTAATAGTTGTGGATATTGTGTAATTTAGTTTGTTAGTTTTCTTTTGTATGTCTGAAATTATATCAGATAAGATAATAGGAGATCTTTGGATTAAGTATTTGTAAACACTCGTTAAACATTGTCTCCTTTGAAATGTTAATATGTGTTTAGTTAAGTTTGTTTGGTGTTTTAGCATTATTAAACTTTTGTTCCTGGTAAATAGCTTAAATGGTTTGGTTATTTTTTGATGCAATTGTTAAGTAAATATATTGATCTAAGTAATAACATCTATAAAATGATTATCAGTACTATGCTTAGTAAGTTGACTTTAAATACTTTTGTAATGGGAAAATATCAGTATACATAAAACCTATTGCTGCAGGTGTTATCATTGAATTTAAGTTTGCTCCTTAAAGTGAAACAGTGAGATCTCTAGGTTGGATTCTGGAATGGCAAAAGAATAGAAAAATGGATTCGTGGGATTTGGCAGGATCATAATAAGCTTGAGTGAGGATCTTTCTCAACAGATTTAGAAGAAATATATGTACCAAAAAATGGTGGTGGCATGATTATCCAAGAAAGGCCAATTGAACTAAGTCAAGACTAGATTAGTAGTAATGCCAAGATTTCAATCCATGTTCTTAATACAACTTCAGTGCTAGCTTCTTTCAAGAGCAGTTAAGTGGAGAAGCAGCATATAAGTCACAAAAAAAAGTTTAACAACTGCAATGCTTTTACATGGCAACAATATCACACCTATTTACATCACATATTATACTTTCAATATATTTTTGTAGAGACAATAAAGATAATGGATTATAAGCAATAGAATTGCACTTTTACATATATCAAAAGAAATAGAGCTGCAACATGTTTCTGTAGTTCTTCAATTTGTCTTTTTATCTTTTGGGGTGGATTTGGTCGTGCACTTGCCTTGAAAAGTCTTTGTTCGTGGAGAGTTGAGTTCAGTTCGCTGCTCAGAAGATGGCTGTTCCAGAGGTGTTGTGATAGCTTCAGTAGAAGTAGCTGCATTGGTAGTGTCTTCATCATCAAACACAAGTGTTCTCTTGACACTAATTGCAGATGAAACACTAGCGATTTCAGCAATTCTTCAATAACTTGCTTTGTTGTACGAGTGAACATCTGTTCTTTTAAACTGTTCTTTTCATGCTTTAGAGTTGTTATTGCAATTAGTTCAGAATAGTTGTTCTTGGAGCTGTCAGCTCTGGTGGAATCTGCAATTCTTCTTCAGCATATAAGCTTTGACAACGCTGGTTTCATTTTTTTTTTTTTTTTTTCTGTCCTTGATAATCAACATTATAAGATCCTATGAAGCATATCATCGTGTGATTGTTGATGCTGTCTACAAGTTGTTGATCAATTAGTGTGTCCTGTCATGAGAAATTTTAATTATAGATTTAGTTGCTGAAAAGTAAGCATAATAAGTATGAGAATACAGTAATGAAGCCTGCCTTACATTGTCACGTATCTCTTTAAGTTCAGTAACAGTAAATGTTATATAAACTTTAGAACATCTTCACCAGCAATGATAGTGTTAAGAGAATCTGTGGAATCAGTTAAAACAATGGCAATGCGGCACCTGTAACATAAAGTTCTGATGTTAGAATTGCAGCTTTCTATAGTTATATATTAAAATCAAAATACAGAAGTATGTTTCACCAGAATTGAACATCAGTGTTTTCATTACAAGCAGGACAAGTTATATTCCAATCAATTTCAGCATTAACAGCTTTCAGACAATTAGCACATGCTATGTACTAATATTGTTTTGACTGACCATGACTGAGTTTTGCAATTCCCTTCACCTATGCAGTTTTTTGCTGGTTGATAACAGAATATATCAGTGTAAAGCATTTAGCAATTTAATTGTTTAATTGTTGCAGAAGGTATATTCATGGTTTAAATCACCATAACAGTTAAAAAATTTAGGCTTTGAAAAGATCTTATTGATGTTTTTATATCAACAATGTCTTCTTTTTTGGGAGGTGGCAACAGAAAGGATGAATCCTTGTGAGTTTTGGCATCAAACAAAGCCCCGATTTCATCTTTGTTTTCAGTGCACCTGTAAAAATATATTACATCAATTTTAGTAAATTTTGTCATGTAAATGCTTATTTTTAACATTTATACAAAATTTTCAAGCACATGGTTGGAGTAATTAAAGGTATGTATTTCAATGTATCTACCATTCTCTAAGATGCTGCTCTTTTGGTATGGGAGGGTTGATTAGGATTGCTGATGATATCCTTGCAGTTAAAGACAATGCTGTATTGGGTATGGCGGACAATGCTTGAAATGTCAATTTTGCCGAATATATGTAAAACTTGAATTAGAATATATATGAAGGTTTATTTGTTTCTTACAGTTAAATGTAGTCACTTCACTGTCATTGCAATGACCATTGGTGCAGTAGCAATTGAGTTTGCTATTTTGTTTCCTTCAGTTTCTTCAAAGTCATGCTACAGTCTCAATAGCATCAGTCTTTTCCCGCAAAAAACATAGAAATTAATATTGCAGTTTCATTATGTGAAAAGAAAGACATTTCAGATGGCATAACTCACTTTTCATTAACAATCACAAACTCTCTTGTTGTTTCATCAGAGCCTTGAACTTTTTATGGAAAGCATGTATCACAAAGCTTTGACATTTATCAGATTTCTTTATATGCAAGCTTTCTTATCAGTATTGGTTATTTGTAAATGTAGTAGTGTTTTAATAGTATACTTTGCAGATTACCAGTATCAGCAATTTTGTGAAGGTCACTGAAATGTGCATGCCTTTAAGGTTAAAAGTGCGTGGCAAAGTTGGTGGAATAGGCTCCGCGTGTAGTTCAATCAATGTAGTTGAATTGATAAATCAGGTAAATATATATTCACGGACTTTAAATGCAGGGAATGTTTCTGAAAGAGCTACATTAGAAATATCTCTAGAATGGCCACAGTATTTTTCGGACAAATGGAATCTGTTGCATCCTTTTCCCTTGCATTTTTTCTACTTCGTGCTTTTAATATGCTTTGGGATCCCTTGATGCCAACCAAGGTCCCCAAATGAAAAAAGCAAGGGTACTGAAATGGATCATAACAACCATAATAGTACTGAATATTTTTGGAGTTACCCCTATTTGGATAAACTTTAATATCATGTCGTCTTATTTCGCTATTTTCTTTCCCTTCTGTTCATAAAGCTGCGACTTGCGAAGCTGTGGGCTTACTATACACCCTTCAATCAACATTAGGAAGAGCTCTCAGAAAATTTGATAATTCTCTAAGTTAGGTAGTTGTTTAATTATAATAACTCTTAAAGAATCAAGCATATGGATTTTGTTTAATGACATAGATAATTTTTTATTTATTTATTAGATTCTCTGATAATCTAAGAGATGCTACCAATCAATTAGATAACTCATGTTCAGTGCCACAAAAATACAACTAAAGATTGCTTGATGAACCATCAAGTGGTATCAAATCATTTAGAAAATGATAAACTGTTAGGATTTGTATCCCGAAAATTTGGTTAAATTAATTTTAGCGAACCCTTTAATGACGATAACGAAAAATAATAACGAAAATATGCAGAGAAAATATAAGTGGAAAGAGATACAAAAGTTTTACGTGGTTCGGTCAATTAGACATACGTCCACGGGCAGAGGAGAGCAATATTTCACTATATGAAAAAGATACAAAAGTTTTGAAAAAAATCCCGAAAGAGAGATATCTCAAATAAATACTTGGGAATTAAACCGAAAAACAAGTTCTAAGAACTTGTAAAATTCTCTGTGTTTTTCTTTTCTGTTAAGATGCCTTCAATAAGCTGAGAACTCTTTCCTTTTATAGGCAAAATTCAACACAAGCTTCCAAAAGCAAAATAATTCAGCTGACAAAGTGTCCAATTCACGCAAAAGACCGTGTCCAATTGCTCACATGAAGCAAGCATTTGAAGTCTTGCCTTGGTCCAACTCAATCGCAAAATTTACCATGTTGCCTTTTTAAGACCCACACACCAAAAATACAACACAATAAATAACTGTTCTTTTATATTTAACACACCAAACAAACTACTAGAACAACAAAACTTATGATTCACTAACACACTAATTAACCAATACAAAATACAGAAAATCAGGACTAGAATCATCAAATTAAGTATAATTAGACCATAAAAATAACTCTAAACAGAGAGTTGTCAACTCTCCCCAAAGGGTGATGATAAAACTTGAGTTGAACGTTTGATAATTTGTTTAAGAAAAATTTGGCTTGACTCATAACTTTTGAGTTGAATTTAAACACATCCATAGTGTCTTGTTTGTTTATAATTTTCACTCTAATTTACTATTTTCTTGCCTTAAAAAATTGCTCTATAATAGTCTAGAATTCAATTATGATTGTTTGCTCTATAATAGTCTAAAATTCAATTACGATGGTTAAATGATGTAATATGAATACCTATTACGATTATTTAGGGAAATTATTTGCATCTTGTGATTTTAAATATATGCAAAAAATAAGGAAAGATAGATTCAATAAGAAAAATAACTAATAAGTAGGAAAAATGGAAGATACTCTATGCAGTTAAATTACTTCTAATATTTTATTTCAATTTTACGAACTTATCAAGTCGGACAGCATGATGATCGTGCTTGGCTTGTTAAAAAAGTTGATTATCAAAAATTGTATAGGCATGGATTGTAATTCAATGAACAAAATTTGAACGAGTTTGTCTTGAGTTGAATTGAAGTTAAGTATCAATCTACTTGAGTTCTGATGAATTGTATGGATTTTGCAGAGAGATAAAGGGTGAAATCTAAGGAGGAAAGAAAATACGATAGCTGAATTACGAGAAGAAACTTGTACGTACAACTATATGGATCTAGAACCATGAACCCCTTATCTATAGGCAAATATGAGGGGCTTTATGGGCAATACACTATTAGCTGAACCAAGTCTAAATTATATAAATGTCCTTAATGAGGGTTCCATCTAAACACTTCTAGAACAATCATAAAAAACATGCTAAGTGTTAATCCTGAGCACCATCATTAATCCCTTCGGCTGGATGCCAAACTTTAGGATCGGGGCCGAGCAGATAATAATCATTGAAGTCCCCTATAACTCTTTTCCCGACCTTGATGTCGAGGTTTAGTATCCTTTTATGCGATGCTCCGAACCGAAAGGCATATGTTCCGAGCTGAGGAATATTCGAGCCTTAATTTATCATGGCCACCTTCTGGCACTTTGGCACATGCTTGCATGAACTTGAGACTTTTTAAATCCTTCCTTGTGAATCCCAAGTCTTTTTTTCACTTTCTACCAATAATGGCGAGCTATCCCATAAAGCCTGTTGTTTAATAATGATGACTCTTCCATAAAGCCTGCGGCTCACTGAGTCCCCATGCACTATTAATGTTTGTACTGCGCAACACTTCGTTTTCTTCACCCCACCTTTAATTTAATGATTCTTTTTAAAAGATAAACCTATTTTAAATTTGGGGATGACTTATAACCTTTCATTTTCCCCCAATTGAGGCAAAATTTTTCGTTTTCCCTCAATTAGGGTAATAACTTTCCATTTCCCCCAATTAAAGTACAATCAATTCAGTTTTCCCCAAACACAGGCCTTGCCCTATATATATGTATTCCCTTACCTTGTAGCTTCACTTCTCCCTTTTATTTTTCACCCCTGTTTTTCTTCCAACAAACTTCTTTTTCTCCTTCTTCCTGCACTCTTTATGGGCAAACACCTCCCCTTGCAACCTCCATTCTTCCATTATCTTCTTCACACAAATCCCCCTTTTCACAAATTCGTGGCCAACCACCACACGATTTGTCACTGACCAATAGTCGGAACGTCGCTCGCCGTACATTTTCATGCTACCTTCAAGCTTCTTCCCCTTTCTTCGCACTTATCAAAGAGCCATGGCCGGTGCGTTCACTCCTTCCTCATTCATAAGCATTCCTCGACCCCCTTCCCCAGTGAATGAAATTGATAAACTACTGAATCCTTTTGACGAAGCCCTCATAGCCGCCGTCTCCCTAAATTTTCTAACTGAACCTCTCTCAATCGAACTTCTTATAATGACTACCCTGACCTTCAGACCCTAAGCATCCCTAACATATTTGAACCCGAAGATATCAAAACCCTTAGGGATAGGTACCAATTCCCAAAGAGCGTACATATTGAATTCCCTACATTTGAGGACCGAGGCCACTTGCCTTCTCCTAACTACTTAATTGTTTACCAGGATGTGTACTTGGGGCAGGGCTAATGCTCCCCATAGCCCTCTTTCTATCCTAACTTTCTAATTGTTGGGACAATAGTATATCCCAACTGACAGCCCACGCTATCAAAGTTATTGTTGACTTTTCTTTTTTGTGTAAATTATATGACATTCCCATTTCTTTGGATGCCTTTAGGATGATTTTAAAACTCTCCCCCTCAAAAGGGTTTTTTTATATTTCACCCCGAGATCCGGGCAAGTAGCTTACCTCGGGCAACCTTTCTTCTATCCATGACTGGAAGAAATCCTTTTTCTTTGTCTAATATTTATATCCTCTTATGCCCCAAGATCCTTGGAACCTCATTAAAGAAAATTTTAAAACAAAAAATACCTCCTCTCTGGACTCTAATGAGGCAAAGAGGCCCATCGAGTCCAACCTTAGGATAGACTTTCATAACCAGCCGGCCATTCTTCCCAATAATCACTTGGTCCAGGCTGGCTTATTTTATGGGCACATTACCCCTCAGAGCTACCCCCACCAAGACTAATCTAAATGGTGTGTGTCAAGTAGTTGTTCATGGAGTGGTTCTATATGGCCACAGGACACTAGGCAACACATCAACCCATGATGACACCTTTGGCTTACCCCAACCGAGTTTTGTGTCCCATAAGAAGGGTTCGGTTACAATTTTCTGCTTTCCATTTGCTTGAGGATGTACCACCAAGGTGAATTCTGTTTTATGCTAAGATTAGAACAGAAACTCTTGACAGGTTCTCCCTCAAACTGCTTCCCATAGTCAGAAATAAGAATAGAAAGGATTCCGAAATGACAAATAATATTTTTCCAAAAGAACTTTTCTATTGATCTTGCAGAGATAGAGGCTAAAGGTTTAGCTTCGATCCATTTGGTGAAATAATCAATTGCTACTACTAAAAATTCAACTTTACCTACCCCCCTTCGGTAACGGTCCTAGGAGGTCTATTCCGTATTGGGAGAATGGCCATGGACTTTGAATTGGAACCATATCCGAGCCTAGTCTACGAGGAACAAGTGCATGCATTTGGCATTGTGGCACCTTCGAACTAAGTCATCTGCATCTGAATGTAAAATGGGCCAATAATGCCTTGAAAGTAATAACCGTACGAGCTATGATCCTCAGCCCTATATGGCTTCCACATATACCTTCATAGACCTCCCTTAGCACATAATTAGCCTCGGTAGGACCGAACCATATCAGTATTAAGTACGAAAAAGCCTTTTTGTAAAGAAATCCATCGATCAATGTGTATTTCATGGCTTTATATTTAAGCTTTCTAGCTTCACCCAAATCTTCAGGAAGTTCAGTACTGTTCAAGTAATTTATTATAGGTTCCAACTAAGGTTTGTGTGAATATCCATAATTTTATCCATAGAATCGATAGACCTTGAATCTTACACTTCCACTAATATTTCCTTTGTCAGGTGAGAGTATATTGCCGAGGCTAGCTTTGATAAAGCATCCGCATGTGTACTTTTAGCTCGTGGAACTTTGAGAAGATTTGCTTTTTTGAATTTTGGCATCCAGCATTTCATTTTTGTCAAATATTTCTTTAAAATCACTTCTTAGGCTTCATAATTTCCCAGACGTTGATTTATAGCTGAACTGTGAATCACTATGCATCTTTATAGTTTGAGCTCTTATTTTATGGGCCAACTTCATCTCACATATGAGTGCTTTGTATTCACCTTCATTGTTTGTTGCTGAAAACCCGAATCTTAATGCATAAGTGAGGTAATCTCCTTCTAAAGACCTAATTATGATACTTGCCCTAATCCAGATTCGCACGAAAACCCATTAACGTGAAGTTCCCATACAAGGTCTTATCTTAATTGGTGTTCCTTGGATTGGTCCACTGACATGATTAACTCTAGCTTTTTGGATCCACAGTTTTCGGTTATGAAGTCCACCAGAACTTGTGCTTTAATGGCTGTTCAAGGTTTGATCTCAATATTAAATTCAAATAGCTCAACAGACGCATTTTAGCATTCTTCCTGAGGTGTCAGGTTTACTCAATATATTTTTCAAGGGAAAATTTGATAAAACAATAATTCTATGTCCGTGGAAACAAGGTCTTAACTTCTGAGCTGATATCACCAAAGAGAAGGCACTAGCTTTTCTATAAGAAAATAATTCCTTTCCGACCCTTGAAGCACTTTACTTATGAAATATATAAGGCACTGATTGCTATGTTCATCATCTTTTATAAGAACCGAACTGATCACCGAGTCTGAAATTGACATATACAAATACAAAGTTCTTCTTTTTGTGAAAATACGAGTTTTGAAGTTGCTCAAATATTTCTTAAACTTTTCAAAGGCCTTTTGAGCTTTTTCTGTCCACTGAAAATTCTTTGTCTTTCTTATAGGTTGATGAAATAGTAACCCTCTTTTGGCTGATTTTGATACAAATCCATTTAGAGTTGCAATTCTTCCGGTTAGCTTTTGAACTTCTTTGATAAAGGTGGGAGTTTTCATGTTAATTATAGCTTGAACCTTTTTCGGGTTAGCCTCAATTCTCCTTGAATCCAAGAAATTTTCCTAAAGAGACCCCAAATGTGCATTTTTTGGGGTTCATTTTCATTCGGATTGATCTTAATGTTTCAAAAGTTTCCCTTAGATCACTTCTAATGTCTTCTCGAAGGTTCTTTTACTGACCTCCATATCACCTATATAAACTTTCATGTTACAACCTATTTGCGATTTGAACACTTTTTTAACAAGCCTCTGATATGTGACTCCTGCATTTTTAAGATCAAAAGGCATGGTAACATAGCTATACATGCCACGGTCTATGATGAAGGAGGTTTTCTCTTCATCTTTCTTTGCCATGAATATCTAGTGATATCCTTTGAAGGCATCTTAAACATGTAAAATATAAAATCTTTCAAATAAATCAACTACTATATCGATCCAAAGCAAAGGGTAACTATCCTTTGGGCGGGCTTTATTAAGATCAGTGAAATCCTAGCACATGCACCATGACGGATCTTGTTTTGTTACAAGATCAGGATTACAAAGCCAGGTCGTATATAGTACTTCTCTAATAATTTTTTCAACTAAGAGTTTATCCATCTCAGCTTCAATAGCCAGACTTCGTTCTAGCCCGAAAAGGCAGTTCTTCTACTGTTTATTGGCTTGTGTGATGGGTCAACTCCAAGTTTATGCTCCATGAACTCTCGGGGAATACAGGCCATATCTTCTACTGTCCATGCAAATATATCCTTGTATTCATAAAGAAGTCTAAAAATGAGACCCTTAAACTCTGTTGGAAAAGCGGCATAGATTTTTATCTTTTTGTCCGGGAAGCTCAGGTCCAGGGGGATTTCTTCAATTGGGACCTCATTTTTTGGCTCCATTTCGGCCTTACCTTTCCCATTGGCCCAGGTAATTCTAGTATTTCATGTGCGCTTATTGAAGGACCTGTATTTTCTCTTTTTCTCCTCAAGTCAATCGATAATTCTTGCGGCACACCCATGGTAGATGGAACATCGAACATTTGAGAAAAAAACTTCATCTACAACAGACGTTGCTGGTGATTGGTTGCAAGGACATCATATAACATGCTTGAGCCTCTTGCTGATCACCAATCACTATGCCTCTGACCTATCCCTCAACATGAATTTTATCTCAATATTAGAAAAATAGAGAGGAAGATCCTATATGTATATTGCATGGGTCGGCCTAGGATCATATTATACAAACTGTCCTTTTCACGATGATGAAATTAGTCATCTCAACTTTGTGCTTGGGGAGAGTTCCGAGGGTCAATGGTAGCATAATCTATCCTTCTGGTATGACTGAGTCCCTAATAAAGCCCACCAGAGAAGTCTTAAAAGGCTTAATTAGGGATGGGTCAATAAGCATTTTCTCCCCAGCATTCCAGAAAATTATATTCGCCAAACTTCCAATATTAACGAACACTCTATGAATTTCATAACCAGGCACCTGTACATGAATTACCATAGGGTCGTTATGAGGCATGCGGTTGGGCACAAGGTTAGCTGAGGTGTACCCAAGGCTTATAAAAGGTTTTAGCCTCTTTTTGCAATCTTCACCTGCAGGTACATACCTCGCATACTTTTTCCTTGCATTACTGGAATTTTCAGTCATTGGTCTTATAGTGTTTATCACTCCAACCACAACTATGAATCTGCTCCTCTTGAGCTTGATTATTATTTCTGTTCTGGTTCTTTTGATTCCACTAACAAGGAGGATATTGGCGACATTGCACAGGATTGTCTGTATTGTTAGCACTTCTTGGAAACTCAGCAGTAGTTCGGCTGATGAACTACTACAGGTGGCCTTTTGGATTGCTCTTTCTATTCCAACCTTTAAGTGATTGCACACCTCTTATACCCTGGCTATGTTGGCCATGGAATGTGCAATACTTTGACTTATCCCTCTGATTAGGTCCTGCCACCATTAGGAAGGAGGTTCAAAGATTTCGAGGTGTTGAACCTGATATAATATTTCCATCCTCGAAGTATTAAGAGACGTAAAATTTGAATCCGGTAGGACCTTTGTCCTCGAAGGTCGATCAGCATTATTATTTGGATAGACTACCTTGTTAGCCAATAGTCTTCGGCTGGGATAATTCAGTCTATCGGCAATTTTTGGCTTCTTAGAAGAGGAGAAGTCCAAAGCACTTGAATTTCTTTTCCCTTTGAGACTCGTACATTTCTTGCTTAGTTCTGTTAGACTTCTCGCCTTGTATGAATTCTGAGGTTTTCTCTTGAAGCTCAAAATAAGTATTAGGCATCCTTTTAGCTAGTTCGGCATTGAAACTCCAGGTCAGATGCCACTGCAGAAGGTAGCAATTAAGATTTTCTTATCAACATTTTTTGTTTCAATTGCTTCATCATGGGAGCGATCAACGAACTTATTAAAAGGCTCGTCTGATTTCTGCCAAATATTCGTGAGATGTGAAGTGTCCTTTTGTATCACGGATTTACTCTAAAAATGCCTGAGGAAGGACTTTGCCAGGTCATGAAAAGTAGCTATTGAATTCAACGGTAGCTCTTGGAACCATTTCTGTGCAAGGCCTTGAAGCGTCGTGGCAAACAACTTGCACCAGATAGCGTCACTATATCCATAGAGGCTAGTCACAGCCATCACATGTGAAAGATGATCCGACAGATCGAAATCATCTTTGTACCAGACTATAGATCAGGTAACTTGAACTGGTGTGACAGAGGCTCCGTTTTTATTGAAATTGTAGAGGGATCTCTATCAATCTCAGTCAAAATGGAAATATGAGCCATTAAGTTGTTTTTCTTCAAAATTTCTTGGATTTTGTTTTCAAGGCTTTGCTCCTCAAGCTATTTTAGAACAACTGAGAAAGGGCCTTTGTGATTGTACTTTTTGATGATTGTAAGCCGATCCTCTCATGCATCAGTATTCTCTCTGGTCTGCTAGTTACTGTCTGTGACTCCTCAAATTGGTCATCCGAGCGAGGCCTCATAATTTTGTCTTAGGTCATTAGGGCTTACAGTGTTCTCAGGCTATTTGCCAAGACACCGGCCAGGAACCCGTTGCTGCTCAGTTCGAGGTGTGGCTACTCGGTTAGATCGATCATATGTATTGTTGTTTTCGTGTTGCTCCACAAAGGCTCAAAAACACTCAAAATGATTAGTAATATACTTCATAACATCATTTTGCTTCTGTTGTGGTCCTCAGTAGATGTTTTGAAGTCCTCCACCTCATTGTTTTGAAGCAGAATTTGAGGAATGCTTTCTTCAACCTCCTTGCTAGTTGCACGTTTTGCACCTTAGTTCTTCATCTCTTTGGAAAATGAAACTGATAATGGAATTTGGTGTAGCTAAGAAATTGAGAATTTTCAATTCCCACAGACAGCACCAAATAATGAATTGTATGGATTTTGTAGAGAGAGAAAGGGCGAACTGAGGAGAGAAAACATGAGACTTGAATTATGAGGATAAACCTATTAGGACAACTATATGGATATAGGCCTATGAACCCCTTATTTATAAACATATATGGCCAATTTTGTATAATAGATGAACCAAACTTACCTGGCAGCCATTCATTAAGGTCCTTAATGATAAATCAAGTTTTTCTAGAACAATTATCAAAAGCATGCCAAGTGCTAAACCTGAGCACCATCAAGTTCATTTACAGCCACAGATGTTAATCTTGTCCTCAGCCATCTTGTCAAACCTTCTACATATCATCCAAAAATATATCCAATTTAGCTTCAAAAAAATTTTCATGATTGGGGAGCTTCTTCATACTCTTCTACCTCATGATTGTCGCCATTCACATTGAGGGTAAGAATGGTAAACAACAAAGTAAGTAGGGCAAAAGGATTGAGGATAGAGACGAGCGACACAATTAGTACAAAGACAGAAGAAGATGCCGGTGGCAAATGTTGTGGAGGAAGCGGTACACCTCCATACCACAATTACCGCAGTGGTTGGAGTGGTGGAAGAAGAGGAAGATAGGTCAAACTGTATTAACATGGTTGTATTTTGGTTTAATTAAAATCAAGTCCTGCTGAGAAAATAGGTCCTAGTAGAACTACTAAATTACTCCATCCTTAAATAAATAATAAAGGCATCTATTCTATACTATATATAAAGAGAGAATTTTATTTAGTATGGTGGTCTTGAAAAGTTTAAAATTTGAAAAGTTAAAAAAAAAAAAAAAACAATCATTTCCTATCACTTTTTATTTTTTTTTAATTTTATTTATTTAAAAAGATAAAATTTGTATAACTAACCAAAGAAGCAATAACTATCTATTAATTTTGGATCTAAAAATAATCTGTACATAATCTATATTATAATAGTTTATAAATAATACAAAACAAATTTTTAAACAATATTTTATAATTTTTTATTGCACACATAGAGTGTGCCTTTTATCACTTGTAGAGAATAAGATTGCTATTTAAATAACTAAATTTTAGGCAAAATTGACCTTATATGATTAAATTGCCCTTTCGACCTATAAATTAAAGAGTTGTAACATTAATTTTCTTCTTCAACCTATTTTCTCTCCCCCCAATCTCACGTTCCTCTCTCTTCCCACCCACTCCCTCAATATCACATCTCTTCATTTTCAGTAATTAATTAATTGAAAAAACATATGAGCAAAATTGATAAAAAAAAATAATATTTAAATTATCACTTAAAATATAATGAAATTTTTTCAAGAGAAAGTTGTCAACTATTACTCCTTTGTTTTTTGTTATGGTGACTACTTTTAATTAATGGGTTGAGTTTTTTTAACAGCAATTTTGTTTAATTTTTCAAACTAATTTAAAATTTTTATGTCGTAATAAACTTCAACTTTTTTAAAAAAATTAGTCAAAAATCAAATAATTATGTAAGAAATATTTTTTTAAAACCCACATTTACACTTATCTCCTGATTCAAACCAATAACTAAGAAACTATAAAAAAGAGTTTTAACATCTAAGTTACACATTCAATGCCTTTATGAAATTTTCGTTACAAAATATGTAGTTCGACAAAGAAGGTCCCGCAAATAAATATTTTTAAACACAAATTTATTAATTGAACAAATTTTGCTATCCAGCTCAATCGGTATAAGAAATTTCTATGAAGCGGCATTTTAATTTTGTATATTTAAATTCAACTACTGTTTCAAAAAATATCTTGCCCAAAAGTCTAGATCACAAACTAGTATAAATAAAAGGCCCGAAAGATCAAATTGTAAACTAATATTAGCAAATAAGGTCCAGAAGCCCAATCATAAACTACTACCAATAAAATGCTAGCAAAAGTAGAGACATATTTCTAACAAAATTGCTATTAACGGTAGCAAGATATTTTCCTACATAATAATTCAGCACTAATCTCCGTTTCTTCATCTCAATTCCTAGTTCTCACCATTTATTTATTTATTAAAATTTTTTTCTTTTTCAAAAATAAATCTACAGTGAATTTTTAGTTACTCCTTGATGATCAGAACTCATGACTTAAATAAATGTGATCTCACAACTCGCCAACATTTATAAATGGTCACAAAAAGCCATAAATGTTCCAAGACATTTCACCAATGTTTCTTCATCACAATTAGTAGAGTTTATATTAAATTATCATATTTATTCATTTTCATGACATCTAAGAGATCTTTGGTATAAAACTTTTTATTATTATGATGATATTTTAGCATATAAAATGGAAAATTTTTTATACCAACTAGTTTTGGACCCGTTCGTTGAACACAAATAAATATTATTCATAAAGTTGATGCTTTCCATTGATAACCCTCTCAAAAAAACTTTGCTATAACTTTATTCATATCTTGAAAAAGAACTCCAACTTTATTTGTTATGTTGTTGAACTCAAAATTAAAAAATTCGTCTTTTGTTGCAAGAATCACAAAAACATTAGTCATATAAGTATTAACCAACATAAACAAAAGTTTAATGACTATTCCAATCATAAATAAATAAACCTATTAGATAATATTGGGAAAATAAACTTTTTTTTAGAGCTTCTTTTTCCTCCTAGTCTTTTCTTTTCGACTCCACATCCAATCCTGCATGCATATCAACATGAACTTGTTCTCCATTTTCACTGGATATAAACAAATAGAAAAGTTATGCGTAAAAGACATTCTTAAAATTGTACTTCTTACAGTGGAAATAATATTATTTTGTCTTATCAAAATCTTAAACTGAATTTATCTTCTCAAGCAAATTTTCTTATGAGGATTTCTTTCAACTGGTGTCTGATTTGAACTTATAAGGAAGACTGAGTTATAGTTGAAGATGAACTTAATTGACTCTAATTAAAGTCAGATATCGGCATCAATGGAGTTTGTATAGTTTGAGAACATGACGCTCCTATTTCACTTGGTTGTTCATCAAAGTAATCTAATGTCAAATAACAAAAATAAATTTAAAAAAATAAAGAAATATTTAGTATTAAATGCGTGAAGTAATTGTACGATACCTAAGATAGCAAAAAGCATGTTTTTAGAAGTAAATCATTGTGAAACCATCTTATAAATATGACCTTATTGCTACCTTCTTCCAAATTGTAACTATTCGACTTGATTTGAAAGACAAACGGTTTTCATTTGATTTTATTAACAACTTTCAATGTGAATTCCTTCTTGAAAATGTAAGTCATAAAAATATTTACTATAAACAATCAAAACAAATAAGTATAATTTCATACAATACATGTTATTTTGAAAACTAACTACATGATATAAATTGTGTATATTTTTACCTTATTAAATTCATTCAAGAACAAATGACAACTCATATTGAATTATTCTTTCAGCCTTCTGATCGAAAATAACGAACCAAACACTATTCATTGTATCACTTGCTAACACCTTAGGATGTACCTATATGATATATTTTTGTCAAATGAATCCATGAAATGCAAAAGATATTTGCACATCATCTATAAAGTAAAATTACAAAATGTTGAATGTCATCCATAACATACCTCAACTTAGGTTATTGCACAATTGGGTTACAATTGTTACATACGAATTATGATCCTTCGAATGTTACCTTTTTTTGACATTTGGGACATGCTGCATAGTGTTGTTGACTATCAAAATCAACTTTCAAAATTGTGACTTTGCAAGTATACACCAATTCCAAAAGAAATATTATCTTATCAAATTAATATTAAATTTTAAAGATGCTTAAGTTTTATATCCATTATTCAATAGTCATAAATTATAAATCAAATTTTACCTCAGTTTGAATTGCAGACATAATATGGTAAATTATGTTCTGTCAAAAATCTACGATGAACATTAATTGCTGAATGCTTTCATGTGTTTTAGGTTGATGCAACATCTTAACAGGTCAGGGAGTATTACTGTCAATAATAAAAACAAAGTTAACCTTTTTTTTTAGATTCGGCATGACCTGTGAGAAAATATTAAAACCAATATCATATATCAGTATAGAGATTTAGGCATTTTCTTTGATAGTCTGCAATTTCGAGAATACTTAAATTCATATATACACGCTTGGCAGTAGTTGATGACAAATAGTATAAATCTTAATAACAAATTACAAAAAAAAAAAAAAAAAAAAAAAAGTAAAATATCATAAGAAAATTTCAATAATAAAATACTTACGAATAAAAGCTTAATTTTGAAATGATAGTTACCTCTGAATTCCTTTACAATCAATGCAGAGATAATCAACACGGACAACTGTGTGGATTTTATAATGGTATCATTATAAATTTGACTTGCTACTGATCCCCACAAATTAACTTTTTTGTGATCACCACTTAAGTATAAAGAATTATAAATGTGTAATTTAGACATGAATAATTCCAAAATTTGCATCTAAAGTTTTAGATTATCTAAAGTATAATTAATACCTCTTATTGGTAATTTCAATGTCATGTTTTTTTTCAGATTCACGAACTTGAGAAACTTCTTGAATTGGGCCCATTTTAGAAAGTATTGCAACCATATCTAAATCATAAAAAAATTGAAACTTTAGATCATAATTTATTGGTCTTCACATAAAATATTGAAACTTTAGATCATAATTTATTAGTCTTCACATAATATTTGGAAATTAAAGGAAATAGACATTAATCACTAATAAAAACTTATACAATTGTTTATTTATACCTTATAGATACGTAAAGACCAGACAACGTGAAGGGATGTCATTGAACTCTAGGAATTCAAATTTGTGAGCATTGATTGAATTAATGTCACCATCAACCTTTGAAACCAATGCAGTGATAGTGAAGTAAATGTTAAAATCATTGTGCACAATATTCCAGGATGGTTTTCTTGGTATCACTCTAAATATACATTTCTCTCGAGCAAAAGAGGACGAAACCTTTGCACTAAATTTTTAGGGACAATTGTTACCAAGTGCTAATTCTACAATAACATTAAAATAATTATATTTAACTATAGGAACAGAAAAACATAAAGAAGAATAATAAGTAATTGAATGTAATATTCATGATACTTACATTTTCATTGAGTAGAACCATTTCTAAAGCAATTATATTACAGTGTTGAAGTTAATGGCATCCTACATGCACGTCACTCTAATCTTTATCTTCTTGTAATCATGCCCCACAAACAATTGTTTAAGAAACTTGTAGTTTGAGATCATGATTTTCAATAGATACTTGATAATCAAAAATTTAATTAGATGAATAACGTAATACATATAGAACATATTAAACGAAATGTAAATGCAAGTCAACAATTTGCATATAATTTTTTAAGAAAAACCATAAGTAATTCAATATAATTGAGGTTGCAATATTGCATTTTTAGATTATCATAAATTTCTCGATATGCTATATTTCTTGTTCGATGATTTTCTGAATTTTGATCATTCTTTATAAGGAATTTTAGTCCCTGACATGAAATTACTCGAGAAGCAACAACATATAATTGGCCATGGCTGAACATAGGTTTTGGCAAGTAAACACCAACACTACCGAAAGTTTGGCCTTGACTCTTGTTTATGGTCGTAGCAAAACAAACTTTAACAGGAAACTAACACTGAATCATCTTAAAAAGCCATTTAGAATCAGTTGGAGTCATGTCAATTCTATGAATGAAGAACCATGTTCCTATATTTGTACCCATTATTGCTTCAGCTTCTATAATATTCTCTGCCTAATTGGTAATTATTAATCGAGTACTGTTGCGTAGTCCTCTATTAATCGAGTACTGTTGCGCAGTCCTATATGAATCGAGTATGGTTATACAGTCCTCGACTTTGATTCAAATTATACAATAGTATAATTGGGATACCCATCTTTAACTTAACTCGAGTGTAATTTGGATTACCAAAAATTTGAGTGTATTCAAAATCTCGATAGGGTATAAGGAAACTTGATTATAACCACAACCCAAATTGGGACAAATTCTATTTGCATTTAGGTAAACCCTAGAGTTATCAGGAATGTATGAAAGAATAACACATTTTACTTCGTCAACATCATCATTAGTTGTGGCAAGGATAGCTCTGTGGTGAAGATAAGAAGGATCATTGTAGTGAGACAGCAGGTTTGGATATGTACTGTTAACAATTTGATTCACACAATCTGCACTAGTAGGAATCAACAAATCATCTGGTATATCAATCTAAGTAGACTCTTCTTCATCATCCAAGGAAGAATTAGGTAGTTTTCCCTCACCTAAGTCTAAAATCCACTTACTAAAGTCAATCAAATTCTGGATTGAGTCTGGACAAATACTATTATCTCTCAAACGCATGTTCACAGATAATACAAAGAGACGATAATGACTCCAAACCAAAGGAAATCAATTAATGTGACGAAGTAACAGTTTTAGATCAATCCCCTTTGGGTACAACAGGAAGGATCTGTCTAAAATCACCACCGAATAACACACTTTTGCCACCGAACATTTTGTGCTTGGATCAGGGTCTTTGAAATGCATGATGTTCCTCAATTTCCTATCCACTGCTTCAAAAATGTTTCTACGCAACATTACTGCTTCATCCTAAATAATCAATGATGTACTACAAATTAATTCAGCCAAGTGTGATCCCTTGACTAATTGTGTAAATAGAGTCACCATTGACAATTATAGGTATTTTAAACCTCGAATGAGTAGTCTTTCCTCCAGGTAGCGAAAAGGAAGCTATACCAGAAAATGCCACAACTAACACGACACTTTCTTGTGAGCGCAATCGAGCAATTATAGTTCTCCATAAGTATGTCTTGCATGTTTCTCCATTACCATATACAAAAAATAGATCATCAGTACATGTATCAATAACATGGATCACAGAATTGTACACTTCTAATTGTTCAATCGTTCAATCCGACACGGATTGGAAAATATTCAAGTTAAAGAATCTCTCTATTATAACTTAACTCTTCTGCTATTAATCAATTGTGGACCTCATTAAGATGCAACATGTCAGGAAAAGGAAGTGTGAGAAAATCTTTCAAAGATCTACTATTTCGATTGAGGATTTTCTCAACTTCATACAACACATAGTTCATAATTTGAGAAGGATTAAAAATAATACTGTTACTTCCTGAAAGACGTCATTGACGATGAAGTATATCATCAGAAAGTAACTCCCAATTCTTTTCCCACAATCTAACGGATTCGCCACCCTAAAAAACAGTAACATTATCACAAATAACTCACACAATTGTTGACCAATTTGCCAATTTGCAACTTCCCTAAAAGCTTTTTGCCACTCTTCATCTCTATCCAATAACCCTAATGCCTAACATGCCTATTCAAAAGTAGGATACGTTATTCCATTAACTGTCCTGATCTCTTCATATGATCTGGGGCCTTTGATTTATATTTAACAACATGCGCAGATAGAATCTTTCTCCATTTGAAGGATGGGCATAAAAAATTCTACCTGTGGAACACCCAGACTTTTGTTTAGTCTACTTTCTCAAATTGAGTTTCAATCTTTTGTGTAGGGAAATCTACGACAGTCAACTCTCAGGCAAAATCATCTATTGAATTTGTCTTTATCCACTCAATGAATATTGTAATCTTTGCCACTTCTCAATTCAATACATCATCCAAAGGCTCATTGTCATTAAAAATTATAGGTTGCTTATCTGGAAGGTAAAAGTTCAACTGTTGAACTCCAATATTTATGTACTGAACATCAAAATTGAATATCCTCCAACAAGCTTCTGAAGTAGACATATATCTGCCATCTAAGTACTTCTTTATCTCATCCACTTGACGAATAACTCAAGTAGCAATCTGTCTATCAACCAATTCATTTTTCTCAATAACAAGAGTAGCCCTATCCTTTCCTTTCCTTTCCTTTGTGTAATACTTGAGGCAAAGAGATAAGTATTTATCGCCCTTCCCTAATTAAAATATTCAACACAAACATGCCCCCAATGCTTGAAGACTAAATCAACATTGTGCGGAACAATCCATCTGTTATTGATATCCACGCCACTTCTAACCCCAACTCTTCTATTATCTCTTCTCCTATATATCAGAAAACTATCTTTACTTATTGTTGTGTCAGTTTGAAAACTTTTGGGGATAATATTAGAAAGACTTGCGATTCTCTATGCACAGTGAGTTTCTGCTAGCTAGTCCATATGGACTGTGAGTCATAAAATTCCGAACTACTTCATGCACCACTAGATCAATATTCTTATCTGATAATTCAGCTGAAATAACTTTGTCAATATCAGCTATATATGTATATTTGTCATTTCGATGTAAGAATAACAGAATATGTGCATGGGGTAGACCCTTCTTTTGGTACTCGACTGTGTAGATAGCTGTATAAAGATTAAACCTATATACATAAACAATTAGTTTTAACAGATAATATAAGTCTAAAAGCTTTAGTATGAAATATATTAACAAGAATTAAGTACCTGTCATCAATCTACCAAAATGTTGTCCACTTATTAGATCATTCATCATATGATCCAACTTCATCTTAAAAACTCGTGCAACAATATCAGGTCAATCTTCAACCTTTGACCAGGAATGAAACTCAAACCCTTCTCAACTTCTGGCCGTTCAGGATTGCAAGTAAAAGTGATGAAGAGATCAAGGGGACCCATAAACCTGGATATAGCCATCGCATCCTGGTAATTTTGTACCATATATCATGGACCACCGATAAAAGTTGAAGGCAAGACAAACCGCCTTCTTGCTGATGTAGGTGTTGTATCTCCTCTCACAACAGTAACTCGCAAACCCTTATATAATTCAACTCTAATTTTTTCTTGATTAGCACATACCTAATTCAAATTGTTCTCTTCAATTGCAGCAAAAGCATCAACAATATACTATTGAAAAACATTACTAGCACTTACCAATATCTGTGCTTATAGCTGTTCGGATTATTTTGGATTCTTTAGGCATAATACTCTTTCATGCTGACAAACTCCCTCTTATTTGAAGCCTTCTTTGGATTTTGAGATACATTTCTAAGAATATCCACTCTAAAACCATTTTCACCCTATGGGAATACAATGGGATTGCATGGCCATAAAACTTGGATGTAATTCAATTATTCTTTTCAACCCCATAGTTTTCTCCTAAACAATAACATCTCGATTTCCACTTGGTTGTTCTCTGTCACCGACAACAAGTTCAGCCATCGCCGAAGCTGTTGGAAAGTTGTACTGTCTCCCTTCTTGAGATCAAGTTCCAATTAACCTTAAACAGACAGGAACATAATTTGATTCGTGGAATCTAACTCTTGCCATTTTGAATACTTTTGCAAGGGGGATTGTGCTCGTCCAACATTTCTTTCAACCTAATTATAATTCCAAGATCCAGTTCCATGTTTCCCTCTTTTGAGTTTAATGGATGCATTCTATTTCTAAACTTATTCTACGTATCACAAATATAAATTGTGCAAAAATGGCAGGTCTACCATTAGAAGAGATAAGAGAACCAATTTTGTGATGGTTTTGCCCATTAATTCTAAAAACATATGAGCCCCGTCCATCATTTATAGAATTATCAATGCAACCACCCATTGACAAGAATGCAAAAATTACATTGAATGTTCTATATTTTTCCCTAAAATATTTGAATCGATGCCCTCCATTATAGTCCATCAATTTTTTCAAAAATTTTGGTGGTTCCTTAAATATAGGTAATTGAACTTGTCCTTCTTAACAACGTATTGAAACTTCTGATAATTTAAGCTGTCAAGATTTTATGGTGCGTTCCTAATACTATACAATTGCTCCACATTATTGACACGTATGTGAAGGTTCTCTGAAATCCCAATGTTCAAAAAATTTAACTTTGAAAAGATGAATCAACAAATATTAGACTTGTTATGGTGACTGAGCGGATTAAATAACTATAAATTATATTTTAGCAATAATGACTTACGTCGTTGAACATATGTTGGTTGATAATTAACATCATCGATGAGTAAAGTATCCATTTCCATGTCTGTTTATTATTAACATAGATTGTACGAATATGTTAAATAAATGTGGAAATATTGATATATTAGGAAATTTTAAATAATAACGATATTTAATGAGAATATATGCCCAATGAAGCGTTTGAATTATTTTCCTCTTCCATATTTGATGTATTGGGCATCGACTGAAAATTTTGCATACATGACATGCTCATGTTCCTTGGTCTAATTTCCAAATTACAATCAAAACTGAAGTTGGAATCCATTTCATGTTGAATTTGTGCCTCAGTCAGAGATTGTTGCCCAATAATTGAAAAATGAGGATGTTGAATTGAATTGGTCAAAATTTTCACTCGACCATTTTTAGATCCAAGACCACAAAAAAAGTAATTCATTAGTCTTTGGGCTAGGAAATGAGTTCGGCAATACAATAGTTGAGGTTTCCATTTGACCATGTTCAGACTTGAGAGATAACAGTGCGAGAAATCACATGATGATAGAGTTGCATCGTGCACATTCCATTTGGCTGTTTGTTTGGGGTGAATTGTTATATGTTTCACCCAGCGTGTTACTCATGTTTCCACTTTGTGAGGCTGTTGTGCATAAACTCCTAAGATGTCGACCATGGTCTACTTGTGATCAAGCACATTTTGATCAGGACAAATTGTTAAGTCCCAAAGAAAGAGAGTTATGCTTATATCCACGCTCCCGCATTATTGCCCTTCGTAAGCTCCTAGGTATCTAGCAACTTCTATCATGTCCACTGCGAACAATAAAAGAATTCCTAATTTTTGCTTCATTAATAGTATATACAATGTTATCTATTTAATATTACTATTTCCAAATATATTAAAGACCAATAAGCAAAAATAATCACATGTGGTAAAATATGCCATACGAATGCAAAAGTATTATTTAAATATTTCACAACCTTAAGCATACCATTTATTAAATCCCTTTGTAGCTCCTTATTTGTACTCCAATTATTTTGGAGGGATTGGAACTATATAGTATTTTGAAGAGCATTTTAATTGGGACGCTTATAGGAAAAAATTATGAATATGTTGTTATTTAGTTTATGGATGGAGTGGTGAGTCATGTCTATATTTGGATTTTAATGAAGCAACAATTTTGGTATCTTAGGTAAAAGTTTGAAGCATCAAGCAAGTATTCTAAAGTGTATGTTGCAATTAATTTTTTTGTATTTAGAGAGAGCAAATACACATTTGTTTTACTTTATTTAGTATTAATATTTCATGAAATATTATACATTTAACTTCTCGTACATGATGTGTGCAACAAAATATTTCAAGTATGCAAAAACTTAGACAAGCAAGAAATACAACGATAAATATAAGGGTATATGAAATAAGGATTATAATCTCTGGGATATTCTCAATATGTGAATAAAAGTCCTTCGATTCTTTACTTCATATATGATCCAAGGGCTTCGCAGCTTATTCCCAAGTCGAGTGTTGATTTCTTCAAACCTTGATATATTATGAAAATTTTCAAATCTTGATATATGGAAGACTTGAAGAGAAAAATTTGAAAACTTAGAGTTTTCACAGCTTGTAGACTTCAAAAATATATATGTATGTGTGTATTTGAACCTCCTAGGGTGACCCTTTTTTATACATGTATGGGAGGGTGCAAGTTGAAAGACTTGTATTACATATTTACCTCCTTACTTGCATCCCAAAAAAATAAATTCCTACCTGTTTACACACATAAGAGATACGAATACATAAGGAATGTATGATATTATCTTCTCATTTTAATATATTAATAAAGAGATACATATTAGTGTACATCTGTCCCTTATTGGCTAAGCCTTGCAGTCATGTGACATGGCACAATTTAATTAGAAGATTGATACAATTACATTTGATTTTGATTAGTCGAACCACCTCATCTTGGCATGTGAAACAATATAATTAGTTATAAAAATAACCAATACTCCAAAACAAAATTTATGACATATGGCATTATATAATTGGACCATAAATACGGAAATTAAATTAATTTATAGACAAATGATAATTTTAATTGTATTAAAATTTCAAAGCCTACACGTAAATCTAAGCTTTGGATGTGCACGACAATGTTCAAATAAATTTTGAAACATTTTATTTCCGTTATGATAAAGTGATTTTTATTTTTTCGGGTTTAATTTTGCACCATGAAAAATGAGGTGATTATCAAGTTGAGTTTTTTATAATAATGAATTTTTTTTAGTAAGTCCATGTAACCAAGAACTAAAATTGCTAAAAAATTTCAAACACTGAATCGAAATATCATATAAAACAAAATGTAGCTAGACAACAGTTTTGTTTTGTTTTTTTTTTGGAAAAAAATTTGTCAATAAGTTATATCCAAGGTCATTAAATTTTAATATTTCTTATTACTAAGTTTGGTTATGTTTTTATAAATGCTCATAACTGTTTGATTGAAAATAATCAATCAAAATAACATAATGAGTTAAAGCAAAGCACACCTTCACAGAACGAAAAGTTAATATAAACAAAATGGCTAGTGATCACTAATTTATGTCGTAATCTTTTAAATACATAGCATGGCCAAGGTAAATTCCATGCTTCTCCAAACTATTAAATCATGTTTAAGTTTTGACACACCTTAATGACACCTTTAAGGGTAGCATATGAAGTACGCGTTCAAAAATTAGTCATTTCATCATGTCTAGTATTGAAAAAAAAAATAGTGAAAATTTAAAACACCTTTATTGACCTTTTGTACTTCGGTTATTATGAAGGGGTTGGAACTATATATTATTTTTTAGAGCATTTTATTTGGTATGTTTATAGGACAAAATTATAAATAAGTTGTTATTTAGTTTATAGATGGAATGGCGAGTCATGTCCATGTTCGGAATTTAGTGATGTAACAATTTCTGTATCTTAGGTAGAAGGTTAGAAGCATCAAGCAAGTATTTTTAAAGTGTATACTGTAATTAATTTTTTTTGTCATCTAGAAGAGAAAATACACATTTGTTTCTTTTTATTTAATATTAATATTTTATCAGGTATTATACATTTAACTTCTCATACATAAACCCAAGTCTCGAAGGTGCACAATGATGTTCATATAGATTTTTTTTTAGCATTTTATTCCTGTTATATTGTTTATTTTTTGTTTAACTTTGCAGTATGAAAAATGAGGTGATTATGAAGTTGAGTGTCTTCTCATTGCAATTTTTTGAGTAAGTCCATGTCACGAAGAACATGCAAAAACAAATTTCAAACACCGAACCCAAATATCATATAAAACTACATGTAGTTGGTCAATAGTTTTTTTTTGTTTTTTTAGTACAAATCAGAGACAAAGTATTTAATTACCCAGAATCGAGAAAATATTTACAACCCATGAAATTTTAATCTCTTATTACTAAATTTGGTTATGTTTTTATGACTGATCATAAATATGAATATTAAAATTCAAAATAAAGATGTATTACAAATAATTTATTTAAGTAAGTAATAAGCAGTAACTTACTTGATTGTATAAAGCCTATGTGTTCTTGGAAATGAGAAAATTCCAATAAAGTGTAGTAATAAGAAAACAATTATTGAATTACTATAATGAATAATTATTACGTACAAAAATCTTAAATTTTGCTAAAGAAAACTGTACAAAGTGAATAGATAAATTCAAACAAATGATGATATTATTATTTATTGCAGATAAAAATTAAACAAAGAGAAATCCCACTTATTACAAAGATATGATTTAATGTAAGGGGGAAATAAATTGTTTTATTCAATTGCATCTAAGGGAAAAAAAACTTTAAATAAATCGGCTAATTAATAATCGTCATCATTTGTTGCTACTAACTGTCAATCATCTCTTTCCATTGCCTCAATTCATTTTTTAAGTTCTTCAATCATCTCTAGGTATGCATTATTATGATCAACAGCCTCCCAATATTAGCTTTCATATCTTACTCGACTTTCAAAATTAACATCCTTTACATCAAAGTGAAGCATGATTATAGTTGAAAGGTTGAATGTAATCAATGGCATTTTTGGCAGCTTGTTCTTCTACTTCTTAATTTTCTTTTTAACAATAACTACTAAATAATAATGGAAAATTCTGGGTCAAATGGATGTCCCAAACATATGTGTGCTTCATATTGGTCTCCTTTCATATCGTATGCCGAGTTAGGTACTGACATATTATATGTATGCAAGATATCAGTCAGGGGAGTCTTAAATGATATCTTGAAAGCTCTACGTTGGTTCATTGTTCCTATAAAACAAATTGAATATAAATTTTCAAAAAGTACATATGTAAAAGAATATATTTATTTATATACTTAAGGTGATTAATTCCTTAACCCCGAGTATGAGAACAAAAACCATACACAATATAACAAAAAATTATGTGCATAATTAACATAGAGACAAATGAAAATATATTGTTTTATGCAATAATGTCAAAGGTTAAATAACATGGTAGATGCAAAATGACAATATATGCAGTGTTAAATAATGAAAACATATTGACATTATAGGATTTAGATAATACCCATAGATAATATCATACTGCAACCTTAAGAAAAGAACAAATTATTGTAAATATCACATAGATTGTGGACTAATGATAACATTGTTATGATAATCTAATACCATAAATTATGTGCTAGGTAAATTAGTTTTTTTTAGAAGAATAATACCATTTAAGAATATACCATATTACAGGCAACTAGATGTTCTGACTTGGGTTTGTGGTTTTGTTTGTATTGATATGGTAAATTAAACCAAAAAGATATAAGAATAAGAATATTGGTAACATAAAACATGAGGATTTGTTCTTCTAATTTTTATCAACATCCCGCATAAAAAGTTAAACCAAAATGATACATTTTCCTTTTTCGGTTCGTAGCTAAAGAGAACCATATAAATCAAAGCCAAAAAAAAAAAATCAATGTGTTTTACCCTATGAACGTAATTCCATGTGTTACTACTTAGAAACCCCATGAATGCAATTAATTGAATATGTTTATAGTGGGTTACCTTTTTAATGAAACTCTGGAAGTTGATTAATTATGGCAAAATGGAACCCCCCGAGGAACACAATTAATTTGCACAATTTTTGAAGAAATTCAATGTGTGACGCCGCTGGATTAGAAGTACGTTGATAAATATTTTGTGTTTATCCCACCCATCTTTAATTTGACAATATTTTGATGTAGAATGATTTTATAGCCAAATTGTTCAGGGTAGTCAGGTATTTTACTATACTACATTAATCAATTTTGTATCTTTTTCATTGTAAATTGTAATGATTTTACATTGTAATTTTGTATCAATTTTGTATCTTTTAAATTGTAAATTGTAATTACTATACTAAATTGTAATGATTCACTAAACAATTTAAACAACTATATCACATAATTTCAGTTTAGCATCAAAATGAATGTAATGTTCAGGGAATGAACTAAATTAATTATAAATACTTAAAAAAATCATTCATTAGTTTTAGATGACATAATTTAGTGTAAGCTTAATGACAAATAAAAAAATGAATATTGGAAATGATGACAAAAAATTACCTTGTTTTTCCGAGAAGTTCTGATATCCTTGCCTATCTGTCTCTAATCAAGTTAAATTTTAAGAAAGTAGGATTTTTGGAAGGACTGAATTCTTTTGGTAGGGATATTATGATATGATGATGAAAAGGGCAAGTTATTTATAGTAGTTACGAATGTATATGAGAGTATTACCGACAAAGACTAACCTAGTTACGGATGTATATGAGAGTATACCTGTCACGCCCCAAAAACGGGACCGTAACACGCCGCGCTAATGGCACACCGGTCCAAAGCGCAAGGCACAAACGAACAGAGCAACAAACTTAACCGCAATGTAATAGAACCATCAAACCATTTCTTAACTATAAAACCGAATATTTCATTTTACACAAAAATACGAATTACAAAATTCCTTCTTAGTACAAAAGATGCTACAACAAAAACAAAGTTCATCAATACAAAACTTATCTAATACACTACCCCTCACCAAAAGGTTTCAAAAGAGAAGCTTGGAAGATTATCCGCAGAGTCCTACCAGTAATGTGGAATCTGGAGAAAATCTAAAAGCTGCTAACGCAGTGGAGAGTCAAAAACGAGCACCTAATCTGAAAAATTATAAGTCACGTGGGGTGAGCATAACTAGCTCAGTAGATATCATAAAAGCTCTTCAAATGGGGCAAAGCATTTCGATAAAAAGAAAACATAAAGATATAACATTTGCGAAAACCATAGTCATGAAGCAGTTTCTAAAATGTCTCATGCCATTTAAACGTCAGGCATGTCCAAAACATAGCCAAAAAGATCCATTCATTTCAAAACATAGCTAAAATGTCTCATGCCATTTAAACGTCAATAAACCATAGTCATAAGTAGTTTCTAAAATGTATCATGCCATTTAAACGTCAGGCATGTCCAAAACATAGCCAAAAAGATCCAATCATTTCAAAACATAGTATGCTAAAGCATAGCGAACAAATCCAAGTACAGTTTTAATCCGGAATCTACTTTGATAATAAAATAGCATGAGTATCTTTTAGGCTCAAAGGTATGACTTTCAGTACTAGCCAGATCTAGTAATCTACCACACCTACTAGTCTGACCGGGAGGTCAAGTTATCCCATCACAAGACCCCGTATCAGAGAGTTCATAACATTCACAGAAGTCACCACGGCGTCCCATGGATGACTATAGAACTGGTTCTCCACAAATCACACATTTCCAAACACATCCAAAATTATATACCTAGGTCACCTATGAGCCAAAACAGTCATAAAATGCTTTCATATCAAAAGAGTTTGCAAACATATAATTTGATTAACATAAAATAGCTTGGTCCCGATTTCATATGTAATAGTTCCAAAACTTAGTAAAAGTGCAGTTCCAAACATCATACACATTCTAAAATCCATCCAAACATATTTCGAAAGTCGTTAAACAAAATACAAGTGGAAGAGGGTCTATGTTACCCACCTATCAAGTTCCAAAACTTGGTAAAAGTGCAGTTCCAAACATCATACACATTTTAAAATCCATCCAAACATATTTCGAAAGTCGTTAAATAAAATACAAGTGGAAGAGGGTCTATGTTACCCACCTATCAAAGCAAAACTGTACAAATGATCACTGAACGCGATCGCCGGCGGTAGGTGGCGTGGTACCTAAAACAGATATAAGAGGACTCTTAGAAGAGATGTAGAAGTTAAAGAATGACTAGGGAAACGAAAACGACGCGAAACGATAGAAAACGACACCAACAGCTCTTTGGTCAAAAATGACCTTTTCACAATTTCTGACCAACTTCGACAAGCTAAAACCCCAGTCAAAACACTTAGTTAACCCCTCAAATTCATATTACAGCTAGATTAGGAGATAATAAGCTCAATTTTCCAGAAAAACCGAAAAACTTCGCCTCTCCCTAGGATATTGTTGGTTGAATATGTTGTTTTGTAAAATCCAATTCCAAGGTATTCAAGGGACCTTGGTTACAACCCAACTCAAAACAACATATTCAACCAACAAAATCGTCCATAAACGGAAAGATTCACCGGAGCAATAGCCGGGACTATTTCAATAGCATTCCACAACAATCCATACTCCATAACCACTACAATTAACTCTATTACAACATTAGAGCAACAACCTAAGGTTGGAATTCCTCTTTACTACCAAACTGAAATTTTTACCGATTAGCCACACGCATGATTCAAACATGCTTCCTATCCATCCCACTACCAAGGAAACACTTAAAACCATCAAAAGATCATTAAAGACCCTTCAAACATAACCAATTATCCAAATTATCCTAGTTGCGCCAAACTTCCGCTTACTTACAAAATGAAGGGAAATCAATTTCACTTGGTTTCAAGTCTCAATTCCTATCCAAACTAACCTTAAAACACTCTTAAAACATCATTAAAAGCATAAACATAAGCATTCATAGCATAACATTCTAGGGCACATATGGAAGACAAAACCCTAACTCATAATCTTAAAATTTGTAATCTAACCGTGGAAAGTTGTTAAACAATCAACCCCAATCACTTCCCAACCTCCAAAACACTAAAAACAACCCATAACATACATAAATCATAACTTACAAGGCTGCAAAGAGGGTTTTCTCAGCCATAAAGAATCCTACAAAACTTGAAATTAAAGCTTGGATCATAAAGCCCATAAGCCAAAAATGCTAAAATACATAAAATCTTACCTTCCAAGTGATTTCTACTTGAAATCCAAGAAAATTTTTGGGGAAGAATGGAGGAAGAATTTTCGGCTTTTAGCTGGATTCCTTAATGAGGAAGAAACAAGCAAGAAGAAGACTTTGTATTTGCCGAATTGAAAAACGAATAAGTTGAAGTACTTAATGACTAAAAATAATATGAAAAACATTTTAAACCAATTAAAATCAAAGAACAAGGCTATTAAAATACTGGGTTTCACAATACCGACAAAGACTAACCTATTTTTCTTTTCAATTTGAAATATTAGTCATTATAGAATAATTAACTAATCAACTTGCAGCTTAAACAAATTAAAATTCTCGGAATAAGGAATACACATTCTGGCATTCAAAGATAGAGAATAGGTATCAAAAGAAGACTACAATGATGAGACAAATGTCATTCCAGGAGACCAAGCAGTTTACGATAGGAACAGAAAGTATCCACAAAAGTCAAGGGAAATATGATAGAATTGAAAAATTAACATACAATCATTTTTTGAAATATTAGTCATGATATAATTGACTTATAGATTAAATAAATTTAAATTTTCAGATGAAGGTATTCACTACGTGTCTAATTTTAGGCTAAAGAAATAGGTTTTAAAGATGATGAATTGGGATGATAATATAAAGAGTTTAATACATCTAAACAAACAAACAAACAAGTCCCACTAAATAGGGTCGGTTACAGGAATCTTGTTACGTCATTGTGTTCTGTCGTGGACTATATCCTCCTCAATTCCTAGATGGGCTATATCTTTCCTACAAATTACCCACCAAGTCTTTTTTGGTCTTCCTCTACCCCTCTTATATTGACTACTCTCTCTGCCTCTCTTATGTTGATTACTCTCTCTAAAATCTACTCGCCCGACATGTGCTTCTACTAGTCGTTTTAACACATGACCTAACCACCTTAAACTTGTTTCTCTCATCTAGTAGGGTCGGCTACATGAATTCTGTTACGTCATTGTATTCTGTCATGGACCATATTCTCCTTAATTCTTAGATGGGCTATATCTTTCCTACAAATTAACCACCAAGTCTTTTTTAGTCTTCCTCTACCTCTCTTATGTTGACTACTCTCTCTAAAATCTACTCGCCTGACAGGTGCTTCTACTGGATCCGTTTTAACACGTGACCTAACCACTGTAAGCGTGTTTCTCTCATCCAGCAGGGTCGGCTACATGAATCCTATTACGTCATTGTATTCTGTCATGGACCATATTCTCCTCAATTCTTAGATGGGATATATCTTTCCTACAAATTACCCACAAAGTCTTTTTCAGTCTTCCTCTACCCCTCTTATGTTGATTACTCTCTCTAAAATCTACTTGCCTGACAGGTGCTTCTACTGGTCGGTTTAACACACAACCTAACAACCTTAAGCGCATTTCTCTTATCTAGTTGCCTGACAGGCACTTCTAATAGTCGTCTTAATACATGACCTAACCACTTTAAGCATGTTTCTCTCATCTTCTCATCAATAAATGCTACGCCAATCTTCTTACAAATATACTCATTTCGTATCTTGTTCATACCCACACATCCCTCTTAAAGAATTGAATATCTATATCTATATCTATATATATATATATATGTATATATAGCAAAACTCCTTTGGGGGGAAAGATTGCATATAAGAAGTTGACACGTAACATATTAGGTAAAAAAAAATTTACTTCGTAAAAAATAAAGGTAAAAAATCAACTACTTAATTAACTAAATCTTTCATTTAACTAACTTTAATTTTTTTAAATCCTTATTTTATCACACCTCTTATAATTTTTTTTTTCCGAAAAGAGTTACAAAATTAAAATCGTATTATAAATCATCATATAAGTATCATTATTAATTATAAGTACTCTTATATAAATATTTATTGATTATGAAAAACTTTTATCTATATGTTATCATTAAGCAATTAATTTTAGATATACATTTAAGGAATAACTTATACATAAAAGAGATGTTATAAGAGCCTAATTATGTCTAAATAATATCAACTTACATATAATTACATCCGCTTAATATTTATCAAAAAGAACTATAATTTATTATATCAAAAAAAGATAAAAAGGTTGTAAGATCATTTTTTTTTTTTTTACATCTTCTTGCAACTTTATATTTATTGTTAATTAATAATTCAATGTAAACAATACACATCATTTTTAAGTGATCATGTAATCGTAATAAGTTAAAAAATAATTTTAACAGTATGCCTTATTTTTGTTCTCACCATTAATTGTATTATTATTATTATTTTTTGTTGACTTAGAGATATATCTAATAGACTAGAAGAAAAAATATTAAAAATTTGCTTACTTTTATCATAGTAGTTTATAAGATTTGAATGCCAAATTATTAAGGATTAACAGTTATATTGTACAATACTAAAAATTCTTAAACACAAGTATCCCTTTTTAAAAAAAAAATAAAAATAAAAAGCTTGAGAAAGGATGGGTCACAAGCCTTTTGTTTAATATCTCATTTGCTAACTAATAATCATATTACGTCAATCCTCCTTAACCAGTCATCGTGTCAACCATCCTTCTGAGTCTCATTGCCTACTTTTCTTTGTTCAATTCTGATAAAAATAGAGATACGTAACTTTTCACTATTCATACACAGATAATTTTTTTTAAAGTTTTTGTCTTATGTCCACTCATTTACTCTATCTTTATGTACAATCAGCAAACTTTTTACAAATTTTTTTTGTTAATTTAAGTTTAACTCCTACACACATCATGATTTGTTTCATATGGGTATATACGTTCTTGTGCATCTCGACATTCTCAAATCCAATCAAGCCAATCTTCACCTCTACTTCATCATTGTTGTAAAATATGATTTCCTCTACTAGAGATTCAATTTAGTTATATAGTTATTTCATTTGTTTTCTTTACCTTAGGTACATAAATTTCAAATAATATACTAATGCATATATTTTTATGTTTTTTCTTACTATAAAGACTTGAGTAATAGCCAATACAAAGAAAATAATACAAATATGTTTTTCCCTTCTATTTTCCGTGAATCCAGTTAGAAGTAACTTTTCTATGACAATATTAATTTACATATATATATATATATATATATATATATATATATATAGAAAATCATACTACTCTAGGAAATTAGAATTATGTTTCAAGATATAATCGTGACCAATGCATATGTCTTCGTAACACTTGATTGTATGGTATGTATAAAACGACAATGCCAAAATATACACATGACTATATTAACTACACAAATTCCATTTCTTCTTCATTGTAGTTTCTATTGACAATTTATATCAACAAAATTAAGTTAATTTATACTAAACAAAACAATACTTTTAAATTATTGTGTTTATTTGATCATTATAAATAAAAATATATTCATTAACATTCAACAAAATGAGTTTTATCCTTTATTTTCACATAGAAATTAGAAGTAGGTTATCAACACAATCATATATCCAAGTGATAGTAATATAGTTACTATAATATACATATCTAATTTAATTTCAACTAATAATTAAGTTATATAATTACTTTTTAATTATTTTTATATGATAGATATATAAACATTTTATATGCATACTTAAGATTTAGTATATTTTTAGTTGTTCCATAAACTACAATGTATTTCTAATTATTTTTAGTTTATATTTTCTAATTAGTAATAAAATTTATAGATATTATTATTTAATTTGGTTTGTATTTATACAGTTTAATTACTAAATGTTATATATCGTTAATATTATTTTATTAATATTATTTTGTTATAGTAATTGAATGTAAATATTCATCCTTCCGTGCATAGCATGGGATATTTTGCTAGTATCTAATAAAGAAAAATGGTTTATTGAAATATATCATGTTTCTTGGCCATGCACATGTGGGAAATATACATTGAATGCTGTGAAGGAAAAATTAAAAGGAAAATATATCTATATATATATATATATATATATTTCTAAGTTAAACTTTTTTTTATAGGTTAATATTACTTGTGCAAACAACTTATTTAAATAGTTAGGGATATATAATATCTCTTTTATGGAAAATACTTACATAGACCCGATTTTTTGCCCCACCTGTAGACTCTTCTGCGGTCAAGATTAAATCTTATAGAATCTTGCTTACATCAGCTTATGTCATAAATTCCATAATATTTAATCCACACCACAAGTTTAAGATCTACAAGTGGGGTCAAAGACCAGATCTACCTAAGTCTTTCCCCTCTTATTAGTGCGAGATGGAGATTAGTCCTACCTTTGATAGATAAAATTTGAATAAACAACTTACTTAAATAGTAAGGGATATATAATATCTTTTTTAAGTTTCCTCTAATTCAAGCATACTTATCTTAATCTTCAAAAGTTTGTGAAATTATGGACATCCAAAAAACAGGAAGTGCAATAAATTGGGTTGTAACCACCTTCCAACGGCTCAATAATAATTGCTCAAAAAACTAGCCGTTATGGGTTTCGGACGTCCGATATTTTTGTTGTGTATCCAACCCAGCGTCCGATCATACTTCAGATGGTATATCTCGTCCGAGAGGTTTAATGCTTTATCAGGGAATTTATCTTTTCAGACAGTCTTTTTCATCTGATGTAAACTTTTTTCTGACGGTTGGATGCATCCGTTGTAAAGCTTTAAATTCTTGATTCTTCTTCACTCTTTCAGACGGAAAAATACACGTCCGAGGGATCTTCTTTCAGACACGCTAGTGTGTCCATTGTAGGTGCATGAAAATTTTGTTCTCTGTCTATCTGTTCGGACAATGAATTGCGTCTATTGTAACCTCTATCGGATGATCCTGTTCATCTGAGACATGTAGTACTTGTTCGGACGTTGTACTACATCCGAAAACTCTGTTTCCAGCAAACAAAATAGCAGACCTGCACAGTTTGGTTTAAGAAGTAAATGCATATGTCATTATCAAAATAAGGTTTGTGGATCATCAATAATAATATTCATTTAGACATAGTTAGAATGAATATCTTCCTACTTTTATAATAATATAAATAATAGTCGGTTTTTATGATATCTACAGCTATACTATTTTTTTATACCTAAATAATATAACTGAAAGTTATATATTATTTCTCATTTCATTTATTCATTTGTATTAAGTAGAAATGAGTTTTTCTTATCATTTTATCAAATCGCTTGATTGTGTGATTAATTAAAAATTAGTAAGATATATTATTCAATTGATTAATAAGTTCGTTACATATAATAATTAGTACAATTATCTAATCATACTGAATGATTAAGACCTAGATATAGGTTTTGTAATTGTTTTTTATAAAATGTATAATTTTTTTAATTATGTTTGTGAATTAAAACACTTTATAAAAAGTGATTATTGAGCTTAAAAGTATATTGAAATTTTTATAAATTAAGTTGATATTATAATACTTATTCTTATTTTTTCCACAACTTTGACATATATCAATTAACATTTTACATTTTTACAAAATAGTATCAGGGTTAGTTAGAAACTCATAGTTAGAAGTTTTGCGAGTGGTACTAGTTCTAAAAATAATGATATAATTATTTTTTATGGATATTTTTCACTTACATTAAACAATTTTTTTCGTCAATTAAAAAATAGCATCTTATCAAAATTTGAAAATCTTGGTGCACTAAAAAATACAACACATATAGATAATGATCTTACACAATAAAAAGTCACACTAATTTTTATTTTTTTCTTTCCAGTATATATTATCTATATCTTTAAGTTAATAAACAAAAAGTAATACAATCAATGGTGACGTCAATAATAAGACATACTGCTAAAACTATTTTTAATGTATTACGATACATAATCACTTAAGAATAATGTCTATTGACATTGAGTAATTAATTATCAATAAATATAAAGGTGCAAGAAAATGAAAAGAAGAAATTGATCTTACAACCTATTTATTTTTTTGTGATATAATAAATTATTATTCTTTTTATAAATATTAACAGAATGTAATTTGGTTGTAAGTATCATTTAGACATAGTTAGGCTAAATATTTTCCTACTTTTATGAAAGTTATTATTTAAGTATATATATATATATATATATATATATATATATATATCCAAACTTAATTTATTAACCGTGATATATAGATAAAAGTTATGCATAATTAATAAATATTTACTTTCTTAACTTATAGTTAGTAATTGATACTTATATGATGATTTATAATACATTATGCTTAATATGATGATTATAAGAGGTATGCATAATTGAAGATTTTTTATTTTTTAAAAAATAAGGGTAGCTCTATTTGAATTACATTGTTAATTAATTAAGTAGTTCATTGTTTAGCTTTATTATTTAACATGTAAATTCTTTTTCCTAATAAAAAATTATTTGAACATAAAGTTAAAATTTTGAATATTTTAAATTATACTTAGTCTGCAAAGATGTGTAAGAAGATAAATTGTATTACTAAATGGTGAACATAGTCTGCAAAAGGATGAAAAAGAATTTGCAAGAGAAAAAAAAAAAAAAAAAGGGTATTTAAATATCATCCCCCTCTAACAAAATGATAATTTTTCCAAGATTAAACAATAAATATTCAATTAATAAAATTTCTCCAATCATTGAAAATAATACAAATTTAAAATGATAAAAGATAAAAGATATTGAAATTTAACAAAGTAATTTGAAATTGTAAACTAATTAATTTGTTTGAAAGATGCAAATAAATATATCCCGTACTCCAACTGTATGAAAACTCTATTAGTACTATATATTAAATAAATACACTATTTGGTGGAGTACACGGGTCAATAAGATGTAAAAATATGTTAAGGTGGAAACTAAATCAATTCATCATGGATCCTATAGGGGAAAAAAAGAATTAATTATTATAAGTTGGAATTTTCCCTAATGAGAATTTTGCAATCTCTTTAAGAATTCTCTTATCGGTTTTAAAATTTTATACAGTACAAGTTTTTAAAACATATAATATTATATTGTATAAAATTTTAAAATATAACAAAATTTAACCCCAAATTCATTTGGATTGAGTTAAGTTTTCGAGTTGGATTGGGTTTGAACTCCCCCGTATCAAAGGTAAATTTGGTTTCCAATTAGAAATTACTACTATTAAAAAGGAGCATTGGAATTTTAGGGGGAAAAAAAAAAAACTTTTCCAAGCAAATTAAACTCAATGGAGACGATCTTGTCCTGTTTTTCATGGCTTCCAGGCTGGTGGAATATGGCACTGGCATCTAATGACCCGAAGAAGAGTGCCGTACAGATATCTTCCTGATGAAATCCTCCTACAAATCTTTACCAAACTCCCAGCCAAATCTGTTATCAGATGTAGATGTGTCTGTCAGAGATGGAAAGCCTCGACTTCGACCCCGGCGTTCCTAGAGTTGCATCAGAAGAATAATAATATGAATCGATCAATTATTGTAAACCAGTGGGAGGGTGACCGGTACTTCAACAGGAAAATATCTATTTCTTTTGAATGTAGCAGCATTTATAAAGTCAGCGACGAGTCGGACGACTGCCCAATCCTAAAATCCTCGTATCCCCACAAATTCTTATATTCTAGTAGTGGCTTGCTGATCGTTTTAGAGGAATTCCCGACAAACACAGGATCACAACACTACATACTTCTTAATCCGGCCACGGGACAGAAGGTGAGATTAATCACTCCTCCTGGATCCATATATGGAATCTTTTTCGACCCGTTGGTAAAGGATCATCATCAATACTGCGTCCTACAGGTCCAAATGGGGAGAACAATCATCATCCCGGTATAAGTTACTAGTGTTGGGCGGGTCAGAAGAATCTCAAACAAAAACATCATCATCGAGAGAGTTACATAATGATGATGTTGTGGACGGTCCAGTTTCGTGGCAACCCAGGCTTGGAACCCCTCCAGTAATAGTAAACGATGCTCTGTATTGGATGGTTGGATGTCGCTATGCAACATCAAAACTGGGTACATTACCTGAGGGTACTAGATTGGTTCATTCTTGTAAACAGTCCATCATGGCATTCAACACACACACCGAAAAATTCAGTGCAATGTCTCACCCAGGTCCACAAGATCAACGGTGCAAAGAAGATCCTAAGCATCTAAGGATGCATTTACTTGAGATGGATGATGACGGACTTCTATGCTTATGCGAATGCGCTAAACTCGAGCCCTTGATCAACATCTGGATCTATGAAAACAGCACATCATTATGGATACGAAGGCACGCTGTTAATCTTGACATTGATGTGCTATCCGCTTACCATCCAGCAAAATCCGACCTGTGGCCTTCATAAATGGAGAAGTGTATGCCCAATGGCCGATGGGAGCCCATGGCTGGGGAGGGCTGTATGCTTTCAATCTTATGCTGAATCGTACAACAACAAAAGCTAAGAGGAGATATTTTGACAGAAGATTGGAAATGATGAGGGAAGAAGATGAAAAAAGTGTGATCATCATGTACGCTCACACACCTAGCCTCATCCCTATAATTAATTGTGAAACTGAAATATGGATGTGAAGTAGTTTCAACTTAGCTTTAGATTTTTTTTTGTTTTTTTTCGGGGCATGGTTTAGAGGTATTCTTATAGGTTAACACCCAGGGTACTGTCCCTTCTAGGGTCACCATATTAATTTGGAAAAAGAATTCTTTGCCATTGCGGGGGAGTATTTGTTCTTTTGTTTCCAATTTTACGAGCTATATATCATACACATACTTTTGTTTGTTTTTATTTATAATAATAGAAACTGCCCAATATAAGTTATAACAATAAGTAACCATTAAAATATTTTGAACAGCAATATCCAATACACAGATTTACATAAAGTTAAATTATTTTGAATAAGAAGATATTAAAAATCATATAACAATAACTAACCATCTGCAAATACAAGGAACGCTTTAGGTTAAAGGAATTGGATTTGGCACCAACTACTCTTTTCTCATCCAAGAAAAAGCAAGACTACCTCCAGTTTCAATCTTGTGTTATCTTCCATTTTCTCTTACATTTTCATTCACACGCACAAAAATTTCATAATCATGTAACTGTGCTTGTCCTTGATGCTGGCGTTTGACCATCAATTACCTGCACTCAAAGGCTTCAAGCCTTCCACGTCATGAAGTGGCGTTACTAAAAGCCATTTGTGCTTAAATTTTAAGAACCAATCGAGTCCAATGAATAACTAAATCCGCCCTATAACCAAATCCAGCACAACGTATGTCATCAAACAACTTCAAAATTGCGTACGCAGAACAGTAACATCTTCCATCTTGCTACTTGCTCTAAAAGTTGGGCTTCCATTTACTACTGTGGAAAGTAAAAATTCCTCTAACGATATTAATTCAAGTTACACAAGTATGTTAGACAACATGAATTGCACAAGCCATAAACCGTTACAAGAGAGCTGACAATAGACAAATTATGAACCACCAACACAAAAACAATACAAGTAAATGATCCAGAACTGTTAAAACCACCTTCATCCACAAAAATTTCCTTCCAAATTCAATCTTTATTAATTATGAACCACCAACACAAAAACAATACAAGTAAATGATCCAGAACTGTTAAAACCACCTTCATCCACAAAAATTTCCTTCCAAATTCAATCTTTATCAAATGGATTATATAGATTTTATTTCATATAAAGTTAATGACAACGCACAGAAAACCATAATGCCCCAAATGGCCCTTTATAATATAGGCTATAAAGTTCTTGCATTAGTGCCAATGCCAAACGGCTTATAGATATATTATTTCATAAACAGCTTGTGTTAAGAACACCTTCCAGTGAGTGCATTGAGAAATAACTTATTCACTAACTACATAAAGCTCTTGTGATTCATCCAATAACTCAATACACTGCACACAAGTTCAGTTGAATAAAATGGAAATTCAATAACAAAAATTGGCATAAAAAAGTGCAGAAAGGAAACAACATAAAGAAACAAACTAAGTAAAACAGAACAAAATAAAGAATAATCTCGATGAAAATAGGACATGTGGAAGACATATCATATACAGATATATCATGGATATAACTCTAAAATGTAATCATGATAAGACCAGATATGATATGGGTACACCGAGTTCATCCAAAATTACCATCCAACTTTCCAAAAGCATTTTAACAGTAAAAGACCAGCCCATTTTACACAAAACTAAGCATGAATTCCTTGTGGGAAAAGAAAGCTGAATAAATAGTTTGATAAATAGTAAGAGAAGTGAAAATGAGAACACTGGGAGAGGTTATTTAGATATATGATCTTAGATTGTGTAAGGAAAAGTCAAAAAGGAACAAAATATAAAACCATACGATGTTTAAACAGTCGAATATTACGATCTGTCAATGTCCAAATTGTTGTGTTTCCATTTTATCTTGCTTGGTTGTAACTCAATAAGAAGCAAGAAGTGCGTTTAAAATGGTATCAGTGTATCACGGATCACACAAAGGTATCAAAAAGATGGCAGATTAAGGAACATGAAGAAAAAAGGAAACAATGTTCCTTCATCAGATAAACCGGGTTTCTCAACCACTATTACACCAACTTTTTCAATCTAATAGCCAAATACCAATATCCTTCAAACAGATTATTCTATTCTCCAAACACATGCTTTGCTAGATACAATAATTATTACATGTGGTTTTAGCCGTAGAGACATAGTGAAAAGCATATCTAAAATTCTAAATCAAGAAACATTGCCAAAGCATTGGGCTATTTGCTTGAACTTTGTTGTCATCCAGTGTCCTTACTTTTAGTTTGAAAATCCTAACATATTTTCCAAAATCAAACTAACGATAGCCCACACAAAAAAGTAAATAAATAAATCCGTGAGTTTACTAAGAAATTAGCAAAATCAAATTGTACTATCAAATCTTAAAAAATATACATGTAAAGAATGGAATAGCTAGAAAAATAAAAGACATGAAGAAATAAAAGACATGGTGTAGATTTGTGAGTGTCTGGTACTTAACATCAAAGGTTTATCTCCAAAAGAGTTACAATAGCCAAGAAACCCAATTCAAAGCCCCAACAAAGCTCTCCAAAGTAACATGAAAATGTCATTATCCATTCAAGAAATCTTGGTAATGAACCAACCCTCAAATTCTTGATCAGTCTTAGTCTCTTTGCGATTGTTTCTTACATAAAATTTAAAGAGTAACAAAAGACAAGAAACCCCTTCACCCAAATTTAAACAAAAAAAAAATACAGAGGAATAAGTAAAAAACCCTTTTAGGTGAATGACCTAGTTTAAGACATTGGCTCAGATTTATCCTATAAAGACCTTCCCACAGATCCAATAAACCAGCCAGACAAAGTTCACACAGAAATAGCATCCATATTTGGATAATCGTCTGAAAGCAAGTCTTAAGAAGTGAAGAATCAATCTAAATACAGAGAAATTATAATGAGAACTTTAATTGTTACAAGGCTCATTCTCAGAAATTGCTCGGAAAGGAAATTGAGCGACAATGTTCATTGGTAGCATCAGTCTCTTTATCATGCTAATCGTTAACATCTAGAGATCAAAGCAAACAGAGTTGCATTCTGCAAGTCTGCAGAAATCACCAGAGCTAAAAAACAACCATAATAGTATTCATGCAATTAGGACCCGAGTATGGCCAGTTAGAAACGCACCAGACACCAGTATACAGACAAGGGATTTGGCTATATCCTCCAAATTCCAATGCAATTTCCAAATCAGAAATTAGTATCAAGAGCATTAAATTTCAATAGTTAGCATTTAATGCCTAATTGTTGAAACTACTGAAATTATCACACCTCTTGAACAAAATTAATTTCCTATAACTGTAGTTATTGCCAATTCCCATTCCAAAACTCTTTTTCTAAAATAGGATATCATTTCTCGAGCAGGGGCACTTAGACCAACTTCGCTAATGTGCAGATAAAGCCATACCCACAAGAATCTGATGCATTAGTCATTTCTCTTGTAGTTTTTAATTTAGTATTTGGAAACATCACTTTCCTTTGTAACTTTTCAATGCAGTTTGTTACAAACTTTTTAAAAACATATTAGGAATTTAATTTTTTTATTAAAGCCCTCAATTCTGCCCTATAAGAAGAGTGATAAAATTCTATAACTATTTTCCAATTGTAAAACTCTAAATTTAACTATTTTTTACTAAACTATGAGAAATTATGAGACTTATTTTGATCAATGGTCAGAAGACAGTAATTAAAATGAAATTGAAATCATATCTTCAGGGTGCCTAGACCCGCAACACTCAAAGAAAATGCTCTGGCATTATTTGTCAAAGTTCTTTTCATTTAGAGTATTGATTAAAGCTGGCCCCAAAATGTTTATCCAATCAAATTTCAGCATTCACAATATTCAAAATGAAATCATATGAATAGACATCATATCGAGAAATCTAAACTTTGAACAAAAAAATAATATAAAGAAAGACGAACGAGAAAGGATTCACAGGATAATTTCAATAATGTAAAGGGGATGATATAGAGCAGAGGCAGTGACCTCCAAGTATGCAGTGATGGTGCCAGTCGCTCCTGAGTTCAACTTCCTCGGATTTCTTCTCTTCTTTAGCTCATTTTGCATATTCACTAGAAAAAAAATAAATAAATAACAGCAATGGCCTTAGTTCTTCATCTGCAAAAGGAGAAATCAAAAAGATTAAAAAGGGGAAAGTGAAAAAATTTTACAAAATAAAGCCTAAAACCAAGAGAAATAACTACTCAGAGGAGCGAAGTTTAGAACAAAAGTGAAATAAATAGAAGAAGATGAGAAAGCAGGAGAGAGAGACAGAATTCAAGATTCGGTTGACTTTTAATAGGATAAGGAGGGAAATTCTTAGGAAGACCGGATCTATGGTAGGTATTAAGAACTCGGTGGTATACATATACCCACATCACCTTGAATAAGTTTATTTTATTGAGTTGAAGTAATGTGGACGAATATAAATTAAGGAATCTATAGTACATATCATGGACGGATCCACCTAAGAATTTCCCAAGAGAGGGGGGGCAATGAAGTCAGAAGACAATTCTAGATTTTCAGGCTTTTTTCCTAGAAATATCTTATCCCATCTACTCCACAATACCTAATATTATCACCTACTTGTGAAGGGTAAGATAGTAAATGCATCCGCAAAGCTGGCAAGTAATAGATGTACCATATGCAATATTGTTTAATAAACCAATTCATGATGACAACAATGCCCCCAAAAGGCCAAAAAACCACCTTTATCAATACCAGCAGTACGGCCATAAAACTACACAAACACACAAGCATAAGGGTCTTGTACCACAAGCATAAAATGAACAAAAAAATTTTCAAAATGACTAAAAGTTCATTTATTCTTCGTCTTTCTTTTTGGTAGAAAAAGCTCATTTCTTTACGCAAACACAAAGTTACAGCAAATAAAAGACAAACTTTATAACCTCAGGGAGATCTTTCCAAATTGTATGAAGATCTTACTAAAGCAAACCACAAATGTAAGCTTAGCAGACCATGTCACTTGAAATCATGCGACCGATGACATACTTTAAATTCACATAAACTCAGACAACTACAATGTACAACCAAAATCAGCAAAAGTGAGCCACATTCTCTATTATGCATGGAAGAAGTTGGTATGGCATATCTACAGTCTCAGTTGTAATATACTTGCAATTGCCCCAAAAAAAAAAAATGTAAACCAATTATAGCCCTAAGAGGGAAAGGCGGCATAGGATCTTTTTCAGTAATACTACCAAATTCTACCACTAGCTTGTGCTGCTTCCATTGGATTAACTAGGCCAAACAACTTAAAATGGTGATGAAAAAAGGAACCTTTATAGGACAAACACGAAAGCGAAGGATAAAATCCCTAATTAGTATGTATATAAGATGCCAACAAGGTGAACTGTCAATAGTGGGGATGGTTCAGCAGTACTAAGCTTCTAAGCTTTCTAGCCAAAGGTGAGAAGCTTCAGGTTCAGGGCCTGGTGAAATGTCACGAACCTGATCATTTTCAATATAATTGTGCGGTGAAGATCATGCTCCTTTGTTGTCAAGTGGTCATACAAGTTTGTTCCCATCCAGCACATGTACAATTACCAGCATACCTAAGCTAATGTCAAGTATAAACAGGTCTAGACAAATATGACAGAAAGTTTTAACTGCACGGAGAGATAACTTAGACAAAATTACTAACAAGTTTTAACTGATAACTTAGACAAAATTACTAACCCTAAACAAGTAAATAAATTATGATCAAAGAGATGGCACAAGGAAATAATGTATCAAGGCTGTAAACAAGTCATCCTTCCAACAAAATGAATAATCAACCAGGTTAAGAGAAATTTTTTTGTGTACATGAACAAGGTAAGGTATTTTAAAAATTTATCTTAATTCCCAATCCAACTACGATGTAGCCCAATACAGATTAAAAAAAAATAAAAATGTATTGGTAAAAATCAACTCCTGTCTCTTATACACATCTAGATGTATTAAGAGACCAGAAGGAACACCTCTCATTTGGGTGAAAAAAAAAAAGTTACAAACCTCCTCAAAATTTCTGAAAACGTCCTCCCGTGGTTCAAAATTTAGGGTTGAGATCTTTTAGATCCAAAGGCATTTATGTAAACTTCCTTGTCTAAATCATTTCGTCCAACTTATAGAAATTTCTTTTTAAAAGAGACAACTTTACGTCCTTTACAACAGATTTTCATATTCTTACTAAGTCTAGTGGGTATAATTTAGGCTCTAAATCTCCGGCGGGAAATCATGGTTAACACCAGAAATTAGGGCTCAAGATGGTTTTTAGACACATTTCATTTGGGTGAGAGGTGTAGAGTTGTCTCCGCAATTTTCTGGCCCATGACCTCGAAATGAAACCTCAGAATTGGGCCTCAAACAATTGAAATTGAAATACAATTCGAGTGCCTAAAATATTACCCAAAATCCTAGACTTTGTACTGGGCCTCCAATTCTAATTCTAAGGGCCTAATTGCGTGGAACATAAGGAAATTCAAAGTCTTATTTTTCCAATTTTATTTTCTTTGGATTTTTTGTGGGATTTTTGTGTGAAGATATTTCTTGATTACCTTATTAATAAGGGTTTAGGATTTAATTTTGTAACATGGTAATTGGGGGAAATTTGATAATATAAGGCTAGAAATCAAAAGAATTTTGAATTCTTTAGTTGTTGTTGCTCAGACTTTTTGACATGTCAATGTTGCAATTTTCAGTACAATTTTGGATGATACTATAGAACCATTATGTTTGGACACAAACAATTTTTCATTATTCTCTAAATAATTTTTTTGTAATCATTACATAATATATGTTTTTCAACTATCTTTTTATGTTACATACAATCTGACATCAAATTACAATAATTATTCAAATAATATTCGAAATAATATTTTGAAAGTTTAATATCACTAAACCCTCTTTAACTACACCTTAATTATACTTTGCCCCCACTAACTCATTTTATAGGCACTTAACCACTCTTTTTTGTATGATTTGACAAAAATATCCTTACTAAATAATTCTTTTTCTTTTTCTTTTTCCAACTATTTTTTCTCACCTTTTTCTCCTTTTTACCTTCTTCCTTTTACTTCTTCTATTTTTCTTTTTCTCCCTTCTTACTTGCCACTAGTTACTTCGTTCATTCTGATATAAACATTTATACACTTAAAATAATTTTTTTAGTTTTCTTTAACTAATTATTTATTTTATTGTCTTTGTTTATTTTCATTTCTTATTGTAACAATATATATTTATTATACTAATAGAGTATTTTTTTTATCTAAATTTAAAATTGTTAAAACATATATAAAAAGTTAGATTTACAATTAGTCAACTATAGCAAAAACAAATACATCTAGCAAATTAATCAACTAGTAATATTTTTCTTTGTTATTTTTTTACATTGATAAATTATGAATCCTTTTCTTATTTTTATCTAATTATTTGAATTTTTAAACCAATATTTGATTTATTGAAACTCAAACTTTTGAATTATTGAAACATCTAGATTGTATTATAGGTATTTAATTACACTTTGATGTAACTAACACATATTCTATTATAAAGGAAATTATAATGAATTTACAACACTAAAAATCAAGAAACAAATGAGTTAAAAAAAAAATTGAATTTTCTCCCTTTTTTCTCATACCAATAGCTAGTTCATTTCCTGTACTGTTATTATTTGTATAATTATGATATATAATTTTTTCAGTTTGATTTAACTATTTTTTTTATAACTTGTTTTTTACATAAATTTTATCATTGTAAATTCATTATAAAGGGGAGAAGCAGTTATTTATGTAATTACGGTCTTTTTCTTTTATAATAGAATATAAGTTAGTTACATCAAAATGTATTTAAACTACTAATTCAATTATTTAAATACATATAAGGAAATAAGAGTTTAAATAAATCAAAAATTTGGGTCTAAATAAATCAAATATTAGTTTAAAAATCTAATTAAATAGATAAAAATAAAAACAAGGTTTAATAATTTATCAGTGTAAAAAAAATATTACTAGTTGATTAATTTGCTTATATGTTTTCAATATAGTCGATTAATTGCAGATCCAACTTGTGTATATATGTTTTTTTATAATTTATAATTTAATTTAGATAAAAAAAATATTTTATGAATATAACATATATATATATATATATATATCCTCTTATAATAAGAATTAAAAAATAAACAAAAACAACAAAATAAAAAAAAAAAGTTAGAGGGAATAAAGTGTAACTAAGGATGTAATTCAAAAGAACTTAATACTATTAACCCTATTTTGAATAATAGTTACCCAAATTATTTTGTCCTATTATATGTGATTTGATGATTTTGAGTGCAGATGGGTCTATAGTTTACTCGGTGAAAGTATATCTGTTTAGTGTTTAGTGAAGATTAACGTGGTTTCATTATCTTAAGATCTTATTAGCTTCATTAATTACTCTTTCCGTGCCAAAAAAAAAAAAAGGGTTTCTTGTAGGATATTGGTTGCAAATGGGCTCTCGTGCTAATTTGAATAAGGTTAATAACACTTTGTGTCCCGATCTAAGTAGGTAATTATACTTTACCCTCTAAAACTAATATATATATATATACACAATTTATCCTTCATTCACATTATTCATTCTTTAAAAAAATTAAAATATTAAGAAAATTTAGTTAAATTATTAAAATACCCTTAGTACTATATTTCCATTTTCATGTATTTAATTTTGATGTTCGATAATTATAAAAGAATTAAAAAATATAATATAATAACACATTGATATCTTTTACTTTAGAGAGTGAAAATGTGAAAAATTATTAAATTACAATATATCCGACATTGTAATTTATACAAGTTAAACGAAATATCAAAAATGTAAATACGAAGAGTATATCAAAAAAATACAAAGTTTTATAGAAAATATATTGTTACACAATATTTTTAAAGAAAAATTTTCAATAGAAATAAACTCAATTGGCAATTGTTCTGCTACCATAATTAAATATTCCAATTTGAAACATTATAAAATAAAATCCAAAAGTTTTAGAAATTTGACCGAGAAAAAAATTGATATGGATTATATTAAAACATTACAGTTTATTTTTCTTATTTTTGGATAATTATGATATCATTATCAAAATTTAAATACATAAAAAAATTAAAAGATAGTATCAAGGGTATTTAAGTCTAGATAATCTTGATAATTTTATAATTGTTAATAGATAAATAGTGTCAATGGAAAGTAAAGTGAATATTATTTTAATTTAGATGAGCAAAGTATAATTACTCATCTAATTGATGATGACAACGTGTTATTAGCCCATTTGAATAATACAGACCTTAGGTAGATGACATAGTGATGGTGGAAAGTTATTTTCAGAAAGAACATTAGATAGTAATACTTTCTAACTGAATTAGTCAGACAAATTTGTTTTCCAATATAATTGACGCTATTGGATATTTTTATGGCAAAGTAAATACCAGTTTAGTTATGTTATTTGACTGAAAATGGCAAAGTAAATTCTGGTTTTTATTAATATATGTTGATTGAATTAATTGTTGAATTGAATTTTTTTTTTTTTGGGTGAAATTAAAGTTCTTGTTTGAAAAAGATATGCTTTTCTTAGCTGTTGCAAAAATATGCATTTAGATGCATTTGAGTTAATTTGGAAGGTGCATAATAAATTTAGGAATGCTGTTTATTAGAGGAGATAAGGAAGCAAAGAAGATACAAGGCAGTCAGACTTTGGCTGTCTTTTTGCATGTATTAGTGAATTGTAATCTAGTACTGCTAAATTTTCTGATTGGGTATGTACTTACTACTTACTTAACCCTCCCTGGAGTTTAAGTCAAGTCAGTTGTTTGTTTGAAAGATACGCAGCCAATAAGGCTTGGTCTCTATGGGTCAGATTATGGTGCAGTACGGATATTCATGGTAAAGCATGCGCATTGTGTAAGCTTTTTGTTTTAGCAAATGATGATTGTTGACAAAAAAGTAAGCTTGTTCTATTAGATTTGCAGACTACACATAAAGTAGGGCTCACACGTGGGTTCTATGCAATGGGGTTAAAAGGTGAGAACTTCTTATATCAACTCCATACACGACTTTATTTGGGCATCTTATAATTAAAAGGGTTAATTATGCTTTGTACCCTTGTAAAATTATCTGTGTTTCGATTTGTACCCTAACAAAATTATACACAATTAATTTTTTTTGACTAACGGTCAAATTCAACTATTAATCAAAATATTAAAATGGTGTGAAAATACTAAATTACCATTATATAATTTTAGTATTAATTTCAGTTTACCCTCCTATAATGATATAAACTTGTATTTTACCTTTATAATGCCCTGAATTTCCACTTTAAATCTATAAAATTAGATAAATGTCAGAATAAGGAAGGTTATTTGCACCTGACGGTCTTTATTATTATTTTTGTTAATTGATGTGCTAATTATTTATCATCATCTTTATGATAATTTTTAATTAACTATTTATAAATTTTAGGATTAAAATTTAATATTTTTCAAATCTTATTTTGATAATGAAATAAACACTTAACTCAAAGTCGGCTGGCTGTGATGGATTGGATTGGATTGGAGAGGACTCAAATTAGGGAGAAATAATGGATTAACATGTGTTGTTATGATTGCGGCTGCCCTTGATTGTTCAATGAGATAGAAATTCTACTAATTTGCGTTATTCTTTAGACACGTGGGAAAGGGTTGTTTGGGATAAGCATGGCAGCGGACTAGTAATAAGCTACATGCACAGTTGTGAACAATTTGTTTTAATCCAACGACAAAGGATCGAATTAAATTAATTTTAGTTTTGAGTGATCCAATAATTAAATAAGAGATTGTATATATGATTTGGATATGATTGTCAAAACATAATAGCTGAAATATTTATTAAAATTGTAATTGTTGAACACCAGTTATGTTAATCATGTTTTGATGATGACCAAATCATACTAATGGTTTGATAACAAGTGTGCAGAAAAACAGTTAAGTTTGGACGCAAATGATCGTTCGAACAAGACTTCACGGACGCAAATGACTATCCGAGTGACAGAGCTTCGGACGATGGTAATCGTCCGACACAAAGAATTTGAAGCAAGTCTCGGACGAAGAACAGCGTCCGATCATATTTCCAGAAGACTTTGTGATTCGATTATACATGTCTAAAATCTGCATCCAAGAATTTCAGATAATATCATTTGTTGTTTACTGGAAATGTCGGACGCAAGGTTTAGCGGCCGTCCGAACGGTCCAACGGCTAGTTTGTTCGGACGCACTCTTGCTGCATCGGCCGTCCGAAAGGTCCAACGGCTAGTTTTCCAGTAAACAGAAAATAGCCGTTGGGAAATTGTTGGAAGCAGATTTTTGACAACTATAAGTACCCCTAGGTCTGAATTAACATAGTAGAGACTTCTACATTTGATTACAAATAATTCTTGAGCTATTTGAGAGAAATAGTGGGTACAAGTGTTGTAATAGTGTAGGTAGTGTGGAAAGAGTTTAGAAGTGTAAGAGTTCTTCAAGTGTAAGAGTGGAGAGATAACAATTGTAACAAATGGAGGTTGTGAGTGTAAAACTCTTGGCTCAACTAAAGGAAATTAGTGTGAGCAAGAGTGCTCCTCATTTGTGTACAAGAGGTTATTATCTCACCTACTTTGAAGAGACTTTTAGTGGTTGAATTTCAAGTTGTGAACTTGGTAGTTGCCTTATAAGAAGCTCTTTATAGTTGAAAGGTCCAAGCTTGAGAAGTTTGGGAGTTTGGTTTGATTCTCTTAATCTCAATATTCTTATTTGTTCTTTAAGCTTAAATTGTTGAATATCTATTGTATTCATTTGTGCTTAAGTTTTCATTTGGTGCATAAAGTTTGAATTTCCATTAAGCATTTAAAAAGGTTTGTTTTTTTAGATACAACCTAATTCACCCCCCCTCTTAGGTTGCTTTTGGGGCCAACAGTAATTTTATTAGTTTTAATTTTTACTTTTTTTAGTAACTAATTTTATATTTCCATTCATTCAACAATTTGAATTTTTATCTTTGTTGCTTTTTAGTTTCTAATTTTAGATTTATTAGTTTTATTTATTTTTTAATTAATTGATTAGTTTTGCATTTAATTTTTACTTAGTTTTTTAATTAATTTGTGAATTTTAGTGAATCGAATAAATTGAAAATAAATTTGGTTAACCAAAAAATCAAAGAAAATTTTAGTTTAAATTTAATTTTGATATTCTTTGTATTGAAAATCTAAAAAAACTAAATTTTTTAACCAAATTATCAACAGTTGGCGAATGAACACCCCTTGCTATATATTTCTACACTTACAAAAACCACCCTCCAGACGTCAACCAAAAGCCAAAAAATAAAAGTTGCAATCGACGATCAATTAGCCAGCAATTGTGTTTAGTATAATTGGTTTTTGTATCCCAAAATTGTTGGATGATGTAGAGTTTGGAATAGGAAGCAACATCGACTTTAGGTATTATTGGAGAATTTGGTTTGTATTTTTTATGTAAATTTTAATTTAAATTTAGAATATTAGGTTTGTATGGACTTGGGGATGAGGGGAAGGGATAAGGGTTGGGAGTTGGGACTGGTGGCGGAGGAAAAGGTGTGGTTTGAGGTGGAGAAGTAGTTTAAGGCTAAATTAACAAAATAAAAAAGTTTGACGATTACAGTTGATTTTACTTTAAAAAAATTTAGTAACTAATTAAGTAATATTGTTGCTAAATACGTAATTTAGCCTTAAACTACTTCTCCACCTCAAACCACAAGTTTAAGAGGGGGAATTTATAATTTGATGAAACTATCAAGTTTGATCGATAATATAACTTAATTTCAAAGAAGTAAATATAATTAGTCCTTATTTTTATATGCTTTATTACATTTTCATTTTGATACTTTAGAAATTGTTAAACTACTTTCTTTAATCAACATGATATTACTAAGAATTCCAATTATACGTACGTTCCATACTCATCTATCAATTATGACAAATAAATCGAAAGGAAATATTTAGGTAAATTTGGTCTATAATCTCACTGTAGACTTTGTAGTATAAATTAAATATTAAAAAATCTGTGACATCAATTAATATAAATAAGATTTTATAAAATTTAAGTATTTTCCTAAATCGAATATGGATCTAAATTTTGTTGGCTCTCTACTCTATGTAAAGAATTAGATCCTATTAAAAACAAAAATAACTTCAAAATATTCATCGTTCACAGGCTTTGCAGTTCTTTAGCCTTCTATTATAAAAAGGTTAAGGGTTCGTTTGGTTGACTAACTCAATAAAATAGGATGTTTTATCTTGATATTAGTCATTCCTGAATGAATAGTCCTCATTATTCACTTGGTTGATATTAAGTTGTCTAAAATATTTTAAAAACAATACAATCTTGCGTTTGGATAGAGATCAATTTTAGATTGAATTATAATTTTTATTTCTGACCAAAATACACCTAAATTTGCATGTTATTTTGATAATCCAACAAATGATATTATACAATTATAATATAAACAAACAAACAAACCAAATTTTATTCCTACTAAATATGGTCAGCTACATGAATTTTACAATGTCATTGCACTCTGTCATAGACTATATCCTCCTTAATTTCTAGATGGACTATATCTTTCTTACAAGTTATTCACCAAGTTTTTTTAGATTTTCCCCTACTCCTCTTGTGTTGACTACTCTCTCTAAATTTTACTAGTTTGATAGGCGTTTCTACATGCTGTCTTAACACATAACCTAACAATTTTAAACGTTTTTCTCTCATTATCTCGTTAATAGATACTAATGCAATCTTATCACGAATATGTTCATTATGTATTTTGTCCATCTTAGTGTACCCACACATCCATCATAACATTCGCATTTATGCTATTTTCATCTTTTACTCATGTATATAATTCACTATCCAACATTCAAACCCATAAAACATCGCTGCCGACTAATTGCAGTTTTATAAAATATATTCTTAAATCGTAAAAGAATTTTGCGATCATATAATATTTCTGATGTCATTTTCTATTTAGTCTAACTTGCTTGTATTCGATATATAACATACTAATTATAATACAACAAATATAAATGTGAGAATTAAATAGAATAATTAGCAGTACTCATTTCGACCTAGAATTACTCGAAAAACTTGCTAACTTATTCCATTACAATCCATGAAAATTGGATACCTGAAGCAGTTACTGTTACAAGGTCAAACATTAAGATTAGAAGGTCAACAATTTGTAACTAAATAGGCATATGACCTAATGTATACATAAGTTTAATTATGTAATTTTATATATTATGACTAAATAACAAGTGATTTTTACTCCTGCTATGCCCATTTACATATGCTTATGTGTAATATAATTAGCAATAATTTTTTATTCTTTTAAATTAATTGTATAATTTTATATATTAAGACTTAATATTAAATGACTTTTTGTGCTATTCTATCCATTGACTATGCAATTATGGGTGTGTTCGTTTGGATTGAAAATATTTTCAGGAAAATATTTTCCAATTTTTTTTTTGTGCCAAACACGGGAAAATATTTTTCGGTGTAAAATATTTTCCAATTTTCCTTCCTCTGGCTGAAAATAACTTACGGAATTTTTGAGTGTAAGTTATTTTCCAAATAATTTAAGAGTGACATTAAATCTCAAATACTTACTTTTATAATTTCGTTTGCTAAACTTATTTTCGTTTTTAATTATTTTTCATTCATTTTTCTCTCAATTATGGGTCCCACACTAATATAACTATCATTATGCATATTTTACTACTATATTGTACTATCATTTAATTTTGAACAAAATCAATTTTTTATTAATCACAATTACTTGTAAGGTATTTATTACCATTGTTATAAGTTTTTGAGATTTAATCTTAATCTTAAAATTAAACAATTAAAATTTTTTATTTCAAAATATTTTCATTTTGTCAACCGAACACCGAAAAATTGTATGTAAAAATAGACTTTTTCATGTAAAATATTTTCCAAGGAAAATATTTTCCTCAAGAAAATATTTTCAATCCAAACGAACACGCCCTATGTTGTAAGGTTTTGATTTTCTTTTTAAATTTTAAAACACAAAATTGTCATAAATAGACTGGAGTAGGTACCACTAATTTGACTTTCTTTTGGAAAATAGCCACGTAAAAGGATCAATTCTCACCCTGACAGTAAGAGGAAGATTTGAGATTTTGAGAAGGCATTTTTTCTGGGATTGTGAAGCATGAAATTGGATCCATTTTCTTACTCATTTGGGTTTGGCATCAGGGTCACTTTGTTAGTAGAAATGGTTCTAGTTAATTCTGCCCCACAAATGAGGCATGCGCATTCCACGTAATTTAATCAAAATATTTGAAATAGATGAAAGGGTTAAAAGTCAATAATTATAGTAGTTCAGTATCGTATTTAGCAACAAAAAGATTTAAATGTTAGGAACATTGGGGTCTGTCAAAGCCCAAGTAATGTGTAAAAAAGTTTTCTCTCTCTAGGAGAGCTGTTTCTCTCTTTAGGAGAGCTTTTTCCCTTTTCAGTAGGGTTTTTCAAAATTTCAAAATTCAAAATCTCTCAATTCGTCGTCCTTATTTCATCAATTGTTAAGCGATCAATTCATCGTCCGTAATTAGCAACAAAAAGATTTAAATGTTAGTTAGTTTGTTTGTCCAAAATTCTGTGTAATCCCTTCGAATAACTGGGAAGGAAGATGACAGAGGAGATAACAGATGCTCTTGGTAAGTTTACATTAACTTTGAAGGAAAGAAAGGGGATGAGTTTTGCCGATAACGATGTTAAGGGAGGACTGGAAGAGTGTAGTTTGAGTGTTATTGGGAAAGTCGTGTAAGGGATAAAGTGATGAACTATAATGGGGTTAAAAATTTTTTTACCCAATCAATAGTGGGGTTTCCCTAAAATGCTTAAAGTCACAGAAATTGGCCCAAACTTCTTTCAGTTTTCCTTCAATGACTTGAAAGATCGAGATGAGAGTGCTGGGGGGTTGTCCATGGATTTTTGACAATCAACTCATGATAGTTAGACAATGGGAGGAGAACATTGAAGAAGATGAGAAAGCTTTTCAGCATACATTAATGTGGGTACAAGTTTGGAATCCACCTCTACATTGGTTTACTAAAGCAGCTAGGATCAAAATAGGAGGACTATTCCACAAAGTCAGAGAAGTAAAACTCCAACATTCTGGAAGTAAAGAAGGTAAAGCAATGAAGCTGTTGGTGGAATTAGATGTTACCCAACCTTTACTCAGAGGAACCAATATCAATCTGAATGGCACTGTTAGATGGGTCAACTTCAAGTATGAAAAAGTTTCAGATTTCTGTTATGAGTGTGGTTTGATTGGACATTTGGAAAGAAACTGCTTCAATAAGAATAAGGAAGGGAACCCAAACAAAATCTTACAATATGGAACCTGGCTCAGAGCTCAGGGAGGAAAAGAATATCAGCACAAGCTCCTTCTATCCAAAAAACCCCTAACCGTGCTTTCAAGTAACAACGGATACTCAATGATGGGAAGTCTCCCTCAGAACATTCTAACAAATTGACCTTGGGATTGTCCACCTCGGGTAAACCCTCTCCTAGGAAATGTGAGAATAGGGAGTCGTAGAAGTTACTTTGGCAGTTGCTGGGGGTGTGACTCCCATAACGGATGGAACTGAAAAAGGGTCCGAAGCTAATAAGGAAAGATCAAGTGATGAAAATCTTAACAAAGGGGATGAAAAACAAGGAGAAATGCTGAAGGAAGGAGAGATCACTACAGAGAATATAATAGGAACAAGTAATGTGAACAAACAAGACATAACAGAAGAAATGGAGATGGACAGCCAAAACTGTGAGAAGCCCCAGGATTTGGTGATGATGAGAAGGGATAAAAGATTCAAAAGATTACCTGCATCTTCCAGAGAGCCTTTGAAGGAAGTTACTAATCTAGGGGGCATGGTGGGTGAAGGAAGAAAAAGGAAAACTACTACACAAGAAAGAGAGGATGCAATAGAGTGTATTATAAGATTTGGAAGAGAATATTATCAAGAAGCCAAAAATGAATGAAGAGTTAGTAATTTGGGGGAGTTGTGATATGGTGAGCGGTCTAGAGGAAATGGGAACCAGCGTTAAAGGGTTCCCAAGTTGTAAATGAAAATTTTGGTGTGGAATTGTCGAGGGGCGGGGAGCTCCTTGAATCTTCCCCAACTTAAGGAGTGCATAAAACTCCACTCCCGCAGTGTTATTTTCCTTTGTGAAACAAAAAACAAAAAATAGGTAATGGAAAAGTTCCAAAAAAAATTAGATTTTGAGTATGCTTTTTTTGTGGACTCTTTAGGCAAAGTCTGGGGGTATGGCTTTACTTTGGAATAGCAGTGCTTGCAACATCTTTCACAATCGAGATTAAATCAGTAGCCAGGTGAATAATAACAGTTGGTGGTTTATTGGTGTCTATGCAAGTACTAAACCCCAGATCAGGAAGAGACAATGGGAAGTTCTGAACCTAAGAAGAAGATTATGGGGCAACAAGTGGCTCATTCTTGCTGGAGATTTTAATGATATTTGCTCTAATGAAGAAAAAGGGGAAGGAAGAAGAAGAGAGGAGTTGTCATTCAAGGACTTTAATAATTGGATTCAGGACAACCAATTGGTGAACATAGGCTATAGAGGCACCCCTTGGACTTGGGTTTGTGAAGAAGGATCTGCTAATGAGGTGAAGGAAGATTAGATAGAGGTTTGGCAACTACTGAATGGACTCATTGTTTTGATAAAGCTACATGCTCACATTTGATCACTGAAGCTTCTGATCACGCCATAGTTTTGATTGATACTAACCCTGAATTGAGGAAAATAAGAAAGAGATTTGTTTTTTACAAGAGATGGTTAGACCAACAGGGTATTAATGAGGTAGTCAAGAGATCTTGGCAAACAAAGATGTTTGGCTCCAGGCAGTATAAAGTTGCATCCAAAATTAAAGCTTGCAGAATTGCACTTCTCAAATGGAATAAGGAATTGAGTTCTAATGCTAAGAAGAGGATTGCAGAGCAAATGAAGCAACAAATACAGGACTTGAGAACTAAAAAAGATGGCAATTTTGGCAAGGAACTGAAATGTCTAATGGGCAAGCTTTCTAAGGCTTATAAAGATGAAGAGATTTTTGGCAACAGAAAGCAAGGAACATTTGGCTAAAAGAAGGGGATAGGAACACCAACTATTCCCATGCAATTGTGAAAGAAGGAAGGAAATGGAATCAATTGAGTGCACTCCAAAATGAGCAAGGGGATTGGAGTACTACCAATGAAGAGATTGGGAAAGTGATCAGTGACTTTATGAGCATCTGTTTAAATCTGTTGGATCATCTTCCTTCGAGAATGTATTAGTAGGAATTACACAGAAGGTTGATGCACAAACTAACTCAATACTAACCAGGCCTTTTGAGGAGAGTGAAATTGAAGAACCTTTTTTCTCTATGCATCCAAACAAAGCTCCTGGGACAGATGGTATGCCTCCACTTTTTTTTTCAAAAATTCTGGCATATAATCAGTTTGGATGTAGTTCAAACTATTAGTTGTACAAAGTTTTTTCCATTCGGGCCATTTACTCAAATCTTTCAATGACACCATTGTTACTTTAATCCCCAAAGTTGATCATTCTACTAATCTGTCTCAATTCAGGCCTATTAGTCTTTGTTCTGTGTTTTATAAGGCAATAGCTAAATTGCTAGTGAATAGGATGAAGTCTGTTTTAAGCTCTTGTATCAGCTATACTCAGGCAGCTTTTGTTCCAGGAAGGCACATTTTTGATAACATTGTGATAGCTCATGGAATGTTCCATTCTCTCAAAAATAATAGGAATAGTAGGGATAATTTTATGGCTTTAAAACTTGATGTGTCTAAGGCCTATGACAGAGTTGAATGGGGCTTTCTGATTGCTATAATGAACAAATTGGGTTTTTGTTCTAAGTGGATCAATTGGGTGGTTAAGTGTATTTCAACGGTTTCTTTCTCTTTTAATGTTAATGGAGAAAAGTTTGGGCACATTAAACCTGCAAGAGGACTTAGACAGGGTGAATTTTACCCTTTGTCTCCCTATCTGTTTTTACTATGTGTTGAAGGGTTTTCTAATCTTTTGAGGCAAGCAACTACTGATAATAAAATGACTGGTATGAGAATAAGCAGAACAGGTCCTGCAGTGTCACATCTGTTTTTCACAGATGATGCTCTAATTTTTTGTAGAGCCAACTCAGAAGAAGCATCAGAGTTGAAGAGAATTCTACAGAAGTACGAGGAGGCTACTGGACAGCTTATAAATTTGGAGAAGTCATCTGTTTTCTTCAGCAAAGGTACTCAGGATCTAGTAGTTGAGAATGTAAGCAGTATTTTGGATGGAGTGGTTGTTGCTAAAAAGGGGAAGTATTTAGGGTTACCACTGGTGATAGACAAGAACAAGAATCAAATTTTCAGTTTCATTGACAAGAACAAGAATCAAATTTTCAGTTTCATTAAACAGAATGTACAAAAGAAACTGAAGGGTTGGAAAAGCAAGCTCCTCAGTACAGCAGGGAAAGAAGTTCTTCTGAAGGCCGTTGTTATGGTTCACTTTGCCTGTGTACACTATGTCATGCTTTAGACTTACCAAGCAGATATGCAAGGAAATTGATAGTCTTTTTTCTCAGTTTTGGTAGGGATCAAATGAGGAGGGTAGAAGAATCCACTACATTTCATGGGAGAAACTGACTAGGAAGAAATGTCAAGGAGGTTTGGGTTTCAAAGATATTCAGTGTTTCAATCAAGCTATGTTGGCAAAACAGATATGGAGATTCATTACCCAACCTAACCTACTTGTGAGTAAGGTTGTCAAAGGAAGATATTTTCCTAAGGGCTCTATCTTTGAAGCAAAGGTCCCCATAATGCATCATGGTTTTGGAAGAGTGGGGCTATTGTCAGGAATCTATTGGCAATGGGTCTGAGAAAAAGAGTGGGTGATGGGAAGAGTATCAGAATATGGGAGGACAGATGGTAACCAAGCTCATCAACTAGGAGAGTAAGCACTGAAAAGCCAATTGGGTGTGAGGTTGTATTAGTTAGCCAACTGATCAATGGGATTCAGGTGGAACCAAGAACTCATTACAAGCATGTTTAATGATGAAGATACCAAGTCCATCTTAGAGATCCCTATCAGCCTAAGGAGATCCAAGGATAGTTTATTTTGGATGTTCTCAACTTCAGGTGACTACACTGTTCAATCTAGTTATAATGCTGCTAAGTATGAAATGATTAGAAACCAGAATATCAGAAGAGGAAGAGGAGAGACTAGCTGCTTGAATAAAGAGACAAGGGTTTGGAGGGAATTGTGGAAACTGAACACTAAACACAAAATAAAACACTTTATCTGGAAGTGTTTACATAAGGTTCTGCCTTCAAATGGAAACATATTTCAGAGAATTGGTAAAGGGTATCAAAGGTGCAAGATGTGTAATGGAAGGATGGAATCCATTGAACATATCTTATTTTTTAGTAAAAATGCAGTAGATATCTGGAAACTCTCACCCTTAAAATGGGATGGGTTAGATAGATATAGGGATAATTTTTGGGAATGGTGGAAGCAGCTCCAACAAAGCTAAAATTAGATTGGAAGGAAAGTGCCATATCGCTTTGACAGCAAACATTTTGTGGCAAATCAGGAAGGCCAGAAATTCCAACCAATTCAAGAATCAGTGTCCGACTAGCTTTGTTACCGTCCAGAAAGCAATTGGGGAATGGAAAAAGTTTGATTGGTCTAACAAAGGAGTAAGAGAAGATAGCATTAGTGAATCTAATGCACAATCCAGGTCAGAACTGAATGCAGTAACACCAGCAAAAGGAATGAGTCTAATGGTGGCAACGGTTAGGTATCAACAAGAGAGGAGAGTGGGCATTGGCATTGTAGCCGTGAATGATCAGGACCACATCCAAATAATCTGGGGGATACATGAAGGTTTAAAAACTGGCCAAGACCAGGAAATTGCAGAAGCCATAAGGTTTACGTTAATTAAAGCTGCAGAAGATGGGTGGAAGGAAATTAAAGTTGAAGCTGACAACAAATTGGTGATTGAGATGCTTACTAAAGGATGCAGTAACCATAGGAGAGGCAGCACCAGTGCTTGAGGATGTTCTTGATCTGTCGTCTTGGTTTCATAAATGCTCTTTTGTTTACATTAGAAAAAGCTCTAATAGTTTAAGCAATAGAGTTGCTATTTTTGCTAAAAGTTTATTACATGATGTAGTTTGGCTCGAGTATTTTCCAGCTTGGGCTAGGATGTAGCTCATGTATGTTCCGAGAAGTCTCTCTGATGTAAATGATTTACCATCTTCTTTATAATATTTCTATCATTTCTGAAAAAAAAAACAAAAAGATTTAAATGATCAAAATTCATATAGTTTGAAAGTTTAGTGACTTTTTAGATATTTTACTCATAATTTTATTTGATTTTAAAAAATGCATTATTTCCTCTAATGGAATTGAATTAGAAAAGGAATAATTTCACATTTCTACTATGAGATTTGGTATAATTTCGAGAACCTTCCCTCAAATATTAAAAATTAACTTACCTCGTTTAAGTACCTGAAATCACAATAATAACCTCATCGGACTTACTTTTTAGAAAAATAAAAAGGAAAAATCTTTCCTTTCCATTCGCTTCTACAGATCGTCAGAAAACAATCCGCTCCCCTCCTTCAGCGTCGTGCTAAACAAAAAATTTTGAGTTCACGGACTTTTGTCACTTATGGCTCCGCGGTGAGCAACGTAGCTGAGAGCCTATTAATTGTCACTATGTCAGGATCTCAGATCCATCTGTTACCATGGCTGCTGGTTTGACAGCTATTTAATTTTGGATTTGAATTGACACGGTGCTTAAGTTGAGTGGTGTGGTACTAGTTCTGGTTATGGTTTTTAGCGGTTGAAGCATGAAAGAAAATAAAGAGTGAAATTGTTTTGAGTTGGTCTTTAGGTCGGGGAAGGAGTAGCCAGTAGTTGGTGGTATAGGAGCTGCACGGTGGCTATAGCCGTCGAGAATTTGGTGCCTAGAGACCAGATGCTGTCTCCCTTTAGGAAGGATTTTGAGTTTTAGAGTATTGAATGAATTAAATAATTACTTTTAAAGATTTACCCTTTGTTTGTGTTAAAAAAAATAAGAGCAAAACGCTTATTTGATCGCCAACTTTACTCTAGATTGTTATTTTAGTTATTAAACTTATTTCAACTATTAAATTTTTAAAAATACGTTTCTGTGGTTATTCTGTGTATTTTCTCGTTAACTACTCCATTAGTGACCTTATGTGGATTCACGTGCATATTATTTGGGGCATTTTTCTAATTACGGTGAACTGACACTAATAGAAAATTTGGGATCAAAATTAAAAGATAAAAAATATATATAAATTATAAGTGAGATCTTACTAGGAATACAAAAAATTTTGAGTAAAAAATTGAATAATTTTAATTAACTAAATTTAGAGCCCTTCCTACCCCCTTCTTTAACCCATCCTGCCACTCCTACCCTATCCTACTTGCCGTCATCCATTTCTCACCCCATCCTGCCATCCCTATCCCTTCTCTCACCCCATCCTACCACCCACTACCCCTCTCCAACCCCTACCCAACCTCATCTCATCACTCCTGCATCCTATCACCCTATCACGCCCCTGACCCGTGACACGTGCCACTGTCATACTCACGAGTAACCTCTTGAATACAATGTTCAAATACAATACTACTAAGTCTTTAAATTTATTCAACATAGCGACAAATATCCTTTCACAAAAAATAAGATAAATACAAGGTTCAAATACAAATACTACTAAGTCTTTAAATTTATTCAACATAGCAACAAATATCCGTACACAAAAAATAAGATAAAGTGCGATAATTAATATAACATACTAAAATACATAAATAGATAACCATTGTTTAGAGCACACAGGCTCACTTATTTAAAATATTTCTAAGGACATTTCTAACATAGTTACCACTTTAATTACTCTCCTCGTCCTTGTACACTTAGTCCTCATCAATATCCATGCATGATCCAGGTTTTCTACTAAAGTAATTCCTGTAGAAAACATATTTCATATGCACATTTGGAAATTACGTGTAGTTCTAAAACAAGTTCAAAAGTGTATATTCTGAAAACAAATTCAAAAGTATAGAAGAAGTATCACCTACATTAGTATGAAATCAAACACCTTAACCTTGTGTTGGCTCATCCTCAATCTCGATATTACCTATAAGAAATTCATAATTCACTACCTAGTTTTACAATCCATTGAGTATCAATATTTAAAATTAACTCCCTTACTTAACCTGTTTACATACTTATCTTAACTTGACCCAATTATTTGTAATACATTTTAACTATAATATCTTAATTTACTATATCTTAGACCTTTACTAAAGCTAAATAAACCTCTCGGAACTCTTTATTAATTAGAAAAATTATTTTAAATCTTTTGATAACTTTTAGGAAACATCAAAGACATAAAAATGACTTGTAAAGTATTTGAGGGTAATTTGATAATTTTAGCAAGTTATCGAACCTTTATGAACCTTATAAAACCTTTAGGGATCATTTGATAGCTTCATTAAAGTTATCGGAGTCAATTGGTAAATTATAGAAACCTTTTGGGTGTTGAAGAATCATTTTTACAAATTGTAGGGGCTATTATGCAAATTTCAGAACCATCCAAGGACTACTAATGTCCTTCTAAATCATCAGGGACAAATTAAGATTTCCAGAAATTCCAAAGGACTTAATCTAACTTATTTTTAAACCTTTTTAGGCCTTACAGTAATACCCTATATCCACAGGGATGAATGTTGCAGTTTTAAGAAAATTCCTTTAATCCCTTCATCTTCTTCCCCCTGCTTCTATGGCTGCTCGGCCTCTCTGTTCACATCCCCAATCCAGCATACCGGTGACTACTTTCCTCACTGTTGGCTTCTCTTTCTCACCATGGCGAAACAAAGCCTCTTCCTTTCTCGACAGTGAGAGTCATCCGTCAACTATCAACAATTCAATAAACAGAAATCTTACTTCACTGACAACATCAACAGTCCTCCATAGGGAATGGACAAGAAAATTAAGAGCTTCAATAAACAGAAATCTTACGTCACCAAAATACCAAAGGTAAAAGGTCCTCTATAAATACTTCATACAATTAACAAAGAAAGTATCATCAAGTCTCACCAAATTATTTAGGCTTTGGTGATGGGATGGGGTAAGGAATGGATGGAGGGTGATGGGTTGGGGAAGGGATGGCGAGATGGAATGGGGAAAGGGATGGGTAAAGTAGGATGGGGTGGGGAAGGGGTGCGATGATGAGATGGGGTGAGGGAAGGATGGTAGGTGGCGGGATCGGGTGTGGGAGAGAAGGGAGTGGCAGGATGGGTAGGGAAGGAGACTGGGAAGGTTGGATATGAGTAGGAAAAAGGGGTTCAGAGTGAAGGATAGAATGGGGATAGTGGAGATGGGGGTAGAAAGGTAGTTATGGTTGTTAAGGGAAGAGGAGGATGGAGATGGTGAAGAAAGATGTTGATGGTAAAGTGAAGCAAAGGTTATTAGATAATTTTATTCCCATTGAAACTCATGTTACATGTACATGCATTGTCTAACAGAGATTTAACGCTTTAAATTGATGAAATGACACATGGAGACGCATTTTTAGAAGTAAAGTGACATTTTTGACTACCAAACAAGTTTAGTGACCAAAATGACAATCATGACAGAGTTGAGTAACCAAATAGGCACTTTACCTTAAAAATAATAGGGATACTTTTGGATATTCAGTTACCTTATTTGTCTTAGGTCAGCAACTTGGGTTCTTTTTACTCAAAATATTAAAATAGGGGAGGTAAGTATAATTTTTAGTAATTGAGATGAGGTTCTTGCAATTATGCTAAACCTTAGGGGAAGAATGTGAAATTAACCCATTAGAAAATTAAGAAAACTAGTTGAATAATATCCAGAATTACTTTAATTTGAAGGAAAGCTTCTTTTGGCTTTCAACTCTACATAGAGGGCTAAATCCAATTAAAACAAAAAATTACCTCATATCTACATATCGATGCTCTTTATTTTTCTGTTCTAAAAGGCTAAGTGCATAGGTTATCGACAATATCAGATAGAGTAAACGACCAAAAATATTACTAATACTATTTTTAAGGTCTACAGGTTTTAGTTATCAAACTAATTTTATAACCCAAAATATTATTGAACTTCTAAAAATGTTATTTTTTATTCATTTCGTTAAAATTTTAAGTTAACTCTTCAGTTTTTGCGCTCAACCAGGATCAAAATTGTCCAAACAAAAGGAAGGAACTTTTCCGCTAAAAGTAATCTATATGTCTAATTGTAGAGCTGGAACAGATCCAAAACTTGCAAGATCGAATTGAATCGGGTCAGTTCAGCAACAGAAACAAAAATAAACAACAACGCAATCTCAAATCTCATGGAAAATCTAAGAAATTGTCCGGCGTTAAAAGGCTGATTCCTGTAGTAGGATCCAATAAAGATTTGAAAAGATTCTTTAACGGCATTGACAGGGGACCAATCCCGAGTGCCTACAGTAATAACGTGGATAATGAGGGTTTGCTGAAAGAATGTAGGCGATATTGACAAAGCTGATGAAACATAAGAATGGCTATATATTTACACCCTGTCTGTTGAGGTAGTGTCTTTAGGGCTTCACAATTATCATCAGATTGTGAAGCGGTCGTTGGATTTGGGAGCTGGGAAATCTAATTTTGCCAAAATTTTGTATCTTTCAATAGCTGATTCTAATGCAGGCTCATTCTAGTGCTTCGACAGCATCTAAATCCTTTCCTCTGATGATTCCACTGAGAGAACAATCTCTTGTGCTGACCCCATCTCCAATGAGGACGGCTCTAGTGATGCCATCACATACAGTAGGAAGACCAGCAATTGGGAAGCAACCGAGGTCGAGGGCTAAGGATCTGAATAAGAGAGAGATACTATGGATGAGAAGCGTAGGCTTGGAGTTGGGTTGCAAAGTATACCTCAGGAGAAGATGCACTAGTAGGTCCAAATTATACGAAAGAGAAATGAGCATTTGACACAAAAGGGCGATGAAATTGAGCTTGACACTGAAGCCCATGATACAGAGACTCTTTGGGAACTTGATCAGTTTGTGACCAACTGAAGACAGGCAGAAGATGGTAAGCAAAACTAAGAGGCATGTTCGATAATGAATAACAACAATCCAAAAGTTGTACCAAGTACTTCCAATCTTGAAGTCGATGGGGATGCTAACAATTCCAAGCTTTCGGATAGGAAGGTGCCGGAAAAATTGACGGAGGTTTAAGTGGGTGAAGGGTAAAGTATTAAGTGGAGGAAGGGTTTCTATTTTTATTTGGACAATTTTATCTCTGATTGAGTCACGTGAGAGGCACATGACACGCACTAACGGAGGAGTTAACTAAACAATTTAACGAAATGGGTAAAAATACTATTTTTAGAAGTCTAGTGACTCTTTTGGCCACAAAATTAGTTTAATGAAAAAAACCCAGAGACTTTAAAAGTATAATGACTTTTTTTTGCCTATTTTCTCTATTAGAAATAATAAAATAGAAAATACTTATATAAACTATGTTTTGGACCCTGTCAGTAGATTACTAGAATGTATCTAAATATCTCTGCTCTTTACTTTTCAGACACTTCTAAACGGCTAAGGGTAGAGGTGGTATAATGGATAAATGGATGATTCATAGTTTTAATTAAATGGACATGGATAAAATTCATCTAATTCATTTAAAACTATTTAATAATGGATCTAAATGGATGGATTTAAATGGATGATGGATAAACTATTTATCTATTTAAAAACCATCTAAATTTGTATGTTCACACTTACACACAATTTGCCACACTCACGCATATTTTCTCTCACACACACATACACACATTTTCACACACATTTACACACACTTTCACACACACACACTCTCACTCACATTTTCACACACACCTTTTCTATTTTTATAATAGTTTGATAATTATTGAAAATTAGGAAAAATAAAATATAAATAAATGGATATCTTTGTCTTTAAGAGTGAAAATTTAGAGAAAAACTTGACTCAAATTAAATTAATAATTGTAATTTGCACACATTTAACCCAAAATCTAACATCCAAATCAAAAGTAAAAAAACTACTTTGGTTAAGTCTCTATACACATCGCCATGTGGCAAGGGATACCGACATAGCAGCTTATGTGAACTTTTTCCCCTCTTGAAAATGACATGTTATGCCCTTTTTTTATTGCACAGCTTTAGGAGTACTCAAGGGCATTTTTGTCATTTTACGACACTTTTGGCTATAAATCATTTCTCAAAAGTTTTGGATTTTTGCATGATAAGACAAAAATAACCCCTTAAATGAAATAGTGTCAAACTGTACAAGGTCATTTTCATCAATGTACAACTTCTCCGACCTGGAAATTGGTTATTTTTCAATTTGGATTTTGTTATGCTGTTTATGTTTGATTTACCATATAAATTTACATTTTATGCTAACTCTATGTGGAAAATTGTTGTAGTTCAAGTCATTTTATGGTCTATTTTACCTTATTATGAGGGTATTATTTTGCGAAATGAAATTGAAGAAATATTTATAGTTAAACACTCTAAAGTGAGTAAACTCTACACGAACAGTTTATTCAGTAACTACAGCTACTTGGAAAATTAATGATAGGTTGCATGTTTACTTTTTTGTTTATGGGGATAAGATAATTGTATTTTGTATACTCTATTAGTTAAATTTGTATTTTACTCTGATTTTCTCGAAAGAAAATGGCCTTACATCACCACTTGGAAGAGGGGTTATTCTTGCTCTGCATATTGTTGAGATCTGAGAATTCTTAATAATGTCAACATTTGTTTTTTTTTTTTTAATTTTTGGATTTACAATTTTTGGCCAAATAGGTGGTTTCAAGTGTGAAGGAGTTGTTGATATATATTATTCCTTTAAATTGTGTTGAATCATGCATGTTAAATCTTAAAATTTACTGATTTGCGATCCCGTCTAATTTTTTGGATCAAAGAGGCTCATGTACAATTGGTGTAGATTTATAATTTTCTGAATTAGTGCCTTTTATTTTATTTGGATAGTGAAAACATGTTGGATTTTCTTTTTTTGCAGTAAACAGAAAAGATAAGTAGATTTTCAAGTTTTCTTCACATTTTCTACATATTACAATTTTTTTCTATATAAGCACTAATTTTTTGCGTGAAATATTAACAGACAATGTTGATTATACATATTGGTTATCTAGATCAAGAAATGGAGCGATATCAAAGTACAAGAGGGGTGCCCTAGGTTACTTGATTCGGTTTCCAAAGAAAGACAATGGGCAAATTCTTGAGAGAAAAATCGTTGTTTTTAGTCAGTGAACTTTGTTCCTTGATTTATTGGAGATTCCTCTTTAAAGGAATTGGTTTCTAGACATTTGATGGAAAAGTAACTCAGAAACAAAGAGAGAATGTTTTAAGGGAGTTCAGTGAATCTAGAGAGAAAATGGTAAAGCAGTTCTTCCTTTACAAGATTAGTACTTTTTACCTGGTAAAATTTGTTGAATCTAAATTCTGTTTAAATGATCTTGAGGGTTTGTTGTTGTCCCTTAAATCAGGTGGTCTTGGCCTGAACTTAACTGCAGCTTCAAATGTCTTTCTTGTTGTAAAATTTATCAACTTCCTCCACGCTTTTGCATTCTTGTTCTATGATTAATGAATGGCATCTAATTCTTTAATCAATGTTAGGAAAACTTGTTGAGATTAAATAATTAGAGTGCCATTATTAAATCATGTATTAATTATTCAAGATTCTTCTTGTGCCCAAAAAACTATTGAAGTTAGGATAAACCATTTCAAATTTCTGACGATAGTTAAATCAATGGGTGTGTAATGTGCTTATACAAATATATTGGATTTATTTTATCTTTTCAAACTATTTTCCATTCTTTTTTTTTTAAAAAAAAAAAAAATGGATTTCTCCCTTTTTCTACATCAATGAAATCTCTCTCTTTCTCTCTCCTCGTATGTGAGAGAGATAAAATGTCTATTGTTGACAACCAAATCGTATATAGCAACCTAAAATAAAATAACATTCTTCCAATGAGGTGATGAATACTATTTTTAGTAATTTGTTTCTCTTCGATAAATCTTGGTCTTCAATCTTTCTTTATTTTGTAGAGAAAGGTCTCTTCTAAGTATCTATGTATGCCAGGCTCAACTGAAACATTCTACTTAAACTATGCAACGGATTCAAGCATGCATATTTAGATCCTTTATTAAGTTCTTTTTGGTGGATACTTTTCAAACGTGATACGGGACTATTGAGTTCTATTTGATGGACACATTTCAGACTTAATACAGAAATTACACTTTCCCATTGATGCTAACATTAGTTGGAATTTGACATTTAGAATTGGGATATTAGACTTAGTTTCATGCTATTTCTGTCTGTTTCTAGTCTATCTGAAAAAGTTAAGTTCAGGAATATAGCATCTTTATTGCTTCATGTTTGGATTCTGTTCAAATTAATATTCCTTTTTCCCATATGCAGTTTTTTTTTTGTACATTTATATACTGTGTATTAATAAAAAAAAATTATTTTGACACTAAATTATCTCATAAACAAGAAGTAGGCAAAATAATGTTAGCCCCACAATATTTTTACTTTAGCCAAAATAGTCCATCAACTATTTTTTAGCCAAAATAGTCCTTCAACTTTTATTTATTAGCAAAGACGATCTTTTTATGGTGGAACCACCACAAAAATCTTTTTTTTATTATTTTGATAAATTCCACAAACAACCCCTGAGGTTTACTTATTTTTTGATATAACCCTTATACAGTTTAAAAGGGAAATATAAGAAAGAAATTAAATTGAAGAGGTGACAAAGGAAAAAAAAAATTTCGAAACAATTTTCAAAAAAAGAAATGAAACAATTAATTTTCACAAAAAAAAAAAATCTTAAAATCCTAATACTTCCCTCTTCCCTTTTTTCTAGCCGGAGCTGTCACCTGTCCAACTCTAGAACTATCCTGCAACCACCCAAGCACCTATCCTCACCCACCAGACACCAATTGCCCCCCACAAGCCCTATTGCTAGATTCCCTTAGTCAATCACTAGGTCTTCAATTTTAAAAGTTGGCCATAAAGTTTTGTAAAATTTTAAATTAGGCTAATGTGCAAAACAACTAAACTCCAAGGAATGTATGTGAAATTTATAAAAAAAAAAAAGAAAAGAAAGAGGTTTTTGTGGTGGTTGCACCGCAACAGGACTATCTTGACTACAAAAATAAAAGTTGAAGGACTATCCCGGTTAAAAAAAAGGTTAAGGACTATTTCGGCTAAAGTAAAATAGTTGAGGGATTATTTCGACAATGATAGTGATGGTGTAAGTCATACTCTTTGAGATATTTCATTCTGGATGATACATTCTTTCAGATTTTGGTGAGATTATGTTGTTCTGATGATCTCATATATATATGACATACCCCTCTAAGTTGAAAAAATTACACTTTGCCCCAATTTCACTATTTATCCATTAACATTTATAACACTATTAACAAAAGTTAACTAAATGACTAAAATGCTCTTATCTCTATTTTTTATTTTTCAAGCATTTTTATTTGAGTTAATAACACTTTGCCCACTGAACTATATAGTAATTACACTTTGTTCTCCTGAACTATAAAAATATATACTTTACCCTCCATTCACAGTAGTAATCCCTTAAAAAATTTATAATATCAAGAAAATTCAATTAGATGACTAACATACCCTTCATATCATATTTTGACTTTTCATGTATTTAATTGATTTTAGACAATTATAAAAGACTTAGAAAAAAATAAAATATAATATCACGTTAATATCATGCACTTTAGGAAATTAAAATGTGCGAAATTGCTGAATTATATTATATCTGACATCACAATTTGCACAGATTAAGTCAAATATTAAAATTGTAAAATACTAAAGGATATCGAAAAAATTAAATATTCAAAGTTTTATAAAATTATATTTTCATACAATACCTTTACAAAAAAAAATTCATATAAAACAAGCCCATTTAGAAATGTTCTACCACGACAGTTTAACATTCAAATTTGAAATAATATAAAATGGAATAAAAAAATGTTAAAAATTAGACCAAGAAATATATTGATATAGATTACATTGAAATATTATATAGTTTATTTGTACTTATTTTTAAATAATTATCACATCACTATCAAATTTACAGGGTTAAAAACACTTTCATCCCTGAACGAGGTGGGTAACTATACTTTGTCCCCTTGGACTACAAAAAATGCACTTTGCCCCCATCCGTATAATTCATCTATTAAAATTTTAAAATTAACAAGATAATCTAGTTTTATTGACTTAAATACCCTTAGCATTATATTTTTGTTTTTTATTTAAATTTTGATAATGATGTGATATTTATTTAAAAATACGGAAAATAAATTATATAACATTTTAATATAATCCTTATCAATATATTTACTTGGTCAAAATTTTAAATTTTAAATTTTTTTTTTACATTATTTTGAATTTGAATGTTTTATTATAATAGTAGAACAATTTGAAAATGAGCTAATTTTCTATTGAAAATTATTCTTTAAAGATATTGTGTGACAATATTATATATATATATATATAGAACTTTGTGATTTTTTTGATGTCTCTTAGCATTTTACAATTTTAATATTTGGATGAACCTGTGCAAATTCCAATGTCAAATATAATATAATTCAACATTTTATCACATTTTCACTCCCTAATTATTTTGTTATTATATTTTATTATAATAATATTTTTTTTATAATGTTAGTTTGTTATTATATTTTATTTTTTCCTAATTCTTTTACAAGTGTCGAACATCAAAATTAAATACATGAAAAATCAAAATACAATACCAAGTGTATTTCAATCATTTAACTTGATATTATCAATTTTTAAATGATGAATCATGTGAATGGGGGCAAAGTGTAATTTTTTAGTTTGAGGGGCAGTATAAGTGTAATTACCTACCTAATTCAGGAGGACAAAGTGTTATCAACCCAAATTTAAATACATAAAAATCAAAATATATTACTAAGGGTATTTTAGTCATTTAACTAGATTATCTTAGTAATTTTAATATTGGTAATAGATGAATAGTGTTAAGAGGGCAAAGTGTATATTTTTATAGTTTAGGGGGGTAAAGTATAATTACGCTTACAGTTCAGGGTAGCAAAGTGTTATTAAACCTTTATATTTTTATAATACTTTGATAATTATTGAAAATTAGGAAAAATAAAATAGAAATAAATGGATATCTTTGTCTTTAAGAGTGAAAATTATGAGAAAAACTTGATTCAAATTAAATTCATAATTCTAATTTGCACAGATTTAACCCAAAATCTAACATCCAAATAAGAAGCAAAAAAACTACTTTGGTTGTCATGTGGCATGGGCTACAGACATAGCAACTTATTTGGATTTTTTCCCCTCTTAAAAATGACATGTTACGCCCTTTTTTTCTATTGCACAGCTTTAGGAGTACTCAAGGCTAGTTTTATCATTTTATCACAAAAGTTTTGGATTTTCGCATGATAAGAGAAAAAATACCCCCTTAAATGAAATAGTGTCAAACTGTACAAGGTAATTTTCATCAATGTACAACTTCTCCGACCTGGAAACTGGTTATTTTTCAATTTGGATTTTGTTGTGCCGTTTATGTTGGATTTACCATATAAATTTCAATTTTATGCTTATTCTATGTGGAAAATTGTTTTAGTTCAGGTCATTTTATGGTCTATTTTACCTTATTATGACGGTAACATATTGCGAAATGAAATTGAAGAAATATTTATAGTTGTCAATTAGAGACCTAAACACTCTAAAGCGAGTAAACTCTACACAAACAGTTTATTCAGTAACTATAGCTACTTGGAAAAGGATATGTTGCACGTTTACTTTTTTGTTTACGAGGATAAGATAATAGTATTTTGTATACTCTATTAGTTAAATTTGTATTTTACTATGACATGATTTTCTCAAAAGTAAAGGGCCTTACATCACCACTTGGAAGAGGGGTTATTCTTGCTCTGTATATTGTTGAGATCTAAGAATTCATAATAATGTCAACATTTGTTTTTTTTTTTTTTTTTTTTGGATTTAGAATTTTGGGCCAAATAGTTGGTTTCAAATGTGAAGGCGTTGATATTATTATTCCTTTAAATTGTGTTGAATCATGCATGTTAAATCTTAAAATTTACTGATTTGCAATCCCGTTTAATTTTTTAGATCAAAGAGGCTCATGTACAATTGGTGTAGGTTTATAATTTTCTGAATTAGTGTCTTTTTTGATTTGGATAGTGAAAACATGTTGAACTTTCTTTTAGTTTTTGCATTAAACGGAAAAGATAAGCAAATTTTCAAGCTTTCTTCACATTTTCTACAACAATATTTTTCTACAGAAGCACTCATTTTTTGTGTGAAATATTAAAAGATAATGTTGATTATACATATTGGTTATCTAGATGAAGAAATGGAGGGGATATCAAAATAAAAGAGGGGTGTCCTAGGTTACTTGATTCGGTTTCCAAAGAAAGACAATGGGCAAATTCTTGAGAGAAAAATCATTATTTTTTGTTTGTGAACTTCATTTCTTGATTTATTGGAGATTCCTCTTAAAAAGGAATTGGTTTCTTCACATTTGATGGAAAAGTAACTCAGAAACAAAGAGAGAATGTTTTAAGGGAGTTCAGTGAATCTAGAGAGAAAATGGTAAAGCAGTTCTTCCTTTACAAGATGATTACTTTTTATTTGGTAAAATTTGCTGAATCTAAATTTTGTTTAAATGTTCTTGAGGTTTTGTTATTGTCCCTTAAATCAGGTGGTCTAGGCCTGAACTTAACTGCAGCTTCAAATATCTTTCTTGTTGTAAAATTTATTAGCTTCCTCCTCTTTTGCATTATGGTTCTATGATTCATGAATGGCATCTAATTCTTTAATCAACTTTAGGAAAATTTGTCGAGATTAAATAATTAGCGTGCCATAATATTAAATCATGTATTAATTATTCAAGATTCTTCTTGTGCCCAAAAAACTATTGAAGTTAGGATAAACTATTTCAAATTTCTAACGAGTAGTTAAATCAATGCATGTGTAATATGCTTATACAAATATATTGGCTTTGTTTTATCTTTTCAAACTATATTCCATTCTTTAAAAAAAAAATGGATTTTCCCCTTTTTCTACTTTAATGAAATCTCTCTCTTTCTTTCTCCTCGTATGTGAGAGAGATAAAATGTCGATTGTTGACAACGAAATCGTATCATAGCAACCTAAAATAAATAACATTCTTCCAATGAGGTGATCAATATTGTTTTTAGTAATTTGTTTCTCTTTGATAAATCTTGGTCTTCATGTCTTTCTTTATTTTGTAGAGAATATGTCTCTTCTATGAATGCCAGGCTCAATTGGAACATTCTACTTAAACTATGCAACGGATTCAAGCATGTAAATTTAGATAATTTATTAAGTCCTTTTTGGTGGATACTTTTCAAACGTGATACGGGACTATTGAGTTCTATCTAATGGATACATTTTACGCGTAATACAAAAATTACACTTTCCCGTTGATGCCAACATTAGTTGAAATTTGACATTTAGAGTTGGGATATTAGATTTAGTTTCATGCTATTTCTGTCTATTTCTAGTCTATCTGAAAAGGTTAAGTTCAGGAATATAGCATCTTTATTGCTTCATGCTTGGATTATGTTCAAATTAATGTTCCTTTTACCCATACGACTTTTTTTTCTTTTGTACATTTAGATACTGTGTATTGATAAATAATTGTGTTTTGACACTAAATTATCTGATATACAAAAAGTGGACATGCACGACCAACCTCTACTAGTATGAAATATAAAACACCAAAGTACGACTGAAAAATTATAAAATTTTTATGAAAAATCTATTGGCACAAAACCTTTAATGAAAATTTTCAAATGGAAAATGTTACCCATAACCTATTTCGAGAAGTGTGCTACCACTATAAAGAGTATCTTGATTATGATTCATAATAATATCAAATGAACTCCATAAATTGTTAAAAAAATTCATAAATTACGACCATTTAACTGAAAAATATATAGATATGGATTATAATTGGTATATTTTTATGTACTTAATTTTTTTATACTTTTTGTAATTATAACACCACTATGAAAAATTGAAAACATGAAAAATTAAAAAATAATGATAAGGGCATTTAAGTCAATTATTTGGCTTTTATTAATTGTGTTAGAAATGTTAATTGATAAATAGTGTAAATAGAGTAAAGTATAATTTTTTTAATTGAAGGGATAAAATGTAATTATTCTCGTACTTAATACTTTCGGGGGCTAAAGTGTTATTAACCCTTCTCTTTATATCAATGTGTTTTTTATGATAGCAGGAGCCGACTCATCCACTTGCACACGTTGAATTGAAGATCTTTTCTTTGTACTCACACGTGGGAAGTCTGTTGCTGACATGCGGTTGCGTAGGCTTGGACGTGATCCGTACATCTAAAAACCGTCACCTTTCAACAGCCTGAACCTCCTTGGCTAGAATAACTGACTTCCCGCACACGAAGAATACAGACTCATATAGTCAAATTTCTTTCTTTTTCCATAGATATTTTTCTTGGTAATTACTAAATTTTTAAGAAAAATTAGCACCAATAATTTAGGTCATCATAACAATTACACAAAACTAATTAAAATTTATAGTGTTATACTGGAAAAAATCACGTGTATTAATTACACATGTATCTTCTATGATTAGTGATGACCAATTAATTAAATTATTAATTACATATTTAATTATAATACATTGATCTTAAAGTACAATTATCATTTTATAAGAAAAATAAATGCATGATTAATCAGAAAACTACATGAGTAAACAAGATTTATAAAATAATAAAAAAAATCTTATTATCTAATTTCGTATACTTGAATGAACAATTAGACAAAAAGAAAATAAGTTAAGCTACGTTTGGATCGGCATATTTCATTTGTATGATAGATTTGATGTAATGAATAAATTTGTATTGGATGGATTTGAAATAATATGAAACTTGAGTATAATTGAAATTCACTCGTATAATCCTTAAAATCTCACTTTCAATTGGATTTCAAATCTCCAACCAAACCCATTAACTTGTTTGGATAAACTTATGGTGGATTTTAAATTCAATTCTCTCCAAATCCCTCCATTAAAATGCAGTGTTAGAGAAATAATGGTGATATTAATTATTAGATTAATAATATCTTAATCATAAAATTCACTTGACTTATAAAATCATAAAATTCTATACAAAAATTATGTTGAACACGTCTATAAAAAATTCTTCATAAAAGATACTCAATCATTATCATCTAAAAAAATTTCTTAACAGTATGCAAAAGCTAGTTAGATAATTGTGTGTATTTATTTGAAGAGCATATAAACCCCAACCAATGTTTCATTGTTGTGTATACTCATGATGTATCTCGACTTTTCGATAAAAACATATATAGATTTGGAGTACACTCAATGACTTGTTAATTTATTAAAGTAACTCTACAAAGAAGTACAATATGAGAATATATTTTACAAGCAACATTCACAACAATTATTTTATCAAGTTACATAATTTTCATGATAGAGTTAATTAACTAACTTTTCTTTAATTTTGGTTCATTTGTAAAAATAACTTTTGAAGCATTTTGAATTATGGTGTCTGTCCATCATGTTTTATATTTTATAGTATTGTTTATACGTTAATATTATCATTAAATATTTTTTGATTCCAGAAATTACCATTTATGCATGTATAAGAGAAGAGTGAAATAAAATGAGTGGCATATATTATTTTTATAAACTAGAAAATTTGTTTAGTTTTAATAAGGAAAAAAAAAATCTATATATGTTATCGTAAGTAATATATATGTACCATGATTGTAAAAAGAGTTAATTACATTTTACCTTTTTAAAGTTTACTATTACTAACACTTTTGTCCCTTACTTTTATTATTAAGCATTTAAAATCATCGTTAAGATATTAGATTCAATGATTTGATGGGCATATACCTTTTATAAAGTTCACCACTAAAGAGATGTTTTTACCATACATATGAAAACTTACAATTTAAATAACATGTGGTTCATCTAGTATTTATTTGAATTTACGATTTATCAAAACTTAAGTTCCATCCTAAATATGAATATTTAACTTTTGTGTGAAAATTTTCTAACTTTAGCCAAAACCCAATTTAGGTACAACTCACTTTAAGTTAAATATAAATATCCATCAAGCAAGGAAAACAACCAAAATTGACTCGAAATTATTTCCAAAAATAGTTGTGATCTCGTTCTTTGAATGAAATAGATGTAGGACGATAAAATGATTTGTGATTTGAAAATAAAAATGAAACAAATACAATCTTATTTTTGGTTTGAAAGGTACTTAAACCTATTGTTCTATTAAATTTTGTAATTCAATCTTGTGAAATTGATTTCAAAAATCATAAAATTTTCAGTTGTAATTAACCTTATTTTATGAAGCATCCTAGCTGTCTATTTTTAATCTTGCTCCCCATGCCTAAATCTAATAACCAAAGACCTAATTTTTTAAAAGCTTTACTATTCAATGATTATATAGGCTATGATGGTAACGCTTTTTTTTTTGGTAATTGATGTTACATCATGCCTATGGTGATACCTCTTTCTAATGAGTTTTAGGATAGGGATATAATCTATATATATATTAAAATAAAATGGGTGTTTGTGAGAAACAACTAGTGGATGACAAGTGGCAAGGTAAAAATACAACAAATCTCATTAAATAATAGGGGTAAAAGAAAAATAATTTAATTTACTAACCATGCAAATACAAATTATTCACCTAAATCTTTTCTTTAACTACTTTTATTTATTCAAAATGGTTACTTTGTGCACATATACCTCTTATAATTATTAATATTAAATGGCAACTTAAAATGATATTCATAATAACATGTGAAAATATATATTTCTAAATTTGAAATTCTTTGGACTTATAATATGTAAAGGGTTATCACAAAAAACTTTTATTAAATACAAAAAGATTTAACCTAATTGTGTTTTAGTAATATCATCCTTAAAATCTTATTACATTCAGAAAGAATAATTTTATCAAAAACTTAATAATATACTATATTGCAAAAAGATAACAAAGTTTTAAAATCATTATTCTTTGCATAATTTCAACGTCATTTTTAAATGACGATGTAATTATATTACATTTAAAAGTAACTTTTATACTCTGTCTTCTCCATTTACAAGTACAAAATGATAACAAAGTTTTAAAATCGTTATTTTTTGCATACTTTCAATGTCATTTTTAAATGATGATGTAATTATATTACATTTAAAAGTAACTTTAAAATTTTTTCTTCTCCATTTAGAAGTATACTTTTGATTGCTATAAGTATTCTTTTCATTTTCTAATCAAGAAAATAACTCCTACTTTCTTTTTATTATGTGATATTTACAAATTATTTTGAGAGACCACATAATTTTTAAAATATTATTCTATGAATAACACACATCCCATATGTAGCACATGTTAAATACTGGTTATAGTAGATAAAATACTAATGCAAACTGCTATGCTTTGTGACAAGTTACAGAAAAATAATGCGGGTAACGTTATTTTTAGTTTTTCTTTTTTCTTTTTATTTTCTATCAATCGTTAACAAACTATAGATTTTGATATCTAAATTTTTTGGACTATTTATGTATACACTATTAAGTTCATTTATTTTCAAATTATTACTATCATACACATATCTAATTTTCATAACAAAATACCTTTTAAATTAATTTCAATAATTCTTTATAGGAAAGAAGCATAAAGATTTTAATAAAATTTAATAATAATGGTCCTAAATCATGTTCTTTGTTTTAATTGTTGGCATTATAAATTTTTTTGATATTATTTCTTAATTTTGTTGGGTTTAATTACCAAAAGTTTTAGACTATCATCATTATTTCACTAAAATCATCTTTTATAAAAATTACACAGAGATATATACACTTTTAAAATAAAATAGACATATATGTATATAAATATTTTTTATCCTTCCTTGCATAGCACGTACTTTCAAATTATTATATTAAAAATTAAAATTTAATATTCATCTTCCTTTACGTATTAAAAAATTACTATCATAAACAACGTTAGTAACTCGATACTTTTGAATTTATCTTCACAGTATCAAGTAATCTTTAAATAAGAAAAATTGATTGATACACATTACTTAAGTACTTTATCATTATAACTATCAAATAATCATTGATTAGCAAAAATAATAAGAAAATATATGATAAAGTCAACTTAGCTTATAAAAATAGCAATATGCTTTTAAGCTCAATAATCACATTTTATGAAAGTATCACAATTCACTTAAATGAATAAAAAATGCATACATTTTAGAAAAAAATTTACAAAACTTAAATTTTGATTGAAATCATTCAGTAAGATTAACTGAATATACTAATTATAAGAGGTAACAAACTTATTAATCAATTGAATAACTTACCGACTTTTAATTAATGAGTCATCTAATCTAAGCATTCTGATCGAAGTTCAAAAAATGATAAAAAAAACTCACTTTTACTTAACACATACGGATAAATGAAATGAGAAATAATACGCATCTTTTAGTATACTCATTATATTAACAACAGTAGATATCATGACAATCAATTATTACTTATATTATCTATATAAATGAAAAAAATAAATAGTGTAAAAAAATCATAATATCTACATTTATTATAAATATTGTTAATTTTGGTTTTTTTATTTGATTTAATTATTAAAATTTGCATGCCATTATCATGATTTTACTAACATTACATGTTTACCCGTGGTACATTTCTAAGTGCTATAGGAGGTTTAATGTATCTTGCATAGAACACATAAAAACATAGTAAATGACACATAAAATATAGTACAATTATGAACTTATCAATTATCATAACACTAGAAGTGAATTAATCGTAAAGACAATGAAAAAGGGAAAGAAAAGGTTGGTCAAAATAATCTTACCAAAAATACTGAAAAGATTTGTGTTATCGATGTGGCATTAAAGGATATTGGTCACGTACTTGTCGTACTTCTAAGCATTTTGTTAAATTTATCAAGAATTCATCAAAGAAAAAGAGAAAAATGTGGAAGCAAATATGACTTATCAAGGTGATAGTATTATGACAAATTTTACTAATAAAGTTGATAACTCAAACTATAATGCTGATGACTTCAATGATCTCACCGATATAACGCATCTGGATGCTTCAAATTTCTTTGAGAGTTATGCGTAATTTGTTGGCAAGGAATAAAACTGTGGATTTTTTTTAGTTTATTGTTTTTTTTTTTTCAGTTCATTCAATAGTTTTTTTAGTTTAGTTTAAATTGCAACATTTTTTTTTTTTTTTTTTGCAATGTTTATTTTGATTAAGTTATTTTTTTTAAATGAAGAATATGAGTATTTCTCATTCAATGATTGGATTCAAGAACAGTGAAGATTTATATCTTGCTGATAGTGCAACAACACATACGATAATTAAAAATTTTTTAAGAAATATTTTTCTCATTTAAGAAAGGGTAATGCCAATGTTAATACAATATCAAGTAGCACTGAATTACTTGCTGGTTTTGGAAGAGTCATTATATTATTACCCGAAGAAACAAAATTCATTATAAATAATGTATTATTTTCTGCTAAATCTTAAAGAAATCTATTAAATTTTAAAGATATTCACCGAAATGGATATTATATTGAGACTCTAAATAAGAAAAATATTGAGTATGTATATCACAAAAATAATATCTAGAAAGAAATATATTTTGAAAAAGTTGTCTAATTTTTTTTCTGGTTTGTACTATACATATATTAGTACAATTGAATCACATGTTATAGTAAATCAAAAGTTTACTGATCCAAATATTTTTATTATTTGGCATGAACGGTTAGGTCATCCCGGGAACATTGTGATGCGTAAAATAATTACAAATTCACATAGACATTTATTGAAGAATTTGAAGATTTGTCAATTTAGTGAATTTTCTTGTGCTGCTACATTCTCAAGGAAAATTAATTATTAGACTATCACCAATTAAAATCGAGATTGAATCCCCAGCATTTCTGGAACATATTCAGCGTGATATTTGTGGGCCTATTCACCCATCATGTGGACTATTTAGATATTTCATGGTTTTAATAGATGCATCTACTAGATAGTCTCATGTGTGTTTATTATCTTCTCGCAATCTCGAGTTTGCCATATTACTTGTTCAAATAATTTGATTAAGAGAACAATTTTTAGCTTATGCAATTAAGAAAATCCATCTTGATAATGCTGGCTAATTTACATCTCAGACATTTTATGATTTTTGTATGTCAATCGGTATAACTATGAACATCTTGTAGCACATGTTCATACTCAAAATGGTCTAACAGAATCATTCATAAAGCACCTTCAATTAATAGCTAGACCATTACTTATGAGAACAAAATTGCCTGTTCTGCGTAGAGACATGCTATTTTGCATGCAGCAGCACTTGTACGTATTAGGCCAACAAGCATTATGTATTTATTTGAAATTCTCTCCATTACAATTGGCTTTTGGTCAGGAATCTAATATATCCCATCTAAGAATTTTTTGGTTGTGCGGTATATATTCTAATTGCACCACCACAATGCACAAAGATGGGTCCTCAAAAAATGTTGGAAATATATGTTGGATACGAGTCTCCCTTTATAATTAAATATCGTAAACCATTAACAAGGAATTTATTTACAGTACGTTTTGTTAATTGTCATTTTGATGAAAATATTTTTCCAACATTAGGGGGAGAAGATAAACAGTTGGATAGAAAAATTGAATGGAATGAATTATCATTATGACATTTTGATTCTTGTACAAACAATATGAATTAGAAATTCACAAGATAATTCATTTGCAAAATATTGCGAACCAACTACTAGATTCATTTACTAAGCTAAAACAAGTTACGAAATCTCATATACCAGCTGAAAATGCTCCAATTAGAATTGAAATTCCAATAGAACAACCTACCAGTGGAAATGATAGTAAACTATTTCACCTAAAGCGTGGTAGACCAATCAGTTCCAAAGATAATAATTCTCGAAAAAGAAAAGAAAAAACTATTCAAGATAGTCATATAATGGAGGTAGGTTCTCCCGAAAAGAGCCTAGACATAACTAATCATAGAATCTCAGAAGTGGATCAGGTACCTAAATCAAATAAAAAAGAAGAGATCTCAATAAGTTATGTCTCTACTGAAAAAAAGATGAAACTGAAAAGATATTGTTGTCGACAATAACTTTGTTTATAACATAGTTGCTGATGTTTTGAATGAAAATGAGGATCTTGAACCTAATTCTGTGGAGGAATGTTTACACAGAGATGGTTGGCCAAAATGGAAAGATGCAATTCAAGTATAATTAAATTCACTTTCAAAACATGAGATTTTTGGACATGTAGTCCAAACACCTAAAGGTGTAAAGCCGGTGAGGTATAAATGGGTATTTGCGTGAAAGCGAAATGAGAAAAATGAAATTGTGCAATACAAAACACGCCTTGTCGCACAAGGATTTTCACAAAGATCTGGCATTAATTATGAAAAAATATATTCTCTTATGGTGGATGCAATCACCTTTAGATATCTTATTAGTTTGGCAATTCATGAAAAACTTGAAATATGTCTAATAAATGTTGTGATAGCCTATTTATATGGCTCGCTTGATATAGAGATCGATATGAAAATCTCTAAAGAATTTAACATGCCCGATACATATAAAGTTTCCCGAGAAAATTGTTCAATAAACTATGTAAATCCTTATATGGATTAAAGCAATTTTGGCATATGTGGTATAATCGACTCATTGAGTATCTCTTTAAAGAGGGTTATAAAAACGATCCAATTTGCCCATATATTTTTATAAAAAGAACTGGATCAAAATTTATGATAATTACTGTATATGTTGATGATATAAATATTATTGGAACTCCTGAAGAGTTTCAAAATGCAATCAATCATTTAAAGAAAGAATTTGAGATGAAAGACCTAGGTAAAACTAAATTTTGTATATAAAGATCTATAATTTGAGCACTTAACACATGAAAATTTCATTCATCAATCAACTTATACAGAAAAAGTATTAAAGCGATTTTATATAGATAAAACACAGCCATTGAGTACCCCAATGGTTGTAAGATTGCTTGATGTGAGAAAGGATCCTTTCCGTCCTCGGGAGAATGATGAACAACTTCTTGGTCCCGAAGTATCATATCTCAGTGTTATATTTAGGTTTAATGTATCTTATTAATAATACATGGCCTGATATAACATTTTTGTAAGTTTGTTAGCAAGATTTAGTTATTCTCCAATACAAAGGCACTGGAATGGTGTTAAGTATATATTTAGATACCTCTGAAAGACTATTGATATGGGTTTACTTTATTCATGTGAATCTAAATTACAATTAATTGGTTATGTAGATACAAGATATTTATCTGACCCATATAAAACTCGATTTCAAATGGGTTGTTTATTCACATGTGGAGATACAACTATATCATGGCATTCAACAAAATAAATAAAGTCTTTAGCCGCTACTTCTTCAAATCATGCGAAATTAATTGCTATACATGAGGCAAGTAGAGAATGCGTTTAGTTAAAGTCATTAACCCAACATATCCAGAAGATATGTGATTTAACATTAGAAGAGAATTGCCAACAATATAATATGAAAATTATGCAGCATGCATAGTCCAGTTAAAGGGGGGTTATATAAAAGGAGATAGAAAGAAGCATATTTCTTCAAAGGTTTTCTACACTCATGATCTACAGAAGAATTGTGATATTGATATCTAACAGATTCGCTCATGTGATAATCTAGCTAATTTATTCACAAAGGCACTACCAATATCAACATTCGAGAAGATAGTTTACAATATCGGATTGCGCTGTCTCAAGGATATTACGTGATGTTTTCATGAGAGGGAGTAATAGTACACGCTATACTCTTTTTTCCTTGACCGTGGTTTTGTCCTAATGGGTTTTTCAGACAAGGTTTTTAATAAGGTAACATACAAAAGTGTAGTACAAATTTTATGTATTCTTTTTTCTTCACTAGGTTTTTGTCCCACTGGATTTTTCCTAATAAGGTTTCAACAAGGCACATGATTTAGCCATTAAACATCCAAGGGGGAGTGTTACAAATTCTATTAGTTGTGGATATCTACACATTTATTTTAATTTTGATAAGTTATAGTGGAAGTCTATGTACATCTATGTATCTGATAACTGTAGATATAAATTATGTTATTTACATTACGTAACTTATGGGTCATTGTACTCTTATAAATATATGCACTATATGAGGAATAAAAGTACAGACAGAAAAAAATTTCATTTTTCTTTTCTCTCTTTTTCTCTCAATTCCATACATTTTTTATATTTTGTTTAATTTTTATAACAATTTGATATTAATAAAGTTTATTACACAATTATCCCTGTGATTGGATCGGGTAAAACACTTGACGGGTTGCAAATTTGTGACCAGGTAATATTAACTGGTTCAAATACTTTATTTTTACGATTCAAAATGGATCGGTTTATGTGTAGATTTTTTAAGTCAGTAGATAAACACCTTAGTTCAGAGCAATTAGTGGGCATGTGAGCCCTGAAAAAACATCGTTTCCATTCCAAATGGAAAACTTACATTAGAAACAACAAAATAAACCCTATCTACCAATTAAATAAAGAAAGGTCTTTCTTCTACTATTCCTTATATTTAGTTGCCACGTGGCTAGGATTTAATATGAAAGTTTGCATGTGAATGGGTAAAATGACTACTGGGCCCATAAAGATTCAACATTATCTAAAAATAGTATAGGACTATTTAAGGGCTTTTATATTAAAATTTAGTTTGTAGAATTTAATTTTCTCTACAAATATGCTTTTTGACCATATTATCCTTGGGAAATCACTACTGGACTGAACAATACCTAACTATTCATGGGCCTCCTTGTAAATAGATGGCACTTTTGTACAGAAAAATATAAACAAACGCACATGGACTACTATTAAACTAAAGCATTTTCTATGTGCTCAAAGGAAATAGTTTAGGCCATTCAAACACAAGTTATTTGTCATTGTCTTTTGGGCATAAGCCTTGGTTTTCATACGTTGGATCAAATTAGGTTTAAAAGTTCTCTATGATATCGATGGATATGATATTCTACAGTACCAGAGATTTAGCCTCAAATTTTTATGTTGATGACAGCTCCAATTTTTTCTTCTTTTCCCGAATTTTTTTTGTAAACACCATTCCTTTTATCAGAAGATTGTTTGGCTTTTTGCGACCAATTTCTTAGAATATGACATTTTTTTAAAATTTATCGTGTAAATTTGACTATCTATTACGGGTATTTTGGAACTGTGGCTCTTACACTTTGAAATTGCATAATCAATTTGATTACGCACTTTTAAAGTGCACAATCAACTTTGGTCCCAATTTTTTTTTATTTTTTAATATGGTGATTTCGCACTTCCTTTTTTTTTTTTTTTTAATATGGTGATTTGCACTTTAAAAGTGCGAAATCACCATATTAAAAAAAAATGGAAACAGTAACACTTTGCCTCTTGCACTATATGGGTAATTACATTTTGTCCCCCCTAAACTATAAATATATACAGTTTACCCCCAAATGACACTATTCGACTATTACCAATATTAAAATTATTAAGATAATTTAGTTAAATAACTAAAATACCCTTGGTACTATATTTTGATTTTTATGCATTCAAATTTTGATAGTGATATAATAATTATTTAAAAATAAGCAAAATAAATTATATAATATTTTAATATAATCTATATCAATGTATTTCTTGGTCAAACTTTTGAAATGTTTAGATTTCATTTTATAGCATTTCGAATTTGAATGTTTAACTGAGTGATAGAACAATTTCCAAATAAACTTGTTTTTTATGAAATTTTTTCTGTAAAAGTATTATATGAAAATAAAATTTCTATTAAAATTTGAGGTTTTTTCGATGTCTCTTAATAGTTTATACTTTTAATATTTAACCTATTCTGTGCATATTGCGATATTGGATATAATATGTAATTCAACAGTTTCTCATATTTTCACTCTCTAAAGTCCAAGATATCAATGTGTTATTATATTTTATTTTTTTCCTAATTCATTTAAACTATCAAAAATCAATAAAATACATGAAAAATAAAAATATGATACTAATGTTATTTTAGTCATCCAACTAATTTTTTTTGATATTTTAAAATTTTTAAAGGATAAATATTGTGAATCGGAGGTAAAGTCTATATTTCTATAATTCAGGGAGGCAAAGTGTACAGTTATCGTTCAGGAGGCAAAGTGTAATTACACTTTGCAAAGTGCGAAATCTGAATTGATTTCACACTTTTGCTTTAATTTTTTTTTTAAAAAAAATTTGTAAAATGGTCCTCCTAGACCTTATAATAAGTGTAGTTACACTTTACTCTCCTAAACTAAAGAAATATACACTTTGCCCCCAACACACATTATTCATCCTTCAAAAAATTTTAAAAATAAAGCAAATTTAGTTAGCTAACTAAAATACCCTTAGTTATATTTTGATTTTTCATATATTCCAGTTATTTATTTTTGATAGTTTAAAAGAATTAGGAAAAATATAAAATATAATAACACGTTGACATCTTGGATTTTAAAGAGTGAAAATTTGAGAAATTGTTCAATTATATTATATCCGATATCACGAAATGCATTGACGTAGATTACATAGTAATATTATATAGTTTATTTTTGGAATTTTTTAAATAATTATCACATCACTATCAAAATTTAAATGCATAAAAATCAAAATATAGTTCCAAGGTTTTTTATTTGTTTAACTAATTTATCTTAATAATTTTAATATTGATAATAGAGGAATAGTGTTATTTAGGGGGGCAAACTTTATATTCCTATAATTTAGGGAGGCAAACTTTATATTCCTATAATTTAGGGAGGCAAAGTATAATTACACATTTAGTGAAAGGACTCAAAGTGTTATTGTTTAAAAAAAAAAAAATTAATGAGATTTCGCACTTCCAAAGTGCGAAATCCCATTGTTTTTAAAAAAAAATAAAAAAAAATTTGGACTCTAATATTATTCAACTACGCACTTTAAAAGTGTGTAAGCAATTGGATTACGCACTTCAAAGTGCGAGAATCACAATTCTAAAAAACCATCACTAAGCAATCACATTTGCTCGATAAATTTAAAAACAGATCCACTTTTTACTTAAAATGAGGATTTATTTGTACTTGACATGTTTGAATCATAATCAGGACTATATAAAGCAAGCTTGCTTTTCTTTTTTCCCTTCTCTTTTGTTGCTACTCATGCAATTGTAAGCTGCATTTTTTTCCACCTCTTCTGTTCTTATATTATCTTTACCAACATCATAAAGTTAAAGACTATTAATACCTTTTTTTATAGGGAAAATCGATGAAATAGGCCTTCAACTTTTTTACTTTTACCGAATAGTCCCTCAACTTTTTTTTGTAGCCAGAATGGTTCTTCAACTTTTATTTTTTGTCAAGATAGTCCTTTTATGTGAAATTTATCAACAAAAAAAAAAAAAAAGGTTTTTATGGTGGCTCCACCATAAAAGGACTTTTTTGGCTAAGATAAAAAATAAAAGTTGAAGGACTATTTTAGCTATAAAAAAAAAGGTTGAATGACTATGTTGGCTAAATTAAAAAAGTTGAGGGACTATTTTGGCGATTTTCCCTTTTTCATATTGTCGTGTTTAATCTTTTTGCAAGTTTGAACAAATCATTGGGAATGAGTGTGAAGAAATCTTCTTGCTGTAAGGTATATAACTCAACTTTATGATTAATGTTGTTTTCATGTTCTGTTTATGAGAGATAAGTACTTGCTCTGATTTTTGAAACATAAAGTTTCTCGATAATGTTTATGATTTAAATTATTTTGTTAAGAAACATATAGCAGCTTCTAAGTTGTGTATTCTAAAACGTTCTTCAGGATATCTATATTGTGGAGCCTTTACTTGTGTTACCATCTTTATCTTTACCCAAAAAAAAATGTGAAAAGAAAACAAAATATCAATCAAAAATCTAATATGCTTGATGACTTGTTTTGTGATTCATGTGATCAGTTTCATCATCATTAGGAAGAAAAAGAAAAACTGTTAAAAGATATGATCCTGCTAAAAGAGCTGGCTCATAACAAGCAGTTCTGCTGAACTATCTATTTCTGTAACATTGAAAAATCATTGTCCTGTGATGATGGCTTGTAATATTACACATGAAATTCCTAAAAATCATGGTTCTCACTTAGTTGAAAGCCATGTTAGTAGCCATGAGAAGAGAGTTATTTCTTGAGAAATGTCCTTTTCAGAGAGGCAAATTACAGATAGACAAAATCTAAGTTATTCCAGCCAAGATAACAGAGGTTACTTTGATATGGAAGAGAAAAGAGAACCTAATGTTTTTTCTATAGCTTTTGACAAACTGGTTCACAACAACGGCTTCTTAACCATTAGAATTATCTAGTATTCATAATGTTCTTTTAGAAAGAAAAATGCATAGGAGGCAAGCATTTTTGAGTTGGAAATTTAAAAGGTTAAACATTAATGTTTTGCCTATTTTGAAAAAAGAAAAAGAAAAGAGAAAGGGTGACAATGTGAAGAACTTTAACCAAGCCATCTTCTTCTTCTCAACAACTTGATATGGTTGTCGAACAAAATTCAAATAATATCTTATAACATTGCTATTATTACCTAATATGAATGTCTTTACCTTAGCTAACAAAATTTAAACTTTATATGCTACTTATAGCTACCAACGGTGAAGCTATTCATGAATGTAATATTGCTCGAGCTTTGCCAACATATAGAAGAAAGCATTCAAGGTCATATTATACATGATGCTGTTTAAGCATTTTTTATCTATCTATGTTTCTGTAGGAGTTTTCAAAATTCTCTTAGAAATTCATTTTATATAAATATATTGGTTTGCCTCAGAAAAACTTCCTACAAAAGAAAGAGCTATTTTGGAATTACTTGCTAAAGAGAGCAGTGTCCTTTTACAGCAAAAAGATTGTCCTTATTGTGGTGCAAAAAAATTCTATCCTGATACAATTAATTTTTATTGTTTTGATGGTGGTATCACTTTAGTTCTTCAAAACAAAATTTCAGATATTTTAAAAGAACTCTTGGTTTCTTCATCAGAAGAAGCTGAGCTGTTTAAAACATGCATATGAACATGCAATAAACAGTTTGGCTTTACTTCTTTTGGAGTCAGAAGTTATAAGAACTTGTCTAGGAGAAATAATGGGATTTACCTTCAAAGTTCATGGACAAGTTTATGTTAGCTACAGTAGTATAGGGGGCCACAAAGCAACTTGTGGTATGGCTTTCATCTACCATCCACAATTCATTCTCCATTTTGACAAGCAATTGGACATAGTCTTTTGCGTGAATTGGACACTTTGTCAGCTGAATTATTTTGCTTTTGGAAGCTTGTGTTGAATTTTGCCTATAAAATGAAAGAGTTCTCACCTTATTGAAGGCATCAACAAAAAGAAAAATACAGAGAATTTTACAAGTTCTTAGAACTTGTTTTTCGGTTTAATTCTCAGGTGTTTATTTGAGATATCTCTCTTTCTGTCTTTCGAAATTTTTCTAGCAAAACTTTTGTATCTTTTTCATATAGTGAAATATTGCTCTCCTCTGCCACCCGTGGACGTAGGTCTAATTGACCAAACCACGTAAAACTTTTGTGTCTCTTTCCACTTATATTTTCTCTGCATATTTTCGTTATTATTTTTCGTTATCGTCATTAAAGGTTTCGTTAAAATTAATTTAACCAAAATTTTAGGGTACAAATCCTAACAAACTGGTATCAGAATTTTGACACCCCGGATTAATTTTTAGCGGCTAATATGACGGTAACAAAGTCATATGTTGAGAAATTTGACCGGAGTGCCAATTTCGGTATGTGGCAACTCAAAATGGAGGCTATCCTGATTCAGGATGGCGTTGATATTGCCTTACAGGGGAAGGAGAATAAACCGGAGAAAATGTTAGACGAAAATTTTGCCAACTTGGATAAAAAGGCTAAATCAGGTATTGTCTTAAATCTCTCTGATAAGGTTTTACGGGAGGTAGCATCCGAAACCACAGCTAAAGGCACATGTGGGAAAAATTGAAGGCTGTGTATATGAAAAAGACAGTGGTGAATAGACTTTATCTCAAACAAAGTCTATACATGCTCCGTATGACCGAAGGTACTTCTATACTCTCACATCTTGATAAATTTGATTCCATTCTTATGGGTTTGAGTAATATAGAAGTTAAAATTGAAGATGAAGATCAGGCCCTATTATTGTTGTGTTCCCTACCCCTTCATTTAAGCATTTTAGAGATACAATGCTGTATGAAAAAGAAACTATCTCTTATAAAGAAATGAAATCTATTCTGAAATTAAAAGATCAGATAGATAAAAATATTACTGGAGAAACTAGTGAAAATCAAGGGGAAGGTTTATTCATTAGAGGTAGATCTGAAAAGAGAGATACAGACAGTAAAAGGTAAAAATAAAATTCCAAATCCAGACATAAAAATTTGGTGTGCAATTTTTTTCGTAAAAAGGGCCACATTAAGTCTGAATGCTTTAAATTGAAAAATAAAGAAAAGCATAAGGAGAAAAATAGCAAGAAAATAATGACACCGCTGAAGCTAGTGTTGCAGCTGATGAGAATGATGGAACTATATTTTTAGCCACTGAAAATAATTCCATATCTAACAATGAATGCATTTTAGATTCGAGTTGTTCATATCATATGTGTCTCAATCGGGACTGATTTTCAACATATGATTCAGTTGAAGGTGGAGTTGTCCTAATGGGCAACAACACTGTTTGTAAAGTCATTGGTAAAGGTACTGTCCGAATCAAAATGTACGATGGTGTGGTGAGGAGCTCACCGATATTAGATATGTTCCAGATTTGAAGAAAAGTCTTATCTCTTTAGGCACCATGGAAGCTCTTGGGTGTAAATACACAGGTGAAGGTGGAGTTCTAAAAGTCACTCATGGTGCTCTTGTGGTCATGAAAGCACACAGGTCTGGTATGTTGTATATTTTTCAAGGATCTGAAACAGTGCTGCTGCAATTTCTACTGCAGATCAATCTGATGCTGACACCACCAAATTATCTTGGCATATGCGTTTGGGGCATATGAGTGAGAAATGTCTGTCCATACTCTGTAAAAGAGGTTTTCTTTGCGGACAAAGTATCGGAAAGATGGATTTCTGTGAATATTATGTCTTTAGGAAGCAGAAAAGAGTCAGCTTCAAATCTCCAGCAATCCACAAAACAAAAGGTACTTTGGATTATATTCATTCAGACCTTTGGGAACCTTCACGTACCCCGTCTAAAGGTGGTGCCAGGTACATGTGGACTTTTATTGATGATTATTCAAGAAAAGTTCGGGTGTATTTCCTGAAACACAAAAATGAAACTTTCAAACAATAGAAAGTTTTAATTGAGAAACATACAAGAAAACAAATCAAGCGGCTTAGAACAGATAATGGCTTGGAATTTTGTGAAGGCGAATTCAATTAATTCTGCAAGAATGAAGGAATTATTCGACACTATACCGTGAAAATGACACCTCAACAAAACGGTATAGCTGAACGGATGAATAGGACTCTTTTGGAAAGAGTTGCGTTGCATGATCTCAAATGCTAGATTGACAAATGACTTCTGGGCAGAGGCAATTTCTACCGCTAGTTCATTGTTAATCGTGCTTCTTCTGCACCTTTGAGCTTTAAGACTCCGGAGAAAATTTGGTCAGGTACTCCTGCTGATTATTCTGACTTAAGAATATTTGGGTGTCCTGTATAAATGCATGTAAATGATGGAAAACGAGAACCAAGAGCTAAAAAGTGTATTTTTCTTGGATATCCATTTGGGGTGAAAGGATATAGTCTATGGTGTCCTGATCTCAAGTCACCTAAATTCATAATTAGCATAGATGTAACTTTTGATGAATCATCCATGCTACATCCAAGAAAAGAGTCTTCTAGTTTTTCTAACACAGATGGAAAGGAGAATATGCAGAAGCAGGTGGAGGTCGAAATTGGCAACACTAGTCCTTCTCAACCAAGTTCTTTTACACTTCAGTTAGATGCAGATGATACACTTGAAGCTAAATTAGAAGAAGAAGACTATTCCATCCAAGCTAGAGATAGACCAAGGAGAGAAATTCGACTACCACAAAGGTATGCGAATTTGGCTGCATATACTTTGTCAGTTGCGCAGGAAACTGAAGAAATTAGTGAACCATCTACATATTCGGAGGCAGTTTCACGTGCTGATTCATTCAAGTGGTTGATTGCAATGAATAAAGAAATTGAGTCTCTCCACAAAAATGGTACGTGGGTTCTTGTGAAGTTGCAGCCAGGAAAGAAAATTGTTGGTTGCAAGTGGGTGTTTAAGAAAAAAGAAGGAATTCCAGGGGTTGAAGATGCAAGGTACAAGGCACATTTAGTTGCAAAGGGCTATAGTCAGGTACAAGGTATTGATTTTAGTGATATTTTCTCACTTGTTGTCAAACATAGCTCTATACGTGTTCTACTTGCTTTAGTTGCCATGTATGATTTAGAATTAGAGCAGCTTGACGTTAAAACAGCTTTTCTACATGGCGAACTTGAAGAACAAATATACATGAAACAACCCGAAGGATTTAAAAGAATTGAAGGAAAAGGAGACCATGTTTGCTTGCTAAAGAAATCCTTATACGAATTGAAGCAATCTCTAAGACAGTGGTACAAGAGGTTTGATTCTTTTATGTTGGGTCATGGTTATTCAATGAGCATGTATGATAGTTGTGTTTACTTCCGGAAGTTGAATGATGGTTCTTTCATTTATTTGTTATTATATGTTGATGACATGCTCATTGCTGCCAAGAATTTAATAGAAATTCACACTTTGAAGTCTCAGTTGAACAGTGAATTTGAGATGAAAGATTTGGGAGCAGTTAAGAAGATTCTTGGCATGGAGATCAATAGAGATCGAGAAGTTGGAAAGTTATTCTTGACCCAGAAAAACTACCTAGAGAAGGTTTTGAAGAGATTTGGCATGAAAGATGCTAAACCTGTAAGCACTCCTCTTGCTGCTCATTTCAAACTATCAGCTGCTCAATCACCACACTCAGATGAAGATGAGAGGTATATGGCACATATACCTTATTTACACCGATGCAATGCAGTCGGCAGCATTATGCATGCAATGGTTTGTACACGTCCAGACATTTCACAAGCAGTTAGTGTGGTAAGCAGATATATATCTTGTCCTGGTAAAACACATTGACAGGCTGTGAAGTGGATTCTCAGATACTTGCGAGGGACTTCAGACACATGTTTGGAGTTCGGAAGGAACAGTAACACTTTGATTGGCTTCGTGGATTCAGACTATGCCAGAGATCTTAATAAAAGAAGATCACTCACAGGGTTATGTATTTTGCATTGGAAGTTGTGCTGTTAGTTGGAAAGCTACCTTACAACATGTTGTAGCTTTGTCTACTACTGAGGCAGAGTACATGGCTATCACCGAAGCAATCAAAGAAGCTTTGTGGTTGAAGGGATTGTTTGGCAAACTCAGTCTACTTCAAGATGTAATTACTATTCACTGTGATAGTCAAAGTGCCATTCACTTGACTAAAGACCAAATGTATCATGAGCGAACGAAACATATTGATGTGAAGTATCTGACTTCATTCGGGATACCATTGCTGAGAAAAATGTCTCTGTCCAAAAAATCAATACCAGAGATGATCCCGCCGACATGTTTACAAAATCTCTTTCAGTTGCTAAGTGCAGGCCCTGCTTGGACTTGATTGGTGTTCTTGGTGATGATTAGCCTCGTTGAGGCTTATTTGGAGAAGGTGAAGCAAATTTACTATTTTGAGTCAGATGCAAAGCCAAGGTGGAGATTTGTTAGCTACAGTAGTATAGCGGGCCACAAAGCAACTTCTGGTATGGCTTTCATCTGCCATCCACAATTCATAATACCAGTAGGACTCTATGGATGATGTACTCAGCTGTCAGTAGCATAGTAAACATCTAGCCATTTTTTTTTCTTTGCTTAGTTATCTAGTCATATTCAATTGTGGAATACATCTAGAAAGCACATACTATGAAGTTACATTCTCTGTAGTCATTGGTTTAGGAACTCTCTCTTATACACATTATTCTGCAGATAAAGATTAGTTTTAAGTTTAAATCCCGCTGACTTTCAATTCGGAAATAGGATTCAATCTAAGATTTGAACAAATAATTTTTAGGGAGAATCCAACGTTGCAATTTAGAGTTTTAATTATTCCAAAATATTATAAGTAATTTCGTTCCTCTTAATTATTCTTAATCTTAATTTTATTTATTGTTTTAATTTTCTTGTAATATTAATTTTAGTAACAACTCTAGTTTTATTTTGACCATGAGTTTCTATGATTTAATTAATTCTTGCATGTACTTTTTAATAACGATGCAATAAATTAATTAGGGTTAGGTACGAGTGATGCAAATTTCTATCAATTAATTCAAGAAATAATTAATTGAAAAAATTATATTCGTGAGTAATAATTAACATAAAATTGACAATTTCAGAGTGTATCTAATTCTTGTTTTGGTTAGGTTAGTCGAGGTGACACGAAAATCGATCCTCGTCATAGACCTGTTTTAATTATTAAACAAAGCTAATTGGAGATCGTGACTATAAGAATTACTTGGTTAGAGACCCTCATTATAAATTCCATGCAGATAAAACTAAAATTAATGGAATTAGGTTAAAGAGGAATCTACCACTAAATTAATTTGATAAGACCCAATTGCGTGAGGAATTGGAGTGAGGTTGATAATCGGGAATTTAACTTTCATTGAATATAATTGAACTGATTGATTGATAATTTGAGTGATCTAAGAGAATTCTTAGCCTAATACCTGACTTGCCTTTTATGATATTTGAAAACACTCATTTTTAATTTGGCGTCATTTAATTGCATTAATTTAAGTCTTATTTTTGTTGTAATTTTTTTTAGTTTTTTAAAAATTCAAAAATAATCATTTGTGATTCTCTAAATAGAAATTATCGAATACGTTCGGTATTTGTCTACGGAATCTCTATAGAAATGATCCCTATTCATCCTACTATATTGATATAACCAGTATTCAACCTGTATTACTTAAGTGATTATATTATTCATAAAATAATCTTTTTAAAATTATATAATTTTTGAAAATTTAATTTGTGAATATCACATAATAAAAGGAAAGTCGAAGTTATTTCTAAATCAGAAAATGAAAAGAACACTTATAGCAATCAAAAGCATGCTTGCAAATGGAGAAGACAAACTATTAAAGTTACTTTTAAATGTAATATAATTACATCGTCATTTAAAAATGACGTTGAAAGTATTCAAAGAATAATGAATTTAAAACTTTGTCATCTTTTATAAATAGAGAAGACAGACTATTAAAGTTACTTTTAAATGTAATATAATTACATCGTCATTTAAAAATAAAGTTGAAAATATGCAAAGAATAATAATTTTTAAACTTTGTTATCTTTTTGCAATATCTATATATTTTTTAGTTTTTGCTAAAATTATTCATTCTTGAATGTCATAAGATAATGATATTACTGAAACATAATTAGGTTAAATCTATTAGTATTTAATAAAAGTTATTTGTGATAGCCCTTTACATATTATAAGTCTAAAGATTTTTAAATTAAGAAATATATATTTGAAACTTTCACATGTTATTATCAATAACATCATTTTAACTTGCCATTTAATATTACTAAGAGGTATATGTGCATAAAGTAACCATGTTGAATAATAAAAGTAGTTAAAGAAAAGATTTAGGTGAATAATTTGAATTTGTATGGTTAACTAATTAATTTATTTTTCTTTTATCCCCATTATTTACCTAGATTTGTTATACTTTTACCTTGCCACTTGTCATCCTCCAGTTGTTTATCACAAACACCCCTTTTGCTTTAATATATATAGCTACTAACAGTAAAACCCGTGCTATGCACGCGTAAGCATGTAAATATATTTAACTTATAAAATAAAATAATGTTAGTAAAATCATGGTGATGGCGTGCAAATTCTAATAATTAAATCAAATAAAAAACCAAAATAACAATATTTATAATAAATGTAGATATTATGATTTTTTTACACTATTTATTTTTTTCATTTATATAGATAATATAAGTAATAATTGATTGTCATGATATCTACTATTGTTTTTAATATAATGAGTAAACTAAAAGTTGTGTATTATTTCTCATTTCATTTATCCGTATGTGTTAAGTAGAAGTGAGTTTTTCTTATCATTTTTTGAACTTCGATCAGAATGTTTAGATTAGATGATTAGTTAAAAGTCGGTAAGTTATTCAATTGATTAATAAGTTTGTTACCTCTTATAAATAGCATAATTATTTAATCTTACTGAATGATTTCGACCAAAATTTAAGTTTTGTAAATTTTTTTATGAAATGTATACATTTTTTTATTCATTTTAGTGAATTGTGATACTTTTATAAAATGTGATTATTGAGCTTAAAAGCATATTGCTATTTTTATAAGATATCTTTCTTATTATTTTTGCTAATCAATGATTATTTGGTAGTTATGATGATAAAGTACTTAAGTAATGTGTATCAATCAATTTTTCTTATTTAAAGATTACTTGATAATGTGAAGATAAATTCAAAAGTACCGAGTTAATAACATTGTTTATGATAGTAATTTCTTTTTAATACGTAAAGGAAGAGGAATATTAAATTTTAATTTAATATAATAATTTGACAGCATGTGCTACGCAAGGATGGATAAAAAATATTTATATAAATATATATCATTTTATTTTTAAAGTGTATATATCTCTGTTTAATTTTTATAAAAAAAGATTTTAGTGAAATAATAATGATAGTCTAAAACTTTTAGTAATTAAACCAAATAAAATTAAGAAATAATATCAAAAAATTTTACACTGCCAAAAATTTAAACAAAGAACATGATTAAATTTTATTAAAATCTTTATGCTTCTTTCCTATAAAGAATTATTGAAATTAATTTAAAAGGTAATTTTATTTTGAAAATTAGATATGTATATGATAGTGAGAATTTGAAAATAAATGAACTTAATAGTGTACACATATATAGTCCAAAAATTTTAGATATCAAAATCTATAGTTTGTTAATGATCGACAGAAAATAAAAAGAAAAAAAGAAAAACTAAATGTTACCTGCATTATTTTTCTGTAATTTCTCACAAAGCATAGCAGTTTGCTTTAGTATTTTATCTACTATAACCAGTATCTAACTTGTGCTACTTACGGGATTGTATTATTCATAGTATAATCTTTCTGAAATTATGAGGTTTCTCAAAATAATTTGTAAATATCACATAATAAAAAGAAAGTAGGAGTTATTTTGTTGATCAGAAAATGAAAAGAATACTTAAAGCAATCAAAAGTATACGTCTAAATGGAGAAGACAAAATATTAAAGTTACTTTTAAATGTAATATAATTACATCATCACCTAAAAATAACATTGACAGTATGCAAACAATAATGATTTTAAAACTTTGTTATCATTTTGTACTTGTAAATGGAGAAGACAGAGTATTAATATTACTTTTAAATGTAATATAATTACATCGTCATTTAAAAATGACCTTGAAATTATGCAAAGAATAATTATTTTAAAACTTTGTTATCTTTTTGCAATATAGTATATTATTAAGTTTTTTGATAAAATTATTCTTTCTTGAATTTAAGGTCGATATTACTAAAAATAATTAGGCTAAATCGTTTCGTATTTAATGAAAGTTTTTTGTGATAACCCTTTACATATTATAATTCTAAAGATTTTCAAATTTAAAAATATATATTTTCACATGTTATTAAGAATATCATGTTAAGTTGCCATTTAATGTGAATAATTATAAGAGGTATATGTGCACAAAGTAACCATTTTGAGTAAATAAAAGTAGTTAAAGAAAAGATTTAGGTGAGTAATTTGTATTTGCATGGTTAGTAAATTAAATTATTTTTCTTTTACCCCTATTATTTACCTAGATTTGTTATATTTTTACCTTGCCACTTGTCATCCATTAGTTGTTTCTCACAAACACCTCTTTTGCTTTAATATATATATATATAGATTATATCCCTATCCTAATGCTCATTAGAAAGGGGCATCACCATAGGCATGATGTAACATCAATTACCAAAAAAAAAAAAAAAAAGTGTTACTAATCATAGCCTATATAATCATTGAATAGTAAAGCTTTTCAAAAATTAGGTCTTTGGTTATTAGATTTAGGCATGGGGAGCAAGATTAAAAAAGACAGCTAGGATGCTTCATAAAATAAGGTTAATTATAATTAATAATTTTGTGATTTTTGAAATCAATTTCACAAGATTGAATTACAAAATTTAATAGAACAATAGGTTTAAGTACCTTTCAAACCAAAAATAAGATTGTATTTGTTTCATTTTTATTTTCAAATCACAAATCATTTATCTTCTACATCCATTTCGTTCAAAGAACGGGATCACAACTGGTTTTGGAAATAATTTTGAGTCGATTTTGGTTGTTTTCCTTGCTTGATAGATATTTATATTTAACTTAAACTGAGTTGTACCTAAATTGGGTTTTGGCTAAAGTTAGAAATTTTTCACACAAAAGTTATATATTCATATTTAGGATGGAACATAAGTTTTGACAAATCGCAAATTCAAATAAATACTAGATGATTATACCACATGTTATTTAAATTATAAGTTTTCATATGTATCCTAAAAACGTCTCTTTAGTGGTGAACTTTATAAAAGTTATAATGCCCATACTAATATCTTAGCGATGATTTTAAAGGCTTAATAATAAAAGTAAGGGACAAAAGTGTTAGTAATGGTAAACTTTAAAAAGGTAAAATGTAATTAACTCTTGTCGTGCCCCCCCTTTACCGCGCACTTACAGACCCGCGGTCTGGCTGGCACCGGTGGGACCGGCACCGTCGCCAACGTGTGGTGCTCGTGAAATAGGTGATTGAATGCAAAAATCCTACTTACAATTTACAAACATAAATTACCTACTTAATATTACAAATTTAAATGAATCACCTATTTACTATTACATAACGGGGCCTTTAATGCGACTATGAATTGTATAAAAATAATCTAAACTAGGGAAAACAAGACTGGAGTCGCCACCCGGTGTGTTGGTGCGCCGGGACACAAAAATACATCAAAAATTTAAAAAAAAAACCCTAGTTTAGATTGACTCCTGGTCCGCGTAACTCAAGAAAATGAGTTCGGGAATCCTGTTGTAAAATGGGAAGGTTTGGGATGGATTTGAATTTCCCTCGGCACCCACTTTACCCGGCGTTGGACCGATTGCGTGATTTTATCGCGTTTCTCTTTTCAATTTTAGTATTCATTATTGCCGGCTTTGTAGCATACGTGTGCTTTGAGATAGTTTAAAAGTAATAAAATATGTACATGTTAATGAGGAAACGAAAATAAATGGTAAATATTAACATTGACAGGTAGATTTAGCCCGGGGCCAATTAAAAGTCGCACACATTGAGCTTGTAATGCCCTTGAACTCCCAAGGGGCAAAATAGTCATTTATCATGCACACCGGAGTTTATTTCTAGCCCAATTTTATATTATTGATACAATTACTAAGTCCTGGGCTAAATTGAATTTGATTCAAATATTTAGCGTCTAGTTGTGCAACTAATCCAAAATTTGAGGGCAAAAGAGTAATCATTCGCATAATTTAACAAGTAAGATAAGGCATAAATATTATATTGAGACCAACAAACATTAAAATAAAGCACCAATCATCACATCTAAATTACTAAGAAATCTTGCAAATAGTTTAGAATTTACCTGTCTCTTATACACATCTAGAATTGTATAAGAGACAGGTAATTGTAACGTATTAAAATGCCAAACAGAAATCAAAGTAAAACTTGGTGGTTATTGACATAAAACATGTAATTTGGCCACGTCATTTGAAGAGAAAAAAACAGATTGCGCCACGTCAGCCTTAAGGTGCCTAAATGTAATATTAAAAAATTATTTGAGGGCTAAAAATGCAGAAATCTGAAATCTGGAGGGCCAAAACGCAAATAAATTTTTTTTCTGAAATTTTGGATTTTTTTTTTATACAAATGCCACGTCATCGCTGACGTGGCGCAATCTGGTGGTGCCACGTCATCCGTGACGTGGCACAATCTGGTGACGCCACGTCATCCGAGACGTGGCACTGAATCGGGGGTGCCACGTCATTCATGACGTGCACAATCTGGTGATGCCACGTCTCGGATGACGTGGCGCAATCTGGTGGTGCCACATCATCAATGACGTGGCATCAAGTGGGCCCTATCAGAAGGGCCTAAACGTAATTTATGAAAATATTCTCACCAAAATGAAAAAAATACAAATCTGGATGTGTATAAGAGACAGCAACAAATTTTTTAACCTTCCTTTTTTTATTGTGCAGATTTTTGTGGGCTACCAGCCTTCTTCCACCACGCTTTTGACCCTTCAGATGAACGATTTTGCTTCGGGTTTGAAAAGGGAAGTTGTAGCTCCAGGAAGGATCTACAACTTTTATTCTTTGCTCAATCGCTTGAAATCTTGGCAACTTTTATTCTTTCCTCAATCGCTTGAAATCTTGGCTCAAAGTTGGTTGTCTGGAAAATTTTCCAGACTTGGAAATTTTTCTGCAGATCCTCTGGACCAACAGCCTTTTTCTACCACGTTTTTGACCCTCCAAATGGATGGTCGATTTTGCTTCGGGTTTTAAAAGATAAGTCGTAGGTCCAGGAACCCTATACAACTTTTATTCTTTGAATTTACTCTAGTTCCTCCTTAATCGCTTGAAATCTTGTCTCAAAGTTATCTGGAAAATTTTCCAGACTTTGAAATTTTTCTGCAGATCCTCTGGACCAACAGCCTTTTTCTACCACGTTTTTGACCCTCTAAATGGACGATTTTGTTTAAGATTTACAAAGAGAAGTTGTAACCCCAAGAACCTTCTACAATTTTTCTTCTTTGAGTTTAGTCTAATTCTTCTCTGATCGTATGTAATTTTGGCTCAAAGTTGGCTGTTTGGCAGATTTTTTAGGCTTGAGAAAATTATCTCTGCAGAAAATTTTTTTCCTCCCCTTTAGACTGATTTTTTGTGCTTTTAATGAATTGGATTGAGTGTAAAAATGGTCAAAGACCATTCCTTGTCATATGGGGAGTATGGCCATCTGAAATTTTTGGTGAAAAATGGGTGAAAACGCAGAAAACGTGGCCAAAAATTCTGTCGTTGTTGGCGTGAAGCGACGCGAGGTACTGTTCACGCGTAGAACATTTTTTTTAAAAAAAAAAATTTTAAACCAATTAATTAATATAATTAATAATTAGTTAATTAATAATAATTTAATTAAAATTTTTTTTAAAAAAAAAAAAATCTAAAAAGTCAATAATATTAGAACTCATTTTTAGTATTTCAAAAGCATAAAACGCATAAGAATAATTAAACATCATAACATAAATTAAGAAGGAATTAAAGGGTAAATTAAAAGAAAATCAAAGAGCAGGTTAAAAAGACATTAAAAAGAAAAAATTAAAAGAAAATTGAGAGACAAATTAAAATGAAAATAGGGGACAACTTAAGGGACAAAAATAGGTGTCTACAACTCTTTTTATAATCATGGTACATATATGTTACTTATGATAACATATATATATTTTTTTCCTTATTAAAACTAAACAATTTTCTAGTTTATAAAAATAATATATGCTACTCTATTTTATTTCACTCTTCTCTTATACATGCATAAGTGGTAATTTCTAAAATCAAAAAATATTTAATGATAATATTAACGTCTAAACAATACTATAAAATATAAAACATGATGGACAGACACCATAATTCAAAATGCTTCAAAAGGTATTTTTGCAAATGAACCAAAATTAGAGAAAAGTTAGTTAAATTAACTATATCATGAAAATTATGTAACTTGATAAAATAATTGTTGTGAGTGTTGCTTGTAAAATATATTCTCGTATTGTACTTCTTTGTAGAGTTACTTTAATAAATTAACAATTGAGTGTACTCCAAATCTATATATGTTTTTATCCAAAAATCGAGATATGTCATGAGTAAAATAACAATGAAACATTGGTTGGGTTTTATATGCCCTTCAAATAAATACTCACAATTACCTAACTAGCTTTTGCATACTTTTAAGAAATTTTTTTAGATGATAATGATTGGATATCTTATATGAAGAATTTTTTATAGACATGGATTTTAGAATAATTTTTGTATAGAATTTTATGATTTTATAAGTCAAGTGAATTTTATGATTAAGATATTGTTAATCTAATAATTAATATCACCTTTATTTCTCTAACACTGCGTTTGAATGGAGGGATTTGGAGGGAATTGAATTTAAAATCCATCATAAGTTTATCCAAACAAATTAATGGGTTTGGTTGGAGATTTGAAATCCAATTGAAAGTGAGATTTTAAGGGTTAGATGAGTGAATTTCAATTATACTCAAGTTTCATGTTATTTCAAATCTATCTGATACAAATTTACTCATTTCAAATCCATCATACAAATAAATCCACTGATCCAAACGGTGCTTAACTTATTTTCTTTTTGTCTAGCTGTTCATTCAACTATATGAAATTAGATAATAAGATTTTATTATTATTTTACAAATCTTGTTTACTCATGTAGTTATCTGATTAATCATGCATTTATTTTTCTTATAAAATGATAATTGTACTTTAATATCAATGTAAATTATAATTAAATATGTAATTAATAATTTAATTGTCATCACTAATCATAGAAGATACATGTGTAATTAATACACGTGATTTTTTCCAGTATAACACTATAAACTTTAATTAATTTTGTGCAATTGTTATGATGATCTAAATTATTGGTGCTAATTTTTCTTAAAAATTTAGTAATTACCAAGAAAAATATCTATGTAAAAAGAAAGAAATATGACTATATGAGTCTGTATTCTTCGTGTGCGGGAAGTCAGTTATTCTAGCCAAGGAGGTTCAGGCTGTTGAAAGGTGACGGTTTTAGATGTACGGATCACGTCCAAGCCTACACAACCGCATGTCAGCAACAGACTTCCCACGTGTCAGTACAAAGAAAAGATCTTCAATTCAACGTGTGCAAGTGGATGAGTCGGCTCCTACTATCGTCAAAAACACATTGATATAAAGAGAGGAGTTAACAACACTTTAGCCCCAGAAAGTATTAAGTATGGGAATAGTTACACTTTATTCCCTTGAATTAAAAAAATTATACTTTACTCTATTTACACTATTTATCAATTAACATTTCTAATGCCATTAACAAAAGTCAATTAAGTGACTAAAATGCCCTTATTGTTATTTTTTTATTTTTCATGTTTTTAACTTTTCACAATGCTGTGATAATTACAAAAAGTATAAGAACATTAAGTACATAAAAGTATATCAATTATAATCCATATCAATATACTTTTTTAGTTAAATGCTCGTAATTTATGAATTTTTTTAGTAATTTATGGAGTTCATTTGATATTATTATGAATTGTAATACTCTTTATAGTGGTAGCACACTTCTCGAAGTAGGTTATGGGCAACATTTTCCATTTGAAAATTTTCTTTAAAGGTTTTGTACCAATAGATTTCTCATAAAAATTTTATAATTTTTCAGTCGTACATTGGTGTTTTATATTTCATACTAGTAGAGGATGGTCGTGCATGCCCACTTTTTGTATATCGGATAATTTAGTGTCAAAATATTCAATTATTTATCAATACACAGTATCTAAATGTACAAAAAAAAAAAAAAAATTCATATGGGTAAAAGGAACATTAATTTGAACATAATCCAAGCATGAAGCAATAAAGATGCTATATTCCTGAACTTAACCTTTTCAGATAGACTAGAAATAGACAGAAATAGCATGAAACTAAATCTAATTTCCCAACTCTAAATGTCAAATTTCAACTAATGTTGGCATCAATGGGAAAGTGTAATTTCTGTATTAAGTCTGAAATGTGTCCATCAAATAGAACTCAGTAGTCCCGTATCACGTTTGAAAAGTATCCACCAAAAAGAACTTAATAAATTATCTAAATTTACACGCTTGAATCCGTTGCATAGTTTAAGTAGAATGTTCCAATTGAGCCTAGCATTCACAGAAGGGACCTATTCTCTACAAAATAAAGAAAGACAAGAAGACCAAGATTTATCAAAGAGAAACAAATTACTAAAAACAATATTCATCACCTCATTGGAAGAATGCCCGTTATTTTATTTTAGGTTGCTATGATACGATTTCGTTGTCAACAATCGACATTTTATCTCTCTCACATATGAGGAGAAAGCAAGAGAGAGATTTCATTAAAGTAGAAAAAGGGGAAAAACCAAATTTAACAAAAAAAAAAAAACAGTGGAATATAATTTGAAAAGATAAAACAAATCCAATACATTTGTATAAGCATATTACACACCCATTGATTTAACTACGCGTCAGAAATTTGAAATGGTTTATCCTAACTTCAATAGTTTTTTGGGCACAAGAAGAATCTTGAATAATTAATACATGATTTAATAATGGCACGTATATTATTTAATCTCGACAAATTTTCCTAAAGTTGATTAAAGAATTAGATGCCATTCATGAATTATAGAACCAGAATGCAAAAGAGGAGGAAGCTGATAAATTTGACAACAAGAAAGATATTTGAAGCTGCAGTTAAGTTCAGGTCTAGACCACCTGATTTAATGGACAATAACAAAACCTCAACTTAGAACATTTAAACAAAATTTAGATTCAGCAAATTTTACCAAGTAAAAAGTAATCATCTTGTAAAGGAAGAATTGCTTAACCATTTTCTTTCTAGATTTACTGAACTCCCTTAAAACGTTCTCTCTTTGTTTTTGAGTAAATTTTCCATCAAATGTGAAGAAACCAATCCCTTTTTAAGAGGAATCTCCAATAAATCAAGAAATGAAGTTCACTAACAAAGAACAATGATTTTTCTCTCAAGAATTTGCCTATTGTCTTTCTTTGGAAACCGAATCAAGTAACATAGGACACCTCTCTTTTATTTTGATATACGTCCATTTCTTGATCTAGATAACCAATATGTATAATCAACATTGTCTTTTAATATTTCACACAAAAAATGAGTGCTTTTGTAGAAAAATATTGTTGTAGAAAATTTGAAGAAAACTTGAAAATCTGCTTATCTTTTCCGTTTAATGCAAAAACTAAAAGAAAGTCCAACATGTTTTCACTATCCAAATCATCAAAAAAGACACTAATTCAGAAAATTATAAATCTACAGCAATTGTACATGAGCCTCTTTGATCTAAAAAATTAAACGGGATTGCAAATCAGTAAATTTTAAGATTTAACTTTCACGATTCAACACAATTTAAAGGAATAATAGTATCAACACCATCACATTTGAAACCACCTACTTGGCCCACAATTCTAAATCCAAAAAAAAAAAAAACAAATCTTATCATTATTAAGAATTCTCAGATCTCAACAATATGCAGAGCAAGAATAACCCCTCTTCCAAGTGGTGATGTAAGGCCCTTTACTTTTGAGAAAATAAGAGTAAATTACAAATTTAACTAATAGAGTATACAAAATACTATTATCTTATCCCCGTAAACAAAAAAGTAAACATGCAACGTATCTTTTTCCAAGTAGCTATAGTTACTGAATAAACTATTTGTGTAGAGTTTACTATCTTTAGAGTGTTTAGGTCTCTTATTGACACCTATAAATATTTCTTCAATTTTATTTTCGCAATATGTTACCGTCATAATAAGATAAAATAGACCATAAAATGACCTGAACTAAAACAATTTTCCACATAGAGTAAGCATAAAATTGAAATTTATATGGTAAATCAAACATAAACAGCACAGCAAAATCCAAATTGAAAAATAACCAATTTCCAGGTCGGAGAAGTTGTACATTGATGAAAATGACCTTGTACAGTTTGACACTATTTCATTTAAGGAGGTATTTTTGTCTTATCATGCAAAAATCCAAAACTTTTGAGAAATTATTTATAGCAAAAAGTGTGGTAAAATGACAAAACTAGCCTTGAGTACTCCTAAAGCTGTGCAATAAAAAAAAGGGCATAACATGTCATTTTCAAGAGGGGAAAAAATCCAAATAAGCTGCTATGTCTGTAGCCCAGGCCACATGACAACCAAAGTAGTTTTTTTGCTTCTTATTTGGATGTTAGATTGTGGGTTAAATCTGTGCAAATTACAATTATGAATTTAATTAGAGTCAAGTTTGTTTTTATTTTCTCATAATTTTCACTCTTAAAGACAAAGATATCCATTTATTTATATTTTCTTTTTCCTAATTTCAATAATTATCCAACTATTATAAAAATAGAAAGGGTTAATAACACTTTGCTATCCTGAACTGTAAGCGTAATTACACTTTGCCCCCCTAAACTATAAAAATATACACTTTGCCCTCTTAACACTATTCATGTATTACCAATATTAAAATTACTAAGATAATAGAGTTAAATGGCTAAAATACCCTTAGTAATATATTCTGATTTTCTGTATTTAAATTTGGGTTAATAACACTTTGTCCTCCTGAATTTGGCAGGTAATTACACTTTGCCCCAATTCGCATTATTCATTATTTAAAAATCTATAATATCAAGTTAAATGACTGAAATACCCTTGGTATTATATTTTAATTTTTCATGTATTTAATTTTGATGTTCGATACTTGTAAAAGAATTAGGAAAAAATAAAATATAATAACAAACTAATATTATAATAAAATATTATATTAGAATAAAATATAATAACAAAATAATTAGGGAGTGAAAATGTGATAAAATGTTGAATTATATTATATTTGATGTTGGAATTTGCACAGGTTCATCCAAATATTGAAATTATAAAATGCTAAGAGACATAAAAAAAAATCATAAAGTTCTATATATATATATATACATATATATATATATATATATATATATATAAATCACAAAGTTCTATATATCAAAGATATTGTCATGCAATATGTTTAAAGAAGAATTTTCAATCGAAAATTTGCTCATTTTCAAATTGTTCTACTATTATAATAAAACATTCAAATTCAAAATAATGTAAAACACAATTAAAAGTTTGACCAAGAAATATATTGATATGGATTATATTAAAATGTTATATAATTTATTTTCCTTATTTTTAAATAAATATCACATCATTATCAAAATTTAAATAAAAATTGAAAATATAGTGCTAAGGGTAATTAAGCTAGCAAAACTAGATTATCTTGTTAATTCCCTTAAAATTTTTAACGGATGAATTATACGGATGGGGGCAAAGTGTATTTTTTATAGTTCAAGGGGACAAAGTATAGTTACCCACCTCGTTCAGGGATTAAAGTGTTTTCATCCCTTTAAACTTGATAGTGATGTGATAATTATTTAAAAATAAGCACAAATAAACTATATAATGTTTCAATGTAATCTATATCAATATATTTCTTGGTCAAATTTTTAACATTTTTAGATTTCATTGTATATTATTTCAAATTTGAATGTTAAACTGTCATGGTAGAACATTTCTAAATGGGCTTGTTGTATATTAAATTTTTTTTTGTAAAGGTGTTGTATGAAAATATAATTTTTATAAAATTTTGTAATTTTTCGATATCCTTTAATATTTTACAATTTTAATAGTTGACTTAATCTGTGCAAATTGCGATGTCGGATATAATATCATTCAACGATTTCTCACATTTTCATTTCCTAAAGTCCATGATATTGACTTGACATTATATTTTATTTCTTTTCTAAGTCTTTTATAATTGTCTAAAATCAATTAAATACATGAAAAGTCCTAATATGATATGAAGGGTATTTTAGTCATCTAATTGAATTTTCTTGATATTATAAATTTTTTAAACGATTAATACTTTGAATGGAGGGTAAAGTATATATTTTTATAGTTTTGGAGAACAAAGTGTAATTACTATATAGTTCAGTGGGCAAAGTGTTATTAACTCAAATAAAAATGCTTGAAAAATAAAGAATAGTGATAAGAGCATTTTAGTCATTTAGTTAACATTTTTTGATAGTGTTATAAATGTTAATCGATGAATGGTGTAAATTTGGGCAAAGTGTAATTTTTTTAACTTAGAGGGGTAAAGTGTAATTACCCAAACTTTAAAGGCAAAGTGTTATTACCTTAAAGAGAATTCTTGGAATAAGAATTTCAGTAATGCAAATTTCTAACATTTCATGCTCGTCTACAAAAGAATGTAAAGAAGTCTCTCATTAGCACAACAACAATATATTCTACTCCCAATCTCAATTACAACTAATGCAATTCTTCTACCACAAAAAAAAAAAAAAAAAATTGAAATATCATCAGAACAACAAAATCTCACCAAAATCTGAAAGAATGTATCATCCAGAATGAAATATCTCAAAGAGTGTGACACCTGCACCATCATTATCATTTTGAAAATAATCCCTCAACCATTTTACTTTAGCCGAAATAGTCGCGAACCTTTTTTTTAACTGGGATTGTCCTTCAACTTTTATTTTGTAGTCAAGTTAGTCCTGTTGCGGTGCAACCAACACAAAAACTTCTTTCTTTTCTGATAAATTTCACATACATCCCCTGTAGTTTAGTTGTTTTCCGCGTTAGCCTAATTTAAAATTTTACAAAACCTTATGGCCAACTTTTAAAATTGAAGACCTAGTGGTTGACTAAGGGAATCTAGCAGCAGGGCTTGCGGGGGGCGATTGGTGTCTGGTAGGTGAGGGTAGGTGCTTCGGAGGCTGTAGGATGGTTTTAGAGTTTTTGGACAAGTGACAGCTCCGGCTAGAAAAATGGAAGAGGGAAGGATTCGGATTTTAATTTTTTTTTTTTTTTTGCGAAAATTAATTGTTTCATTTCTTTTTTCGAAATTTGTTTCGAAGTTTTTTTTTTCCTTTGTCACCCCTTCAAATTAATTTCGTTCTTATTTTTCCCTTTTAAACTGTATAAGGGTTATATCAAAAAATAAGTAAACCTCAGGCGGTGTTTGTGGAATTTATCAAAATAATAAAGAAAAGATTTTTGTAGTGGTTCCACCAAAAAAAGACTCTCTTTGCTAATAAATAAAAGTTGAAGGACTATTTTGGCTAAAGTAAAAATATTGTGGGGCTAACATTATTTTGCCCACTTATTGTTTATGAGATAATTTAGTGTCAAAATAAATTTTTTTATTAATGCACAATATATAAATGTATAAAAAAAAAATTGCATATGGGAAAAAAGAATATTAATTTGAACAAAATCCAAACATGAAGCAATGAAGATGCTATATTCCTTAACTTAATCCTTTCCAGATAGACTAGAAACAGACAGAAATAGCATGAAACTAAGTCTAATATCCCAATTCGAAATGTTAAATTCCAGCTAATGTTGGCATCAACGGGAAAGGGTAATTTCTGTATTAAGTATGAAATGTCTCCATCAAATAGAACTCAATAGTCCCGTATCACGTTTGAAAAGTATCCATCAAAAAGAACTTAATAAAGGATCTAAATTTACATGCTTAAATCCGTTGCATAGTTTAAGTAGAATGTTCCACTTGAGCCTGGCATTCATAGAAGAGACCTATTCTCTACAAAATAAAGAAAGATTGAAGACCAAGATTTATCGAAGAGAAACAAATTACTAAAAACAGTATTCATCACCTCATTGGAAGAATGTTATTTTATTTTAGGTTGCTATGATACGATTTCGTTGTCAACAATCGACATTTTATCTCTCTCACATACGAGGTAAGAGAAAGAGAGAGATTTCATTGATGTAGAAAAAAGGGGAAATCAATTTTTTGAATTGGATTCAAGATTTATGAAAAAAGAATGGAATATAGTTTAAAAATATAAAACAAATCCAATATATTTGTATAAGCACATTACACACCCATTGATTTAACTACTTGTCAGAAATTTGAATGGTTTATCCTAACTTCAATAGTTTTTTGGGCACAAGAAGAATCTTGAATAATTAATACATGATTTAATAATGGCACGCTAATTATATAATCTCGACAAATTTTCCTAAAGTAGATTAAAGAATTAGATGCCATTCATGAATCATAGAACGAGAATGCAAAAGAGGAGGAAGCTGATAAATTTTTCAACAAGAAAGACATTTGAAGCTGCAGTTAAGTTCAGGCCTAGACCACCTGATTTAAGGAACAATAACAAAACCTCAAGAACATTTAAACAAAATTTAGATGTAGCAAATTTTACCAAGTAAAAAGTAATCATCTTGTAAAGCAAGAACTGCTTTACCATTTTCTCTCTAGATTCACTGAACCCCCTTAAAACATTCTCTCTTTGTTTCTGAGTCATTAATTTTCCATCAAATGTCAAGAAACCAATTCCTTTTTAAGTGGAATCTCCAATAAATCAAGAAATGAAGTTCACTAACTAAAAACAATGATTTTTCTCTCTTGAATTTGCGCATTGTCTTTCTTTGGAAATCGAATTAAGTAACCTAGGACACCCCTCTTTTATTTTGATATCCCACCATTTCTTGATCTAGATAGCCAATATGTATAATCAACATTGTCTTTTAATATTTCACACAAAAAATGAGTGCTTATATAGAAAAATATTGCTGTAGGAAATGTGAAGAAAACTTGAAAATCTGCTTATCTTTTCTGTTTAATGCAAAAACTAAAAGAAAGTCCAACATGTTTTCACTATCCAAATAAAAAAAAGGCACTAATTTAGAAAATTATAAATCTACAGCAATTGTACATGAGCCTCTTCGATCTAAAAAATTAGACGGGATCACATATCAGTAAATTTTAAGATTTAACATGCATGATTCAACACAATTTAAAGGAATTAATAATATCAACACCTTCACATTTGAAACCACCTATTTGGCCAAAAATTGTAAATCCAAAAATAAAAAATAAAAAAAACAAATGTTGACTTTATTAAGAATTCTCAGATCTGAAAAATATGCAGAGCAAGAATAATCCATCTTCCAAGTGGTGATGTAAGGCCATTTGCTTTCGAGAAAATCAAAGTAAAATACAAATTTAACTAATAGAGTATACAAAATACAATTATCTTATCCCCATAAACAAAAAAGCAAACATGCAACCTATCATTTTCCAAGTAGCTTTAGTTACTGAATAAACTATTCATGTAGAGTTTACTCACAGTGTTTAGGTCTCTTAATGACAACTATAAATATTTCTTCAATTTCATTTCGCAAAATATTTCCCGCATAATAAGGTAAAATAGACCACAAAATGACCTGAACTAAAACAATTTTCCACATAGATTTAGCATAAAATGTAAATTTATATGGTAAATCAAACATAAACAGCACAACAAAATTTTCCAAATTGAAAAATAACCAGTTTCCAGGTCGGAGAAGTTGTACATTGATGAAATGACCTTGTACCGTTTGACACTATTTCATTTAAGGGGTTATTTTTGTCTTATCATTGAAAAATACAAAACTTTTGAGAAATGATTTATAGCCAAAAGTGTGGTAAAATGACAAAAATGCCCTTGAGTACTACTAAAGCTGTGCAATAAAAAAAGGGCATAACATGTCATTTTCAAGAGGGGAAAAAGTTCACATAAGCTGCTATGTCAGTAGCCCTTGCCACATGGCAACCAAAGTAGTTTCTTAACTTCTGATTTGGATGTTTGATTTTGGGTTAAATGTGTGCAAATTACAATTATTAATTTTATTTGAGTCAAGTTTTTCTCTAAATTTTCACTCTTAAAGACAAAAATATCCATTTATTTATATTTTATTTTTCCTAATTTTCGATAATTATCAAACTATAATAAAAATAGAAAAGGTTAATAACACTTTGCTACACTGAACTAATATGCATAATTAAACTTTGCCCCCTTAACACTATTCATCCATTACCAAAATTAAAATTATTAAGATAATCTAGTTAAATGACTAAAATACCCTTAGTAATATATTTTGATTTTTATGTATTTAAATTTGGGTTAATAACACTTTGTCTCCCTGAATTAGGTAGGTAATTACACTTTGCCCCCTGAACTAAAAAAATTACACTTTGTCCCCCATTCACATGATTCATCATTTAAAAACTTATAATATCAAGTTAAATGACTGAAATACCCTTGGTATTATATTTTGACTTTTCATGTATTTAATTTTGATGTTCGATACTTATAAAAGAATTAGGAAAAAATAAAACATAATAACAAAGTAATATTATAACAAAAATTATTATTATAATAAAAATATTGTAACAAAATATTTAGGGAATGAAAATATGATAAAATGTTGAATTACATTATATTTGACATTGGAATTTACACATGTTCATCCAAACATTAAATTTGTAAAATGCTTGTCGATAAGCGACATCAAAAAAATCTTATATATATAAAAGTCTATTGTACACATCTATATCTTTACAAAAGAATTTTCATTTGAAAAATAGCTCAATTAGAAATTGTTCTACTATTATAATTAAACATTCAAATTTGAAATAATATAAAATAAAATAAAATAAATTTAAAAATTTTACCAAGAAATATATTGATATGGATCATATTGAAATGTTATATAATTTGTTTTGCATTATTTTTAAATAAATATCATATCATTATCAAAATTTAAATACAAAAATCAAAATATAGTGCTAAGGATATTTAAGTCATTTAACTAGATTATCTTGTTAATTTTAAAATTTTTAAAGGACGAATAATGTGGATGGGGCAAAGTGTATTTTTTATAGTTCAAGGGGACAAAGTGTAGTTACCCACCTAGTTTAGGGGTTAAAGTGCTATTAACCCTTTAAATTTGATAGTGATGTGATAATTATTTAAAAATAAGCACAAATGAACTATATAATATTTCTTTAATGTAATCTATATCAATATATTTCTTTGTCAAAATTTTAATATTTTTAGATTTTATTTTATAATATTTTAAATTTGAATATTAAACTATCGTGGTAGAAGATTTCTAAATGGGCTTGTTTTCTATGAAATTTTTTTCTGTAAAGGTATTGTATGAAAATATAATTTAATAAAACTTCGTAATGTTTTCGATATGTTTTAGTATTTTAGAATTTTTATATTTGACTTAATCTGTGCAAATTACGATGTCGGGTATAATATAATTCAACAATTTCTGACATTTTCATTTCCTAAAGTCCATGATATTAATGTGTTATTATATTGTTTTTTTCTAAGTTTTTTATAATTGTCTAAAATCAATTAAATACATGAAAAATCAAAATATGATACGAATGGTATTTTAGTCATCTAACTAAGTTTTCTTGATATTATGAAATTTTTAATGGATTAATAATGTGAACAGAAGGTAAAGTATATATTTTTATAGTTCAGGGGAACAAAGTGTAATTATCTACTATATAGTTCAGTAGACAAAGTGTTATTAACTCAAAGAAAAATGCTTGAAAAATAAAAAAATAGTGATAAGAGCATTTTAGTCATTTAGTTAACTTTTGTTAATAGTGTTACAAATGTTAATGGATGAATAGTGTAAATTGGGGCAAAGTGTAATTTTTTTACTTAGAGGGGTAAAGTGTAATTACCCATACTTTAAAGGGGCGAAGTGTTATTATCTTAAAGAGAATTCATGCAAGAAGAATTTCAGTAATGCAAATTTCTAATATTTCATGCTTGAGTACAAAAGAATGTAAAAGAAGTCTCTCATTAGCACAACAACAATTCTACTCTCAATCTAATCTCAATGCCAACTAATGCAATTCTTCTACCACCCAAAAAAAAAAAAACCATCAGAACACCAAAATCTCATCCAAATCTGAAAGAATGTATCATCCAGAACGAAATATCTCAAAGAGTACCACATCTACACCATCGTTATCATCACCGAAATAATCCCCCAATTACAAGAGACTATTTCACTTTAGTCGAAATAGTCCTTAACCTTTTTTTAAACCTGGATGGTCCTTCAACTTTTATTTTTTTAGCCAAGATAGTCCTGTTGCGGTGCAACCACCACAAAAACCTCTTTTTTTTTTTGATAAATTTCACATACACCCCCCTCCCCGGTAGTTTAGTTGTTTTCCACATTAATCTAATTTAAAATTTTAGAAAACTTTATGGCCAACTTTTAAAAAAGAAGACCTAGTGGTTGACTAAGGTAATCTAGCAGTGGAGTTAGTGGGTGGCAATTGGTGGCTGGTGGGTAAGGAGAGGTGCTTGGGTAGCTGAAAGTTTGGTTCTACAGTTGGACAGGTGACAGCTTCGGCTGGAAAAAAGAAAGAGGGAAGGATTAGGATTTTAAGATTTGTTTCGTAAAAAATAAATGTTCCATTCTTTTTTGAAAATTGTTTTGAAGTTTTTTTTTTTCCTTCGTCACCCCTCTAAATTAATTTCTTTCTTATATTTTCCATTTTAAACTGAACTGTATATAAGGGTTATGTCAAAAATAAGTAAACTTCAGGGGGTGTTTGTGAAATTTATCAAAAAATAAAGAAAAAGATTTTTATTGTGGTTCCATCATAAAAGGACTGTCTTGGCTAAAAAATAAAAGTTGAAGGACAATTCTGGCTAAAAAAAAATTTGAGGGACTATTTTGGCTAAAGTAAAAAGATTGAGGGGCTTACATTATTTTGGTCATTTCTTGTTTATGAGACAATTTAGTGTCAAAATACAATTATTTATTGATACACAGTATCTAAATGTACAAAAAAAAAAAAAAAAATTGCATATGGGCAAAAGGAGCATTAATTTGAACATAATCCAAACATGAAGCAATAAAGATGCTATATTCCAGAACTTAACCTTTTCAGATATACTAGAAATACACAGAAGTAGCATGAAACTAAATCCAATATCCCAACTCCAAATGTCAAATTTCAACAAATGTTGGCATCAACAAGAAAGTGTAATTTCTGTATTAATTCTGAAATGTGTCCATGCTAGATAGAACTCAATAGTTCGGTATCAAGTTTGAAAAGTATCCGCAAAAAAGAACGTAATAATTTATCCAAATTTACATGCTTGAATCCGTTGCATAGTTTATGTAGAATGTTCCAATTGAGCCTGACATTCATAGAAGAGACCTATTCTCTACAAAATAAGGAAAGACATGAAGACCAAGATTTATCGAAGTGAAACAAATTACTAAAAACAGTATTCATCACCTCATTGGAAGAATGTTATTTTATTTTAGGTTACTATGATACGATTTCGTTGCCAACAATCGACATTTTATCTCTCTCACATACGAAGTAAGAGAAAGAGAGAGATTTCATTGATGTAGAAAAAAGGGGAAATCGATTTTTTTTTTATGAAAAAAGGACGAAATATAGTTTGAAATGGTAAAACAAATCCAATATATTTGTATAAGCACATTACACACCCATTGATTTAACTACTTGTCAAAAATTTGAAATGGTTTATCCTAACTTCAATAATTTTTTGGGCACAAGAAGAATCTTGAATAATTAATATATGATTTAATAATGGCACGCTAATTATTAATCTCAAGAAATTTTCCTAAAGTTGATTAAAGAATTAGATGCCATTCATGAATCATAGAACCAGAATGTAAAAGAGGTGGAAGTTGATAAATTTTACAACAAGAAAGACATTTGAAGCTGCAGTTAAGTGTAGGCCTAGACCACCTGATTTAAGGGACAACAACAAAACCTCAAGAACATTTAAACAAAATTTAGATTCTGTAAATTTTACCAAGTTAAAAGTAATCATCTTGTAAAGTAAGAACTGCTTTACCATTTTCTCTCTAGATTCACTAAACTCCCTTAACACACTCTGTCTTTGTTTCTGAGTTAATTTTTCATCAAATGTCAAGGAACCAATTCCTTTTTAAGAGGAATCTCCAATAAATTAAGAAATGAAGTTCACCAACTAAAAACAATGATTTTGCTCTCTAGAATTTGCCCATTGTCTTTCTTTGGAAACCAAAATCAATTATCCTAGGACACCCCTATTTTATTTTGATATCCCTCCATTTCTTGATCTAGATAACCCATATGTATAATCAACATTGTCTTTTAATATTTCACACAGAAAATGAGTGCTTAAGTAGAAAAATATTGCAGTAGAAAATGTAAAGAAAACTTGAAAATCTGCTTATCTTTTCCGTTTAATGCAAAAACTAAAAGAAAGTCCAACATGTTTTCACTATCCAAATCAAAAAAAGGCACTAATTTAGAAAATTATAAATCTACAGCAATTGTACATGAGCCTCTTTGATCTAAAAAATTAGCCGGGGTCGCATATCGTTAAATTTTAAGATTTAACATGCATGATTCAACACAATTTAAAGGAAAAATAACATCAACACCTTCACATTTGAAACCACCTATTTGGCCCAAAATTCTAAATCCTTAAATAAAATAAAAAACAAAAGTTGAAATTATTAAGAATTCTCAGATCTCAACAATATGCAGAGCAAGAATAACCCCTTAGAGAAGCACTTCCAAGTGGTGATGTAAGGCCCTTTACTTTTGAGAAAATAAGAGTAAATTACAAATTTAACTAATAGAGTATACAAAATACTATTATCTTATCCCCGTAAACAAAAAAGTAAACATGCAACGTATCTTTTTCCAAGTAGCTATAGTTACTGAATAAACTATTTGTGTAGAGTTTACTCTCTTTAGAGTGTTTAGGTCTCTTATTGACACCTATAAATATTTCTTCAATTTTATTTCGCAATATGTTACCGTCATAATAAGATAAAATAGACCATAAAATGACCTGAACTAAAACAATTTTCCGCATAGAGTAAGCATAAAATTGAAATTTATATGGTAAATCAAACATAAACAGCACAGCAAAATCCAAATTGAAAAGTAACCAGTTTCCAGGTCGGAGAAGTTGTACATTGATGAAAATGACCTTGTACAGTTTGACACTATTTCATTTAAGGGGGTATTTTTGTCTTATCATGCAAAATTCCAAAACTTTTGAGAAGGGATGATTTATTGCAAAAAGTGTGGTAAAATGACAAAACTAGCCTTGAGAACTCCTAAAGCTGTGCAATAAAAAAAGGGCATAACATGTCATTTTCAAGAGGGGAAAAAATCCAAATAAGCTGCTATGTCTGTAGCCCAGGCCACATGACAACCAAAGTAGTTTTTTGCTTCTTATTTGGATGTTAGATTGTGGGTTAAATCTGTGCAAATTATAGTTATGAATTTAATTAGAGTCAAGTTTTTCTCATAATTTTCACTCTTAAAGACAAAGATATCCATTTATTTATATTTTATTTTTCCTAATTTTCAATAATTATTAAACTATTATAAAAATAGAAAGGGTTAATAACACTTTGCTACCCTGAACTGTAAGCGTAATTATACTTTGCCCCCCCTAAACTATAAAAGTATATACTTTGCCCTGTTAACACTATTCCTGTATTACCAATATTAAAATTACTAAGATAATCTAGTTAAATGACTAAAATTAGTAATATATTTTGATTTTATATATGTATTTAAATTTGGGTTGACAACACTTTGTCCTCCTGAAATAGGCAGGTAATAATTACACTTTGCCTCCTGAACTAAAAAAATTACACTTTTCCCCCATTCACATGATTCATCATTTAAAAATTTATAATATCAAGTTAAATGGCTGAAATACCCTTGGTATTATATTTTGATTCTTCATGTATTTAATTTTGATGTTCGATACTTGTAAAAGAATTTGGAATTTTAAAATATAATAACAAACTAATATTATAAAAAAATTTTATTATAATAAAATATAATAACAAAATAATTAGGGAGTGAAAATGTGATAAAATGTTGAATTATATTATATTTGATATTGGAATTTGTACAGGTTCATCCAAATATTAAAATTATAAAATGCTAAGAGACATAAAAAAAATCACAAAGTTCTATATATATATATATATATATATTTATATATATATATATATAAAAGATATTGTCACGCAATATCTTTAAAGAAGAATTTTCAATCGAAAATTAGCTCATTTTCAAATTGTTCTACTATTATAATAAAACATTCAAATTCAAAATAATGTAAATCACAATTAAAAATTTGACCAAGAAATATATTGATATGGATTATATTAAAATGTTATATAATTTATTTTCCTTATTTTTAAATAAATATCACATCATTATCAAAATTTAAATAAAAAATGAAAATATAGTGCTAAGGTATTTAAGTCAATAAAACTAGATTATCTTGTTAATTTTAAAATTTTTAACGATTGAATTATGCGGATGGGGGCAAAGTGTATTTTTTGTAGTTCAAGGGGACAAAGTATAGTTACCCACCTCGTTCAGGGATTAAAGTGTTTTCAACCCTTTAAAATTGATAGTGATATGATAATTATTTAAAAATAAGCACAAATAGACTATATAATATTCAATATAATCTATATCCATATATTTCTTGGTCAAATTTTTAACATTTTTAGATTTCATTTTATATTATTTCAAATTTGAGTGTTAAACTATCGGGGACCTATAACATTTCTAAATGGGCTTGTTTTATATGAAATTTTTTTTTGTAAAGCTATTGTATGAAAATATAATTTTTATAAAATTTTGTAATTTTTTCGATATCCTTTAGTATTTTACAATTTTAAAATTTGACTTAATCTGTGTATATTGCGATGTCGGATATAATATAATTCAACGATTTCTCACATTTTCATTTCCTAAAATCCATGATATTAACGTGATATTATATTTTATTTTTTCTAAGTCTTTTATAATTGTCTAAAATCAATTAAATACTTGAAAAGTCAAAATATGATATGAAGGATATTTTAGATATCTAATCAAATTTTCTTGATATTATAAATTTTTTAAAGGATTAATACTGTGAATGGAGGGTAAAGTATATACTTTTATAGTTTAGGGAACAAAGTGTAATTACTATATAGTTCAGTGGGCAAAGTGTTATTAACTCAAAATAAAATACTTGAAAAATAAAAAATAGTGATAAGAGCATTTTAGTCATTTAGTTACCCTAGATGATTACTTTTGTTAATAGTGTTATAAATGTTAATGGAGAAAATAGTGTAAATTGGGGCAAAGTGTAATTTTTTTAACTTAGAGGTGTAAAGTGTAATTACCCATACTTTAAAGAGGCAAAGTGTTATTACCTTAAAGAGAATTCTTGCAATGAGAATTTCAGTAATGCAAATTTCTAATATTTCATGCTCGTCTACAAAAGAATGTAAAAGAAGTCTCTCATTAGCACAACAACAATTCTACTCCCAATCTCAATTACAACTAATGCAATTCTTCTACCACAAAAACAAAAAAAAAAAGAAAAAGAAAAAGAAAAAGAAATATCATCAAAACAACAAAATCTCACCAAAATCTGACAGAATGTATCATCCCGAATGAAATATCTCAAAGAGTGTGACACCTGCACCATCATTATCATTGTTGAAGTAATCCCTCAACTATTTTACTTTAGCCGAAATAGTCCTTAACCTTTTTTTTAATCGGGATAGTCCTTCAACTTTTATTTTGTAGTAATTGCAAGATAGTCCTGTTGCGGTGTAACCACTGCAAAAACCTCTTTCTTTTTTGATAAATTTCACATACATTCCCTGTAGTTTAGTTGTTTACCACACTAGCCTAATTTAAAATTTTACAAAACCTTATGGCCAACTTTTAAAATTCAAGACCTAGTGGTTGACTAAGGGAATCTAGCAGTAGGGCTTGTGGGGGCCGATTGGTGTCCAGTAGGTGAAGGTAGGTGCTTCGGTGGCTGCATGATGGTTCTAGAGTTGGACAGGTGACAGCTCCGGCTAGAAAAAATGGAAGAGGGAAGGATTCGGATTTTTAGTTTTTTTTTTGGGAAAATTAATTGTTTCATTTCTTTTTTTGAAAATTGTTTCGAAGTTTTTTTTTTTTTTTTCCTTTGTCACCCCTTCAAATTAATTTCTTTCTTATTTTTCCCTTTTAAACTGTATAAGGGTTATATAAAAAAATAAGTAAACCTCAGGGGGGTGTTTGCGGAATTTATCAAAATAATAAAGAAAATATTTTTGTGGTGGTTCCAAAACCATAAAAAGACCGTCTTTGCAAATAAATAAAAGTTGAAGGACTATTTTGGCTAAAAAATAGTTGAGGGACTATTTTGGCTAAAGTAAAAATATTGTGGGGCTAACATTATTTTGCACACTTATTGTTTATGAGATAATTTAGTGTCAAAATAAATTTTTTATTAATACACAATATATAAATGTACAAAAAAAAAAAATTGCATATGGTAAAAAGGAATATTAATTTGAACAGTATCCAAATATGAAGCTATAAAGATGCTATATTCCTGAACTTAACCTTTTCAAATAGACTAAAAACAGACAGAAATAGCATGAAACTAAGTCCAATATCCCAATTCTAAATGTCAAATTCCAACTAATGTTGACATCAATAGGAAAGTGTAATTTCTGTATTAAGTATGAAACGTCTCCATCAAATAGAACTCAATAGTCCCGTATCACGTTTGAAAAGTATCCACCAAAAAGAACTTAATAAAGGATCTAAATTTACATGCTTGAATCCATTTGCATAGTTTAAGTAGAATGTTCCCATTGAGCCTGGCATTCATAGAAGAGACCTATTCTCTACAAAATAAAGAAAGATTGAAGACCAAGATTTATTAAAGAGAAACAAATTACTACAAACAGTATTCATCACCTCATTGGAAGAATGTTATTTTATTTTAGGTTGCTATGATACGATTTTGTTGTCAACAATTGACATTTTATCTCTCTCACATACGAGGAGAAAGAAAGAGAGAGATTTCATTAAAGTAGAAAAAGGGGGAAATCCAATTTTTTTTTTTTTAAAAAAAGAATGGAATATAATTTGAAAAGATAGAACAAATCCAATACATTTGTATAAGCATATTACAGACCCATTTGATTTAACTACGGGTCAGAAATTTGAAATGGTTTATCCAAACTTCAATAGTTTTTTGGGCACAAGAAGAATCTTGAATAATTAATACATGATTTAATAATGGCACGCTAACTATTTAATCTTGACAAATTTTCCTAAAGTTGATTAAAGAATTAGATGCCATTCATGAATCATAGAACTAGAATGCAAAAGAGGAGGAAGTTGATAAATTTTACAACAAGAAAGATATTTGAAGCTGTAGTTAAGTTCAGGTCTAGACCACCTTATTTAAGGGACAATAACTAAACCTCAAGAACATTTAAACAAAATTTAGATTCAGCAAATTTTACCAAGTAAAAAGAAATCATCTTGTAAAGGAAAAACTGCTTTACCATTTTCTCTCTAGATTCACTGAACTTCCTTAAAACGGTCTCTCCTTGTTTTTGAGTTACTTTTCCATCAAATGTCAAGAAACCAATTCCTTTTTAAGAGGAATGTCCAATAAATCAAGAAATGAAGTTCACTAACAAAAAACAATGATTTTTCCCTCAAGAATTTGCCTATTGCATTTCTTTGGAAACCGAATCAAGTAACCTAGGACGCCCCTCTTTTATTTTGATATCGCTCCATTTCTTGATCAAGATAACCAATATGTATGATCAACATTGCCTTTGTTAATATTTCACACAAAAAATGAGTGCTTCTGTAGAAAAATATTGTTGTAGAAAATGTGAAGAAAACTTGAAAATCTGCTTATCTTTTCCGTTTAATGCAAAAACTAAAAGAAAGTCCAACATGTTTTCACTATCCAAATCAAAAAAGACACTAATTCAGAAAATTATAAATCTACACCAATTGTACATGAGCCTCTTTGATCTAAAAAATTAAACAGGATTGCAAATCAATAAATTTTAAGATTTAACATGCATGATTCAGCACAATTTAAAGGAATAATAGTATCAACACCTTCACATTTGAAACCACCTATTTGGTCCAAAATTCTAAATCCAAAAAATAAAAAAATAAAAAAAACAAATGTTGACATTATTAAGAATTCTCAGATCTCAACAATATGCAGAGCAAGAATAACCCCTCTTCCAAGAAGTGATGTATGGCCCTTTACTTTTGAGAAAATCAGAGTAACATACAAATTTAACTAATAGAGTATACAAAATACTATTACTCACTTATCCCCGTAAACAAAAAAGTAAACATGCAACATAACATTTTCCAAGTAGCTGTAGTTACTGAATAAACTGTTTGTGTAGAGTTTACTCGCTATAGAGTGTTTAGGTCTATTATTGACAGCTATAAATATTTCTTCAATATTATTTCGTAATATGTTACCGTCATAATAACGTAAAATAGACCATAAAATGACCTGAACTAAAACAATTTTCCGCATAGAGTAAGCATAAAATTGAAATTTATATGGTAAATCAAACATAAACAGCATAGCAAAATCCAAATTGAAAAATAACCAGTTTCCAGGTCGGAGAAGTTGTACATTGATGAAAATGACGTTGTACAGTTTGACACTATTTCATTTAAGGGGGTATTTTTGTCTTATCATGCAAAATTCCAAAACTTTTGAGAAATGATTTATTGCAAAAAGTGTGGTAAAATGACAAAACTAGCCTTGAGTGCTCCTAAAGCTGTGCAATAAAAAAAAAGGCATAACATGTCATCATTTTCAAGAGGGGAAAAAATCCAAATAAGCTGCTATGTCTGTAGCCCAGGTCACATGACAACCGAAGTAGTTTTTTTGCTTCTTATTTGGATGTTAGATTGTGGGTTAAAACTGTGCAAATTACAGTTATGAATTTAATTAGAGTCAAGTTTTTCTCATAATTTTCACTCTTAAAGACAAAGATATCCATTTATTTATATTTTATTTTTCCTAATTTCAATAATTATCCAACTATTATAAAAATACAAAGGGTTAATAACACTTTGCTACCCTGAACTGTAAGCGTAATTATACTTTGCCCCCCCTAAACTATAAAAATATACACTTTGCCCTCTTAACACTATTCATGTATTAATATTAAAATTACTAAAATAATCTAGTTAAATGGCTAGAATACCCTTAGCAATATATTTTGATTTTTATGTATTTAAATTTGGGTTGATTACACTTTGTCCTCCAGAATTTGGCAGGTAATTACACTTTGCCCCCTGAACTAAAAAAAATTAGATACCACTTTGCCCCTATTCACATGATTCATCATTTAAAAATTTATAATATCAAGTTAAATGATTGAAATACCCTTGGTATTATATTTTGATTTTTCATGTATTTAATTTTGATGTTCGATACTTGTAAAAGAATTAGGAAAAAATAAAATATAATAACAAACTAATATTATAATAAAATATTATTATAATAAAATATAATAACAAAATAATTAGGGAGTGAAAATGTGATAAAATGTTGAATTATATTATATTTGATATTGGAATTTGCACAGGTTCATCCAAATATTAAAATTATAAATGCTAAGAGACATAGTATATATATATATAATATATATATATATATATATATATATATAAAAGATATTGTCATGCAATATCTTTAAAGAAGAATTTTCAATCGAAAATTAGCTCATTTTCAAATTGTTCTACTATTATAATAAAACATTCAAATTCAAAATAATGTAAAACATAATTAAAAATTTGACCAAGAAATATATTGATATATGGGATTATATTAAAATGTTATATAATTTATTTTCCTTATTTTTAAATAAATATCACATCATTATCAAAATTTAAATAAAAATTGAAAATATAGTGCTAAGGGTATTTAAGTCAGTAAAACTAGATTATCTTGTTAATTTTAAAATTTTTAACGGTTGAATTATGCAGATGGGGGCAAAGTGTATTTTTTATAGTTCAAGGGGACAAAGTATAGTTACCCACCTCGTTCAAGGATTAAAGTGTTTTCAACACTTTAAACTTGATAGTGATGTGATAATTATTTAAAAATAAGCACAAATAAACTATATAATATTTCAATGTAATCTATATCAATATATTTCTTGGTCAAATTTTTAACATTTTTAGATTTCATTTTATATTATATCAAATTTGAATGTTAAACTGTCGTGGTAGAACATTTCTAAATGCACTTGTTATATATGAAATTTTTTTTTTGGAAAGGTGTTGTATGAAAATATAATTTTTATAACATTTTGTAATTTTTTGATATTATCCTTTGGTATTTTACAATTTTAATATTTGACTTAATCTGTGTATATTGCGATGTCGGATATAATATAATTCAACGATTTCTCACATTTTCATTTCCTAAAGTCCATGATATTAACGTGACATTATATTTTATATTTTTCTAAGTCTTTTATAATTGTATTATCATAACAACAAAATCTCACCAAAATCTGAAAGAATGTATTATCCAGAATGAAATATCTCAAAGAGTGCGACACCTGCACCATCATTATAATTGTCGAAATAACCCATCAACTATTTTACTTTAGCCGAAATAGTCCTTAACCTTTTTTTTTAACCGGCATAGTCCTTCAACTTTTATTTTGTAGTCAAGATAGTCCTGTTGCGGTGCAACCACCACAAAAACCTCTTTCTTTTTTGATAAATTTCACATACATCCCCTGTAGTTTAATTGTTTTCCACATTAGCCTAATTTAAAATTTTACAAAACCTTATGGCCAACTTTTAAAATTCAAGACCTAGTGGTTGTTGACTAAGGGAATCTAGCAGTAGGGCTTGTGGGGGGCAATTGGTATCTGGTAGGTGAGGGTAGGTGCTTCAGTGGCTGCAAGACGGTTCTAGAGTTGGACAGGTGACAGCTCTGGCTAGAAAAAATGGAAGAGGGAAGGATTCAGATTTTAAGATTTTCTTTTTGTGAAAATTAATTGTTTCATTTCTTTTTTTGAAAATTGTTTCGAAGTTGTTTTTTTTCCTTTGTCACCCCTTCAAATTAATTTCTTTCTTATTTTTCCCTTTTAAACTGCATAACGGTTATATCAAAAAATAAGTAAACCTCAGGGGGGTGTTTGTGGAATTTATCAAAATAATAAAGAAAAGATTTTTGTGGTGGTTCCACCATAAAAAGACCGTCTTTGCTAATAAATAAAAGTTGAAGAACTATTTTGGCTAAAAAATAGTTGAGGAACTATTTTGGTTAAAGTAAAAATATTGTGGGGCTAACATTATTTTGCCCACTTATTGTTTATGAGATAATTTAGTGTCAAATTTGATTTTTTTTATTAATACACATTATATAAATGTACAAAAAAAAATTGCATATGGGAAAAAGGAATATTAATTTGAACAGAATCCAAACATGAAGCAATAAAGATGCTATATTCCTGAACTTAACCTTTTCAGATAGACTAGAAACAGACAGAAATAGCATGAAACTAATTACTGTCTAATATCCCAATTCTAAATGTCAAATTCCAACTAATGTTGACATCAATGGGAAAGTGTAATTTCTGTATTAAGTCTGAAACGTCTCCATCAAATAGAACTCAATAGTCCCGTATCACGTTTGAAAAGTATCCACCAAAAAGAACTTAATAAAGGATCTAAATTTACATGCTTGAATCCATTGCATAGTTCAAGTAGAATGTTCCAATTGAGCCTGGCATTCATAGAAGAGACCTATTCTCTTCAAAATAAAGAAAGATTGAAGACCAAGATTTATCGAAGAGAAACAAATTACTAAAAACAGTATTCATCACCTCATTGGAAGAATGTTATTTTATGATTTTTGTTGCTATGATACGATTTTGTTGTCAACAATCGACATTTTATCTCTCTCACATACGAGGATGTGTAGAAAGAAAGAGATTTCATTAAAGTAGAAAAAGGGGAAAATCCAAATTTTTTTTTTAAAAAAAAGAATGGAATATAATTTGAAAAGATAAAACAAATCCAATACATTTGTATAAGCATATTACACACCCATTGATTTAACTACGCGTCAGAAATTTGAAATGGTTTATCCTATCTTCAATAGTTTTTTGGGCACAAGAAGAATCTTGAATAATTAATACATGATTTAATAATGGCACGCTAATTATATAATCTCGACAAATTTTCCTAAAGTAGATTAAAGAATTAGATGCCACTCATGAATCATAGAACGAGAATGCAAAAGAGGAGGAAGCTGATAAATTTTACAACAAGAAAGACAATTGAAGCTGCAATTTAGTTCAGGCCTAGACCACCGGATTTAAGGAACAATAACAAAACCTCAAGAACATTTAAACAAATTTTTAGATGTAGCAAATTTTACCAAGTAAAAAGTAATCATCTTGTAAAGCAAGAACTGCTTTACCATTTTCTCTCTATATTCACTGAACTCCCTTAAAACGTTCTCTCTTTGTTTCTGAGTTAATTTTCCATCAAATGTCAAGAAACCAATTCCTTTTTAAGAGGAATCTCCAATAAATCATGAAATGAAGTTCACTAACTAAAAACAATGATTTTTCTCTCTAGAATTTGCCCGTTGTCTTTCTTTGGAAACCGAATTAAGTAACCTAGGGCACCCCTCTTTTATGTTGATATCCCTCCATTTCTTGATCTAGATAACCAATATGTATAATCAACATTGTCTTTGAATATTTCACACAAAAAATGAGTGCTTATGTAGAAAAATATTGCGGTAGAAAATGTGAAGAAAACTTGAAAATCTGCTTATCTTTTCCATTTACTACAAAAACTAAAAGAAAGTCCAACATGTTTTCACTATCCAAACCAAAAAAAGCACTAATTCGGATGAAATTATAAATCTACACCAATTGTACATGAGCCTCTTTGATCTAAAAATTTAGACGGGATTGCAAATCAGTAAATTTTAAGATTTAACATGCATGATTCAACACAATTTAAAGGAATAATAGATATCAACTCCTTCAAATTTGAAACCACCTATTTGCCAAAAATTATAAATCCAAAAAATTAAAAAAAAAATGTTGACATTATTGAGAATTCTCAAATCTCAACAATATGCAGAGCAAGAATAACCTCTCTTCCAAGAAGTGATGTATGGCCCTTTACTTTTGAGAAAATCAGAGTAACATACAAATTTAACTAATAGAGTATACAAAATACTATTAACTTATCCCCATGAACAAAAAAGTAAACATGCAACATATCCTTTTCCAAGTAGCTGTAGTTACTGAATAAACTATTCGTGTAGAGTTTACTCGCTTTAAAGTGTTTCGGTCTCTTATTGACAACTATAAATATTTCTTCAATTTCATTTCGCAACATATTACCTTCCATAATAAGGTAAAATTGACCATAAAATGACCTGAACTAAAACTATTTTCCACATAGAGTAAGCATAAAATTGAAATTTATATGGTAAATCAAACATAAACAGCATAGCAAAATCCAAATTGAAAAATAACCAGTTTCCAGGTCGGAGAAGTTGTACATTGATGAAAATGACCTTGTACAGTTTGACACTATTTCTTTTAAGGGGGCTTTTTGTCTTATCATGCAAAAATCCAAAACTTTTGAGAAATGATTTATAGCAAAAAGTGTGGTTAAATGACAAAACTGCCCTTGAGTACTCCTAAAGCTGTGCAATTAAAAAAGGGCATAACATGTCATTTTCAAAAGGGAAAAAATCCACATAAGCTGCTATGTCGGTAGCCCATGTCACACGGCAACCAAAGCAGTTTTTTAGCTTCTTATTTGGATGTTAGATTTTGGGTTAAATGTGTGCAAATTACAATTATGAATTTAATTTGAGTCAAGTTTTTCTCATATTTTCACTCTTCAGAGACAAGGATATCCATTTATTTATATTTTATTTTTCCTAATTTTCAATAATTATCAAATTATTATAAAAATGGAAAGGGTTAACAACACTTTGCTACCCAGAACTACATGCGTAATTACACTTTGCCCACCTAAACCATAAGAATATTCACTTTTCCCCCTTAACACTATTCATCTGTTGCCAATATTAAAATTATTAAGATAATCTAGTTAAATTATTAAAATAACCTTAGTAATATATTTTGATTTTTATGTATTTAAATTTGGGTTAATAGCACTTTGTCCACCTGAATTAGGTAGATAATTATGCTTTGCCCCCTAAATTTAAAAAATTACACATTTCCCCCCATTCACATGATTCATCATTTAAAATTTTATTTTATCAAGTTAAACGACTGAAATACCCTCGATATTATATTTTAATTTTTCATGTATTTAATTTTGATGTTCGATACTTATAAAAGAATTAGGAAAAATAAAATATAATAACAAACTTATATTATAAAACAAAATTATTGTTATAATAAAATATAATAACAAACTAATTTTATAACCAAAATTGTTATTATAATGAAATATAATAACAAAAAAAATTAGGGAATGAAAATATGATAAAATATTGAATTATATTATATTTGACATTGGAATTTGCACAGGTTCAGCCAAATATTAAAATTGTAAAATGCTCAGAGACATCAAAAAATTACAAAGTTTAATATATATATATAAAGATATTGTCGCACAGTATCTTTAAAGAAGAATTTTCAATAGACAATTAGCACATTTAGAAATTGTTCTACTATTATAATTAAATACTCAAATTCGAAATAATATAAAATAAAATAAAAAATTTTAAAATTGACAAAGAAATATTTTGATATGGATTATATTAAAATGTTACATAATTTATTTTTCATTTTTTTAAATAAATATCACATCATTATCAAAATTTAAATACAAAGATCAAAATATGGTGCTGAGGGTATTTAACTAATTTAACTACATTATATTGTTAATTCTTAAAATTTTTAGATGATTAACGTGGATGGGACAAAATGTATTTTTTATAGTTCAAGGGGACAAAGTGTAGTTACCCACCTAGTTCAGGGGTTAAAGTATTATTAGCCCTTTAAATTTGTTAGTGATTTGATAATTATTTAGAAATAAGCACAAATGAACTATATAATATTTCAGTGTAATTTATATCAATATATTTCTTGACCAAATTTTTAACATTTTTAGATTTCATTTTATATTATTTCAAATTCGAATGTTAAAATGTAGTGGTAGAACATTTCTAAATGGGCTTGTTTTCTATGAAAAAGTTTTTTGTAAAGGTATTGTATGAAAATATAATTTTTATATAACCTTGTAATTTTTTTGCTATCTTTTAGTATTTTACAATTTTAATATTTGACTTAATCTGTGCAAATTGCAATGTCGAATATAATATAATTCAACGATTTCTCACATTTTCATTTCCTAAAGCTCATGATATTAATGTGTTATTATATTTTATTTTTTTTTTTCTAAGTCTTTTATAATTGTCTAAAATCAATTAAATACATGAAAAATCAAAATATGATACGAATGGTATTTTAGTCATCTAACCAAATTTTCTTAATATTATAAAATTTTTATTGGATGAATAATGTGAATGGAGGGTAAAGTGTATATTTTTATAGTTTAGGGGAATAAAGTGTAATTATTATATAGTTTAGTGGCCAAAGTGTTATTAACCCAAATAAAAATGCTTGAAAAATAAAAAATGGTGGTAAGAGCATTTTAGTCATTTAATTAACTTTTGTTAATAGTGTTATAAATGTTAATGGATGAATAGTGTAAATTGGGGCAAAGTGTAATTTTTTTAACTTAGAAGGGTAAAGTGTAATTACCCATACTTTAAAGGGGCTAAGTGTTATTACCTTAAAAAGAATTCATGCAATAAGAATTTCAGTAATGCAAATTTGTAACATTCCTGCTCGACTACAAAAGAAGGTGAAAGAAGTCTGACATTACCACAACAACAATTCGATTCACAATCTAATTTCAATGACAACTAATGCAATTCTTCTACCGGAAAAAAAAAATTTCGTCAGAACACCAAAATCTCACCATAAAAAGAATGTAGCATCCAGAACGAAATATCTCAAAGAGTGCCACACCTACACCATCATTATCATTGCTGAAATAGTCCCTCAATTTTTTCACTTTAGTCGAAATAGTCTCTTAACCTTTTTTTAAATAGGATAGTCCTTCAACTTTTTTTTTTTTTTTTGTCAAGATAGTCTTTTTGTGGTGCAACCACCACAAAAATCTCTTTCTTTTAATAAATTTCACATACACCCCCTGTAGTTTTGTTATTTTTCACATTAGTCTAATTTAAAATTTACAAAATTTTATGGCCAACATTTAAAAAATAAGACTTAGTAGTTGACCAAGGGAATCTAGCAGTAGGGCTACTGGGCGGCGATTGGTGTCTGATGGGTGAGGGAAGCGCTTGGGTTGAAAAGGTGGTTCTAGAGTTGGATGGGTGACAGCTTTTTTCTAGTTGAAAAAAATGGGAAGAGGGAAGGATTAAGATTTTATGATTTTTTTTTTGTTTAAAATAAATGTTTCATTTTTTTATTTGAAAATTGTTTTGATCTTTTTTTTTCCTTTGTCACCCCTTCAAATTAATTTCTTTCTTATTTTTTTTTCATTTTAAACTGTATAAGGGTTATGTGAAAAATAAGTAAACCTCAGGGAGGTGTATGTGAAATTTATCAAAAAAAGAAAAAAAATTTTGTGCTGGTTCTACTATAAAAGGACCGTCTTGGCTAAAAAATGAAAGTTGAAGGAATATTCTGGCTAAAAAAAAAAAGTTGATGGACTATTTTGGTTAAAGCAAAAAATGACGGACTATTTAGGCGATTTTCTCCTTTTGTTAATAGTGTTATAAATGTTAATATTTGTTAATAGTGTTATAAATGTTAATAGATAAAAAGTGTAAATTGGGGCAAAGTGAAAATTTTAATTTAGAAAGGTAAAGTGTAATTACACCATACTTTAAAGGGGCAAAGTGTTACACTTTTACACATTACCTTAAAGAGATTCATCCCATAAGAATTTCAGAAATGCAAATTTCTAACATTTCTAACTTTCCTGGTCGAGTACAAAAGAATGTAAAAGAAGTCTCTCATTAGCACAACAACAATTCTACTCCCAATATCATCACAATTACAACTAATGCAATTCTTCTACCACCAAAAAAAAAAATCTCATCAGCACACCAAAATCTGAAAGAATGTATCATCCAGAACGAAATATCTCAAAGAGTACCACACCTACACCTTTATCATCCACATCTTCATCTCACTAGTCACTACAAAAGAATTTTTGCAACACAAATGGGAAAAGGAAACTATATGCTAACAGTGCAGAGAAGAGAATTATGCTCTGAAAAATAAAACTCTGGTAACTGACTGTCAAATTAGGCTTCATCAACATTTTTTGGACAATTTTTCTGTACCAAAATTTCTTCCTTTTCTCTTCTTCAGTCTTTCCCAACACTTCCTTCTTGAAATAAGAATCAATCAATTGAGCTATGTAGGATCAAGGCTTCTGTCCAACTCCTCAATGCTATAAGGAACAAGAAAAGATATGCACCTGAAGAAACAATGGCTATTGCTCCTAAAATAGAAATGGCAATTAAGTAACCACTGAATGAACATTTGACAGGTTTTGTTGCTCCAATCAAACTAGTGCCAAGAGATTGAAACAAAAGAAATGAAACCGATTGATGAACAAAGTAATTTATTTTTCCTTCTGCTGCCTTTTCATATCTTTTACACTCATCAACAAAAGTAGTCAATTCCCCTTCAAAGACTTTACAGTGTTGAGGGGCTTCTTCATATTCTTCCACTACCTCTCTGCTTCCAACATCATCATTTCCATTATTCTCTCCAGCATTCCCATCATTCACATTCCCATGATCTCCTTGGCTGGTCTCTCCCTCTTCTTTCTTCTCTTCTTTATGAATAGGTTGATGACTACTCTCTCCTTCTTCTTTCTCCTTTTCTTGATGAGTTTGTTGATGGCTACCACCCTCCCCTTCTCCTTCCATCTTTTCTTTATCTTTTTGGGAATTTTGTTGATGGCTACCACTCTCCCCTTCTCCTTTCATCTTTCCTTTATCTTTTTGGGGATTTTGTTGATGGCTACCACTCTCCCCTTCTTTGTTCTTTTCTTCATCATGTTTTTGGGGATTTTGTTGATGGCTTCTTTCACCATCCTCGTTCTTCTTTTCTTCATCATCTTTCTGGGGATTTTGTTGATGGCTTCTTTCGCCTCCTTCTTTGCTCTTTCTTTCATCTTTCTGAGGATTTTGTTGATAACCGCTTTCCCCTCCTTTCTTCCTCTGTTCAAGTTGAACTTCTTGAGGAGGCAACTGTTTCTGATTTGATGATGATGGTTCTTGAACTTGTTCAGATTGTTGAAGAGGCAACTGTTTCTGATTTGATGATGATGATGATGGTGATGACTGTTTCTGATTTGATGATGATGATTGTTGAACTTCTGATGATGATGTTTGTTGAACTTCTGAGTGATGATGATTGTTGAACTTCTGATGATGATGTTTGTTGAACTTCTGATGATGATGATTGTTGAACTTCTGATGATGATGATGACTGTTTCTGATTTGATGATGATGATTGTTGAACTTCTTCTTCTGATGATGATGATAGTGGTGATGACTGGCTAAGAAGAGGAGTGGTGGCGGAGGAGTGGGGGGAATGCGGAAATAAAGAAAACAAAAATGGTCTCATTGATCAATTTTTTTGCCAGTTTCTAATTTTCAGATTTCAGAGAAGGATTAGGCTAGCTCTGTTATTTATAGATGCTACATGGCGGTTGTGATTTGTGGAAATTGCACCGTGTGATTCTTGATCTAGGCGGTTGTGATTTGTGGAAATTGCACCGTAAGATTCTTGATCATGATAGATTGACTTGGCAGTGGTGATCTCGATCAGGATTAAGTTTTTATGATAAATTGAAAGGAATAAATGGCATTGCAATAACCAATCAATATTTATGCTACTCTGTTTTAAGAGCTTTCTTCACCTCTTTTATTTTCTTCACCTCTTCTCTCCCTCTTTTATTTTCCACTGGTAATAAAAGCACCCTTTATAGATGTAAAATTTTATAAAATTTTGTGCAAAAATAAAAAAGGAAAAGATATGTGATAGAAATTAGAAAGGAGATAAGTAATTAAAAGAGTTAATGGGTAATTAGTGATAATTAATAATAGTATTAATTAAAATTAAGTATCAAAATAAGAATAAATTTGACAAAACAAACCATGATATCGCATTAGATTTTTGCTCACACTTTATATATAATAATATATATTATTATTTCTGATATTGTCAATAATCTATGCATTTTCTGATGATTAGTAGTGCTTGGTTGATATTGAATTGTAAGAGATATCTTAAAGATGAAATTGGATACTAATTCATTGACCAAAATATCCCTAAATTTGCACTCTATTTTGGCAATCCAACAACTAATATTCGAATAATATTATTATAATTATAATATTCTAAAAATAACAAATAGAACAATATGAGAAATGAATTAAATTATTATTGCATAGAATAGTTCGTGGTATTCATCTCGACCCACTTATATGAAAAATCTGTTAATATGGTTTATTTTGAACTATAAAAATTGAGAATCTAGATCATTTAATGTTACTGATTTGGATTTTAGGATTAGTGGGTCAATTGTTTGCGACCCAATATAACTTGACCCAATCCATATATAAGGTCAATTATGTAATTTTACGTATTATGACATAATAATAAGGGACTTTTACTCTTCCTGTACGCGTTTACAAATTCATGCGTGTAATTACCATTTTTTTATTCTTTAGATCAATTTTATAATTGTACGCTTCCTATCCTAATATTACATGTCTTTTTCTCCTATCCTACTCATTTATAGAGGTATTTGTGTAATTAGGAAGTCAAATTTTTTAATTTTTAGAATACAAAATTATCATAAATGTATTGATTTGGATATCATGTAAAAAGATTGAGTATCACGTAAATTGTTTCTCTTATGACCCGTTAAAATTAGGTCAGGTCACCCATTGCATATATAGACCTAATACCTGATTCATAAATACTCATATAATTTAATATGATATCATATGATGTAGGGTGATAAAATTTATTAGGGGTGAATTAGTTAAAATTTTTATTATCCCATCTAAGAGTCATCCCACACACTTTTACACTTTTACATATTTGTACACACATACTTTCACACATACATTTTTACACAGATTTTCACACACACACACATACTTAAATATATTTTCACACAATTTCACAAACATTTTCACAGACTTACACTCACATAAAAACTTTCACATATTTTCACATACGCAAACACTTACACACATTTTTATATATTTACACACAAACACACACTTATGTATACTTACATATATTTCCACACACTTACACATAGATGTTTTCACACATACTCTTACACACGTTTTCACATATTTGCACAGATTTTTGCATATTTTCACACTTTTTCTCACACACACGTACACACTCCACACTTTCACACATTTTCAAACACACTTACACACTTATAGACAAACTTTCACACATTTATACACACACTTACATATATTTTCACACACTCACACACACACATTTTTCATACACACACAAACTTTCACACATTTTCACACATTTGACCAATTTTCGCACATACACACACTCACATTTTCATGCACTTACACACACATTTTTAAACACACACTTACAGACATTTTTAAGCACACACACTCACATATATTTTCACATATTTTTACTCACATTTATACACATTTTCACACATACCCACACACTTTCATATATTTTTACACACACGCACACTTGCACACATTTTCACACACACACTTTCACTTTTACAGATTTTTCACACACTTTCACAGATACATTTTTATACACACACTTACACACATTTTCACAAACACACACACTTAAATATATTTTCACATAATTTCACAAATATTTTCACATACTTACACATACAGATACACACATAAACATTTTCTACATATTTTCACACACATAAACACTTCCACACATTTTTACATAATAACACATTTACAAACACATACTTACGTATATACATACATATATTTCCACACACTTATACATAGATATTTTCACACAGACGCTTACACACATTTTCACATACTTACACATATTTTCACACACTTTCACACAGTTTCACACTTTTTCACACACACACACACTTACACATATTTTCACACACATACATATTTTTCACACACACACGCACAAACTTTCATACATTTTCACACACTCACACATTCATACACACTTTCACACATACACATTTTTACACACACACACACTTATACACATTTTCACATACTTACACCCTTACACACACTTATGTACACTTATATATATTTCCACACACTTACACTCAGACATTTTCACACATACACTTACACATATTTTCACACACTTCACACATTTTCATACGCTTTCACATTTTTTCACACACATACACATTTTCTTTCACACCATTTTAACATGCACACATTTTTATGCACAATTACATGCATATTTAGAAACACTTTCACACACACATATTTTCTCACACAGACACACTTACATGTACACTTTCACACATTTTCACACACACGCTTACTCACACAAACACTTTTACACTTTTTTATACACACACAATTACATAAATTTTCACACACACACAAGCATATTGACACACACACGCTTACTCATTTTTGCTTACACATACTTACACATATTTTTCACACACGCTCACACTTGCGCACTTACACACATTTTCACCTACACTTACGCATATTTTCTCACACACATACACACTTACGCACATTTTTACATACACACTTGCATACACATATTCACATATTTTCTCACACACACTGTCACACAAACACACACTTACACATATTTTCTTACACTCACACACTTACAAACATTTTCATACAAACACACACACACACTTTCGCATATTTTTTCACACACACACATTTTCACACACTTAAAGACATACTTATTTTCAAACACACATACACTTACATACATTTTCTCATATTTTTAGTACTTAAGCACATTTTCACACATACACACTTACACATATTTTTACACACACACATTTTAACTTACTATTTTTAACATATTTTCACACACACACGCTTTTACATATTTTCAAATCCAGTTACACATACACTTTCACATATTTTCTCACACACACATACTTACATATACTATTACCCATATTTTCACACACTTACACACACTTATGTACATTTACATGCATTTTCACACATTATACACACACTTGCATATATTTTCACATGAAAATGTGTGAAAGTGTAAAAATTTGTGTAAGTGTGTGTATAAATATATATATTTGTGTGTGAAAATGTGTCTAAGTGTGTTTATGTGTGAAAATAAGTGAAAGTGTGTAGGTGTATGTTAATGTGTGTATGTGTATGTAAGTCTATGAAAGTATGTGAAAATATGTGCAAATATGTGTATAAGTGTGTGCACATAGAAAATGTGCAATTGTGTATAAGTGTGTGTAAGTGTGAAAATGTGAAAATGTGTGTATGTTAAAATGAGTGAAAGTGCGTGTGAGAGAAAAATGTAAGTGTGTGAAAATATGTGCATATGTGTGTATGAGAAAATGTTTAAGTGTATGGAAATGAGTGTACGTGTGTGTGTGTGTGAAATTATGTGTAAGTGTGTGTGAGTGTGTGTAATGTGTGAAACTATGTGACATTGTGTGTGTGTGTGAAAATGTATGAAAGTATGTAAATGTATAAAAATATATGTGTATATATAATTTTGTGTGCTTGAAAATGTGTGAAAGTATGTGTGTAAGTATGTGCGCGCTAAAATGTGTAAGTGTGTGTGAAAATATGCATAATTGTGTGTGTATTTGAAGATGTATAAGTGTGTGTGTGAGAGAGAAAATATGTGTAAGTGTGTGTGTAATTGTGAAGTTTGTAATTTTGTGTGTGTGAAAGTGTATGTGTGCGTGTGAAAATGTGCTGTATGTCTATAAGTGTATGAAAATATGTATAAGTGTGTGGATATGTGTGAACATGTATATAATTATGTGTATGTTTGAAAATGTTTGTATGTGTGTGTAAGTGTGTTTTAAAATGTATGTACGTATGTGAAAATGTGTAAAAATATGAATGTGTAAAAATATGTGTAAGTGTGAGTTATTATGTGTTATGTGAAAATGTACGCGTGTATATGTGAAAATGTATGTTTGTATGTGTGTGTGTGTAAAAATGTGTAAGTGGTAAAAATGTGTGTAAGTGTAAGTGTGCGTGTGCGTGTGAAAATATGTAAAAGTGTGTAAGTGTATGTGAAAATATGTGACAGTGTGTGTGTGTGTGAAAGTGTGTAAATGTATGAAAATATGTATGTAAGTGTAAAAATATGTGTAAGTCTCTGTGTGTGAAAATGTGTGTAAGAATATGTATAAGTGTGTGAAAATATGTATAAGTATGTGTGTGTGTGAACTTGTGTGTAAATATGTACTACAATCTGTGAAAATATGTGTAAGTGTGTGTGTGAGAGAAAATATGCGTGAGTGTGGCAAATTGTGTGTAAGTGTGAACATACAAATTTAGATGATTTTTAAATTGATAAATAGTTTATCCATTATCCATTTAAATCCATCCATTTAGATCCATTATTAAATAGTTTTAAATGAATTAGATGAATTTTATCCATATCCATTTAATTAAAACTATGAATCATCCATTTATCCATTATACCACCTCTACCCTTAGCCTTTTAGAACTGAAAAGTAAAGAGCAGAGATATTTAGATACACTCTAGTAATCTACTGACAGGGTCCAAAACATAGTTTATATAAGTATTTTCTATTTTATTAGTTCTAATAGAGAAAACAGGCAAAAAGGTCATTATACTTTTAAAGTCTTTGGGATATTTTCATTAAACTAATTTTGTGGCCAAAAGAGTCACTAGACTTCTAAAAATAGTATTTTTACCCATTTCGTTAAATTGTTTAGTTAACTCCTAACTCCGTTAGTGCGTGTCAGGTGCCTCTCACGTGACTCAATCAAGGATAAAATTGTCCAAATAAAAATAGAAACCCTTCCTCCACTTATTACTTTACCTTTCCCCCACTTAAACCTCCGTCAATTTTTCTGGCACCTTCCTATCCGAAAGCCTGGAATTGTTAGCATCCCCATCGACTTCAAGATTGGAAGTACTTTGTACAACTTTTGTGCTAAGAGCCGTCCAGTGGTGTGTGGAGTCATTTGTGGTTTTGTGTGCTAAGAGCCGTACAATACATTAAACCGCTTGCGGGTTAATGTGTAAAAATATAATAATAAGTTTTCTTACTATACATTGCACCGCTTGCGGGTTAATGTGGAAAGATATAACAATAAATTTTCTTAATTCAACCCAACTAATGGTGGTACATTACTTTGGTCAAAAGATCAATAATAGTTAATTTGGATAGATTCTTTTAATAGTAGAGTTCTTAATTTGAAATTTGATGCTAAACCTCGCATTTTATAACATGGGTATATTGTGTAAATTAATTAGTTATATACAGAGAGAATATATTGATATTTTTTATGTTTCTTAACCTTATGATAATATTGATATTCTGGACTCTTCTATTCATCATGAATGGTATAGAATGTTATTAATTTCAAAATTATATTTTGATCAAATATTCTAGTTTGAAATTAAATTTGGTTTCATTAAATATATAAACAAAATGAAGGTCAATAAAAGTGTATGAATTTATTGTAGGTTAACCCGCAATCGGGTTAATGTGTAAAAATGTCAATACATTAACCCACCAAATAGTCCACCAACAAATAATATTCCTTAACTCATTATCAAATAACTTTTATTAAGCAACACAAAATTACACATATGTAGGGTGTACTTTTGTGACTAGTAATTTGAAAGTAACGATATTGTTTTGCAGTAAAGAAAAGTGAAGAAAATGTGAAAAATAAATAGGCATAGAAAATGACTGATAAGATAACTATTTTTTTTTTTCCAGATGTTAGTATCAATAACTAAAGATATCGAGGTATTTGTTAAAAATTTTGTCATTTAAAAGAATTGATTATAATATTATCAAACTACAGGAATTGATTGATAATATGTCCAAACCAGAAATGAGGTAAATATAATAACCAATTAAGTAATTTGCATCAATCCAAACAGTATATTCCAATGTCATCTATTTACATATAGACGAAATTTATTCAACTCAGTTAAGAAAAATAGAAAAGGTTATTCTCATTTGCATTTCATCTTACAATTGTTAGAGTTATTAATTGTTACTTATTAGTGGTGAAAAGTACACTTGGTTAGGGGTGTTCATAGTTTGGTTTAACCGAACAAACCGGCCGAACCAATTTAGTTTGGTTTTCGGTTTTCGGATAATCGGTTTTCGGATAAACTGAATAGAAAAGATTGATTATATGGTTCGGATTTGGTTATTGAAAATAAAATATCGAATTACCGAATTACCGAACTTTTAGTTTTATTAGTTTTAATTTTAATTTTTTTTCAAAAGTAACCCAATTTCATGTACCATTCATTCAACACTTTGATACTATTTTTCTTTGTTATTTTTTAGTTTCTAGTGTTAGTTTTAGTAGTTTTAAGTTTTTGTTTATTAATTTAAGTAGTTTAATATTTAATTTTATACTTAATTTTTAAATTAACTAGTGAACTTTGGTTAATCGGATAAACCGAAAAAAAAAGTTTGGTTAACCAATCAACCGAAAAAAAGTTTAGCTCGGATTTGGTTTCGATTTTCTTGTACCGAAATACCGAAATACCGAAATTTTTTTACCGAAAAACCGACCGATGAACACCCCTACACTTGGTGTGTGTTATAAAAAATAAATTTATTCGCGAACTATATTTACAAAAATTAACTGCATATAATTTAGGTAACAATATAAATATTTTTGAATTGTTTTAAAAGCCAAAATATTATATGGTAGTTTTTAAAAAAATAAGAAATAAAAAAGTCATCAAGATTCATGGTAATGGTTGCATTTTCCATTTGGACAACTAACTACACAACTATATTACAAGTAGGAAAGGCACACCTTATGAGCGTGCAATGTAACCAAAAAAAAAAAATTGCATGATAAAAAAAAAACTAGGTATTGGAAATACTTACAAAATATTAAAAGAATAGTATAAGGAGTGAAGAGTGAATTGGGAGAAGGGAGTCATGAGAAATTACGGATATTTAATTAAGAGATAATAAAGGGAGTGAGGAGGGTACATCAAAGTCTCCCCTCTCCCTTTATATATAGTATAGATTTTTGGAATACTATTTGAAAATACTATTGCAACTTTTTGGATAGAATATATATAATGGATTAGTCTTTCAGACACCATTGGTGTGAATTTTTTTTTATATTATCGGGTATGAATGCATGCCATGTATGTATTATCTAAATTTCAAATATCATTTTTTGCACATGTGGCATATATATACATTTGATAGTGTAAAAAATTTATTACACCAACAGTGTATGAAAGATTAACTTATACATAAAATTAAAAAATGGTTAAAAAATGTGTGAAAGGAATGATTGCAAAATATTATTTTAAAAAAATAATGAAAAATTTCACTATTCAAACAACCCATTATACTTTCATTTTTTAAATTTATAGTAGACTAATTGGAGAGAGACCACCAAACTAAGGGTTCTTTCTTTATGCTAGTGACAAACGCACAGTTAATGTGTTTGCATTACGATAATTAGATTTAAGTAGAACTATTTTGCATAAATTAATTTAACATTACTTATTAAACAGTGTATGAAAGATTAATTATCTAATAAGTACTAGGTGTAAAATATTTTCTACATTATCGAGTGTGGATACATGCTACATCTGCACAAATGACCCTTGAAACTTAAATAATATACACATAACATGCATCTACACCCGTTGGTGTAAAAAAAATTTCTACACAAACGGTTCATAATAGTTTAATCCTATTTTTAAAACCAAACTATTAGTAGATGGTAGTTTTTAAGTATTTACCCATAGTAGTTAAAAATAATTTATAAAATTGGAAACAAATGGAAGTAGTTATAAAACTGATTTCAAAATAAGAGGTACCGTATATAATTATTTTTTAAAATTAACATGTATTACTTTCCTCATCTAATATATATATATATGTATATATATACATATAGATATATATGAAAACTCTTATTTCAATTAAAATCTTTCTCACTCCTATATGGCATAGCTATATGAAGAGAATTAGTGGGTTCATTAGTTTACCTATTTTCTGTTCAAGTATCCACCCATTAATCTCTCATTAAATTAAAAAGTTATCATTTCTCTCTCTTTTAACCATACCTATTTTTTAGGTGGATTTTTAAAAATTTATGATGTTATTTTAGAAATAACAATTTGAATCCATGAATTATTGTATGGAACATTTATTTTAATCTTTTTTTTTTTTCAAAAATAGCTTTTTTTTAGTTGTGTATTGTTCATCAAAGAAAAAAATGAGTTATTTTACCAGATTTATGAACCTATTTATAACCAAAATATATTTTCTTGTGAATATTCAAAATTTTAGTTCGTCAATGTTATTAAATTTTTTAGATATAATGTATTTTATATTCAAAAACTAATTATATTTTTATTAATTTTTAAAACTCAATTATATGTTATTCTTTTAATTATGTTTTCAAAAAAATTAAGAAAATAATATAAATCTTATTTTATACATGAGTATCGTCTAATATATTTTACCCGAGTAGCTACACGACTATCATCTAATATAAATCTTATTTTAATTAGGATTAATTATACTTTGTCCCTTATAAACTTAATCATGTCTCAGTTTGCCACTTGTAAATTACCCTAATATAATTTTACTATTGATTACACATCACCCTATGCAATGCTGTAAAATCATACTTTATTCTCTTTTTGTATTCTCGATCTACCAGTAGCGACCGTTGGGACGTGTAAAGGGCTAGAGTTGAAAAAAAATTTGTGATATATATATTTATGTTTTCCAAACCTTATTTTGATGATGACATAAACACTTAACTCTGTAGAACAAGCTTTTGCAGGAACAGATCTGTGTTTCGGACGCACAGAACCGTCCGAACTAGGTCAAAACTCCTCGGACGCATTGCATCGTCCGAACGAATTGGCAGAAAGAATGGGATCCTACTGCCTCTCTTTCGGACGCTCAGGACCGTCCGAAACCTCTATCGGACGAAGGAACGGACGCATGCACGGACGTCCGAACTAAGCCCTATAACAGACTGAAAGAAGTGCATCGGAGACCTCGGACGCATTCAATACTTCTCGGACGTCCGAAACCCCAACGGCTATTTTTTGTGCATTTATTATTTAGCCGTTAGGAAGTAGTTGAAACCACTATTTATTGCTCTTATAAATAGGTGCTTTAATAACCTGAAAAAATCATCTAATACATTGAATACAAGCCTTAGAAAAGAGTAATTTGAGTGCAAATTGACTATAGTGCTTTGTTGTATTAGTGAGCAATTGTGACTGTAATTCAACTTTGAGTGGAGTGATAATCTTGTATGAAAGTGTGGTTGTAAGTAAGATTTTTGGCTCAACTAAAGAGAGTTTTAGTGTGAGCAAGAACTTCCCAACTTTGTAAAGATTATTGGCTCACCAAGTGTGTGAAGCATTCAAGAGATTTGATACTTCAAGCTTGCTAGCTTGGAAGTATTGATTGTTTAATTTTTCCTCTCTTTACTTTACTGTTCTATTGTTATTATTATATCTGCATTCAATTTGAAAATCTCAATATCTCTCAAAGTAATTTTTAAGAAACCTAATTCACCCCCCCTCTTAGGTTGCTTTGGGACCAACATATATATATATATATAGATATATGAAAACTCTTATTTCAATTAAAATCTTTCTCACTCCTATATGGCATAGCTATATGAAGAGAATTTGTGGGTTCATTGGTTTACCTATTTTCTATTCAAGTGTGCACCCATTAATCTCTCATTAAATTAAAAAGTTATCATTTCTCTCTCTTTTAACCATAACTATTTGTTAGGTGGATTTTTAAAATTTTATGATGTTATTTTAGAAATAACAATTTGAATCCATGGGCATCATTGTATGGAACATTTGTTTTAATCTTTTTTTTTTTCCAAAAATAGCATTTTTTTTTTTAGTTGTGTATTGATCGTCAAAGAAAAAAATCAGTTATAATTTAAGTTTACAAATAATTTTTATCATATAAAGTAACTTAGTTAGTAAATATTGGAATTGTTGTGTGATATATAATTAAAGTTAGACAATAAATTCAATGAAATTTTTTCTTTTTTCTAGGTAGCATAAACAATTAAGGGAGAATTTGAGTCAATGAATTTGAATTTTAACGGATTTATGAACCTATTTATAACCAAAATATATTTTCTTGTGAATATTCAAAATTTTACTATGTTATTAAACTTTTTAGATAAAATGTATTTTATATTCAAAAACTAATTATATTTTAAAACTCAATTATATGCTTTTCTTTTAATTATGTTTTCAAAAAATATAAGAAAATAATATAAATCTTATTTTATACATGAGTATCGTCTAATATACCCAAGAAGCTACAGACTATCGACATCTAATATAAATCTTATTTTAATTAGGATTAATCATACTTTGTCCCTTGTAAACTTAATTATGTCTCAGTTTGCCCCTTGTAAATTACCCTAATATAATTTTACTATTGATTACACTTCACCCTGTGTAATGCTGTAAAATCATACTTTATTCTCTTTTTGTATTCTTGATCTACCAGTAGCGACCGTTGGGACGCGTAAATGGCTAGAGTTGAAAAAAAATTTGTGATAAAAATACAAATCAAATTTTTGCCAAAATTAAAAATATAACAACAAACTAGTTGAAAATTATAACAGAATGGCTAAATGGGGAGACACGTAGTGACACTTTCCTTATAAACGTTTTGAACATATATAAATCACGTATACAATTGCGTTAAATAATTATCGGAGATATAGAACAAAAATAAAGGAACAATTTTATCAAAACATAGGAGAATATATACAAATTTGACTAAGTATACCTACTATAGAACTTTAATTACGTTAATTTTGTTGGTCCCAAAGCAACCTAAGAGGGGGGTTGAATTAGGTTTCTAAAAATGCTTTTAGAAATATTAAGATTTTCCAAATGATAACTGATATAATTGAATCAGTGAAATAGTGAAGTAAGAAATAGAGAAAATTAATCAGCCAATACTTCCAAGCTAACAAGTTTGAAGTATCAAATCATTAAAATGCTTCACACACTTGGTGAGCCAATAATCTTTACAAATTAGGGATATTCTGGCTCACACTAGCCAGTTTTAGTTGAGCCAAGAATCTTACTTACAACCTCACTTTCGTACAAGATTATCACTCCACTCAAATCCGAATTGCAGCTCTAAACTGCACACTAATACAACAAAGTACTATAGCCAATTTGTACTCAAATTGCTCTTCTCTAAGGCTTGTATTCAATGTATTAGATATTTTTTTATTGAATATCAAAGCAGTTATTTATAAGAGCAATAAATTGTGGTTGCAACTACTTCCTAACGGCTAAATAATAAATGCACAAAAAGTAGCCGTTGACATAGGAGTTTCGGACATCCGAGATAGATGGGATGCGTCGGACACAGCGTCCGATCTTCATGCAGTTGGTGAAGAGCTTCGTTCGGATGTCCGTGCATGCATCCGTTCCTTCGTCCGATAGAGGTTTTGGACGGTCATGTTCGTCCCTTTGGAGAAGCAGTAGGATTCTTCCTTCTGCCTGGTAGTGCGGACGGTGGAATGCGTCCGACAGCTGATGAACGGACGGCCGATGGAAGAGCCAGTGTGTCCGATGTTCTTTCGGACAAAGGTACGCGTCCGGAAGAATTTCCAGAGAGTTGGTGAAGAAAATGAATATCGTTTGGACGATTATGTGCGTCCGAGGCAAATAGGAGTATTCGGACGATCAAGTGCGTTCGAACGAAAAAACTATGCCAAATTGATCTGTAAAATCCCCAAACATTTCCTGAGAGATTCAAAGTGATCAAGAGCCAAATTTCTAAAAATATCAGCCAGTTGATTTGAAGTAGGCATGAAATCAACACGAATTTCCTTTGTACAACAAACAATATCTCTAATAAAATGATGCTTAACATCAATGTGTTTGGTTCTAGAGTGCATAACAGGATTTTTTGTGAGATTAATTGCACTAGTGTTGTCACACTTTATAGGCACACAAACAAAAATTACACCAAAATCTTTCGGAGTATGTTTCATCCAAAGAAGTTGAGCACAACAATTTCCAGCAGTAATGTATTCGGCTTTACATCTAGATGTTTGGAAGAGAAATAGAATTTTGCTTTTTGCTAAACCAAGACACAAGACAATTTCCCTAAAATGTCACATACCACTGGTACTTTTTCTATCAATTTTACACCCAGCAAAGTCAGCGCCAGAATAACTAATTAAATCAAATGTAGAGGACTTTGGATACCACAAACCAAAATTCATTGTACCTTTTAGATATCTAAAAATTCTTTTAACAACTATCAAGTGCGATTCTTTGGGGCAAGATTGAAATCTAGCACATAAACAGACAACAAACATGATATCTGGTCTACTGTTAAGTTAAGTAAAGTAGGCTTTCCGATCATACCTCTATAATGTTTTTCATCAACACCATTACCTCCTTCGTCTTTATCAAGTTTGGTTGAAGTGCACATAGGCGTACCAACCTGTTTGCAATCTTCCATTCCAAATCGTTTGAGTAGCTCCTTTGTATACTTGATTTGTGTAATAAACGTTCCTTCCTTTGTTTGGTGAACTTGTAATCCGAAGAAAAATTGCAACTTTCCCATCATACTCATCTCAAACTCTTTTTGCATTAAATGTGAAAAGTCCTTGCACAAATTTTCATTAGTTGCTCCAAAAATAATATCATCAACATAAATTTGAACAATTAACAAACCACTTAAATATGTTTTTGTAAAAGGAGTGGTGTCAACTACACCTCTTTTGAATCCATTTTCTATCAAGAAACCACTTAATCTTTCATACCAAGCTCTTGGAGCTTGTTTCAAACCATATAAAGCTTTGGAAAGTTTGAAAATATAATTTGGAAGATTTTTATTTTCAAAGCCTGGTAGGTTGTTCAACGAAAACTTCTTGATCAATAAAACCATTTAAAAATGCACTTTTGACATCCATTTGAAATAATTTGAAATCATTGAAACATGCAAATGCGAGAAACATGCGAATGGATTCTAATCTAGCCACGGGTGCAAAGGTTTCATCAAAGTCAATACCTTCTTCTTGAGCATAACCTTTTGCAACAAGTCTAGATTTGTTTTTTATGATTTCACCTTTGTCAAAGACCCATTTAGTTCCAATAACGGGATGAGAAGATGGTCTTTCAACCAAGGTCCATACGTTAATTTTCTCAAATTGATGAGAAGATGGTCTTTCAACCAAGGTCCATACGTTAATTTTCTCAAATTGACAAAGTTCTCATCTTGCATGGCATTAACCCAAGATTCATCACTCAACGCAACATCTACATGTTTAGGTTCAATGTGACAAAGTAATGCACAATTACTATTCAAAGGTTTATGAGAACGGTAGCTACCCCATCGGATAGATCACCTAGATGATTAAATCTTGAGGGTGACTAGAGACGAATCTCCAAGCTTTCGGAAGATCTTTTGGAGTATCCTCATCCTTTTCATCATCTATTTGATGGTTGTTGACATCATTGCTTGATGTGATCTCTTGATGATCTTTGTGAATAACGAGCTTTTCGAGCTCCTTTATAATACCTACATTTTTATCTTCACATAAATTCTTTGAGATAACATCATTAGTTTCATCAAATGTAACATGCACAACTTCTTCAATCAAGAGTGTTCTTCTATTGTAAACTCGGTATGCTTTGTCACTAGAATATCCTAGAAAAATTCCTTCATCCGATTTTTTGTCAAATTTTCCAAGGTTTTCTTTGATTTTTAAAATAAAACATTTGCAACCAAAAACTTTGAAATAGCTCACAACGGGTTTTTTTACAAAAAAATGAGTTCATACGGAGTTTTGTTTAAAAATGATCTTAATAAAACTCGATTCATGACATAACAAGCCGTGTTAACGGCTTCGGCCCAAAAGTATTGTGGTAAGTCGCATTCACTAATCATAGTTCTAGCGGTTTCTTGAAGAGTCCTATTTTTCCTTTCGACAACACCATTTTGTTGAGGGACTTTAACAATCAAAAATTCATGGAAAATACCGTTGTGATCACAAAAGTCGGGAAAACCTCCAAATTTAAATTCGGCACCATTTTCACTTCTTAAACGAATGATTTTTAAATTCAATAAATTTTGAATTTTGGAAAACAATTTTACAAATTTTTCAAAAGCCTCATTTTTGTGAACAAGAAATAATACCCAAGTATACCTAGAATAGTCATCTACAATAACAAAGGCATATTTGCAACCACCAAGACTAGCATATTCAGTAGGTCCAAATAAGTCTAAATGCAAAAATTCTAAAGGTTTATGAGTAGACACAAAATTCTTTGGTTTAAAAGAAACTTTGACTTGTTTACCAAATTGGCATGCATCACAAATTTTATTTTTCAAAAAATTTAGTTTTGGCAAACCTCTTACAGATCCCAAATCCTTCTTAGCAAGTTTTTCAATCAAATCCATATTAAAATGACAAAGTCTTCTATGCCAAAGCCAAGGATCATCTATGGAAACGGTAAGACATTTTACATTGCTATTGCTAATTTTATCAAGATGAATCACATAAACATAATTGTGCCTAGTGCCCTTGAATAAAACAACATGATTTTTTTTATCAAGGATAAGACATTCATGCTTGGTAAAAAATACATATAAATTTTTGTCACAAAGTTGACTTGCACTTAATAAATTATAGTTCAAATTATCAACAAGTAGAACATTCTTAATTAAGGTTTCACCATTTTTACCTACATCACCAATGCCGATTGATTTTGCTTTATTGTTGTCTCCAAATGTGATTTTTCCACTATTTTTGGATATGAGATTTGTGAAGAGAGAAGTATCACCCGTCATGTGCCTTGAACATCCACTATCTATGAACCACTTAGCGTTGTTGGTGATGTTAAGTACCCACACAGTAAATCAATTCAAAATAGATAACTTTTGGTACCCATATTTTCTTGGATCCATTTGAGTTAGTAAAATTGCTATTAATCCATGCAACTTTCATTCCAAGCTTTTCATTTTTCTTGACATAACACATATTATTAACATGTCCATGTTGTTGGCAATATCTACAAATAATATTTTTATTTCCATATAAAGATGATTTTGATGTTACAAAACATAAGTCATCTCTTTTAAACATGATAAAATTTTTGTTGATTAATACATTTCTATTTCTTTTCAAATCAACAACATTTTCTTTCTTTCTAGTCAAGAGAACATTGTCAAATCATCCATTCTTTTCTTCAAGGAGGCTTGTTCTTCCTTGATTTTTGATCTCCCGTGCATTCGTTTCTTCAAGTCATGATTTTCTTGTGATACCCTATTATTTTCATTCACAAGTTTAGAGTTATATTCAATAGAGCATTTGATTTTTTGACTAACTCCTTATTTCTAGCATATGATTCCTTTAAGCTATCATGCAATTTCAAAAATGAAAGCTTCAAGATCATCTTTATCATTTTCATCATTAGAGTCGTAGTTAGAATTTAGAGTTGCAACTTCTCCTTTAGAGTTGCAATCATCCGATGTGATTTGAAAGTCATTGAATCTAGGTTTTCTTCCTTCCTTCTTTTTCTTGGAAGGGCACTCATTTGCAAAGTGTCCGAGTTGACCGCATTCAAAACATTTTTCATTTTGCTTCTTCATTTCAAACCTTGTCTTTCCTTTGAAATTATTTGAATTTGTAGCTCCGCCTCTTCTCATTCTTCGTTTGTTGATGTAATGTTTAAGAAATCCTTTGGTGATGAGTACAAGATCTCCTTCATCAAGATTTTCATCTTCTAGATTGATGGAGCTGTTTTCATCTTCTTCTTGAGAGGTCTTTAGAGCAATACTCCTTCTTGGCCTTGCTTCTTCATCATCCACTACTTTGGCCTTCAACTTCAATTCATAAGATGTAAGAGAATTGATTAGCGATTCAATGGGTATTGAATGAATTTAAATTCTTGGCTTCCTCTATAGCAATTGTTTTGGCATCCCATTCTTTGGAGAGAGCATTTAGGATCTTTCTATTTTTTTCACCCAAAGAATACTCCTTACCCAAGGCTTCAAGATCCTTAATGATGTCATTGAACCTACAATACATTTTGTCAATATTTTCATGTGGTTCCATCTTGAAGGATTCATACTTGGTAACAAGTAAGGATTTCTTTTACTCACGAACATCGTCACTCCCTTCATGTATTTCCTTCAATTTATCCTAGATTTCTTTAGCTGAAATGCATCCCTTCATGCGAGTTGATTCATTTGCATCCAAGGCATTATATAGCATGTTCATGGCTTTTGCATTTAATGTCAAGTTCGCCTTGTGAGCTCATCCCTCGTCTTTTCTCTTCTTCTATTTGTGTGATCATCATTGATAGTAGTTTCAAACGGACCTTCATTAACAACATACCACAAGTCAATGTCAATAGATTGCAAAAAGATTTTCATCCTAGATCTCTCTCCAACTAATAAAATTTGCCCCGTTAAACATAGGGGGCCTAGTAACAGATTGACCCTAAAAAATAGAGCATTGTTTGTTGCCATAATAGTTCTTTTCTCAAAAGCAATTTAAGCAATAAAATGAGACCAAGCTCTGATACCAATTTTTGGTCCCAAAGAAACTTAAGAGAGGGGGTGAATTAGGTTTCTAAAAATGTTTTTTAGAAATATTAAGATTTTCCAAATGATAACTGATATAATTGAAATCAGTGAAATAGTGAAGTAAGAAATAGAGAAAATTAATCAGCCAATACTTCCAAGCTAACAAGTTTGAAGTATCAAATCATTAAAATGCTTCACACACTTGGTGAGCCAATAATCTTTACAAAGTAGGGATATTCTGGCTCACACTAAAATTCTTTTAGTTGAGCCAAGAATCTTACTTACAACCTCACTTTCGTACAAGATTATCACTCCACTCAAAGTTGAATTGCACTCTAAACTGCACACTAATACAACAAAGTACTCATAGCCAATTTGTACTCAAATTGCTCTTCTCTAAGGCTTGTATTCAATGTATTAGATATTTTTTTATTGAATATCAAAGTAGTTATTTATAAGAGCAATAAAATGTGGTTGCAACTACTTCCTAACGGCTAAATAATAAATGCACAAAAAGTAGCCGTTGGAGTTTCGGACATCCGAGATAGATGGGATCGTCGGACACAGCGTCCGATCTTCATGCAGTTGGTGAAGAGCTTCGTTCGGACGTCCGTGCATGCGTCCGTTCCTTCGTCCGATAGAGGTTTCGGACAGTCATGTTCATCCGTTTGGAGAAGCAGTAGGATTCTTGATTCTACCTGGTAGTGCCGAAGGTGGAATGTGTCCGAGACGCTTGACACAGTTCAGACGGTACAGTGCGTCCGAAAACCCTGTCTCTAGCAAAACAAATAACAGACCTGCAAAAACTTGTTTACAGAGTTAAGTGTTTATGTTATCATCAAAACAAGGTTTGAAAAACATCAAATTTCAATCCAAAAATTTATAAATAGTCAATTAAAAATTATCATAAAGATGATGATAAATAATTAGCACATCAATTAACAAAAATAATAATAAAGACCGTCAGGAGCAAATAATTCCTTATTCTGATATTTTATCTAATTTTATAGATTTAAAGTGGAAATTCAGGGCATTATAAAGGTAAAATACAAGTTTATATCATTATAGGAGGGTAAACTGAAATTAATACTAAAATTATATAATGGTAATTTAGTATTTTCACACCACTTTAATATTTTGATTAATAGTTGAATTTGACCGTTAGTCAAAAAGAATTAATTGTGTATAATTTTGTTAGGGTACAAATCGAAACACAGATAATTTTACAAGGGTACAAAGCATAATTAACCCTTTTAATTATAAGATGCCCAAATAAAGTCGTGTATGGAGTTGATATAAGAAGTTCTCACCTTTTAACCCCATTGCATAGAACCCACGTGTGAGCCCTACTTTATGTGTAGTCTGCGAATCTAATAGAAAATTCAAGCTTACTTTTTTGTCAACAATCATCATTTGCTAAAACAAAGCTTACACAATGCGCATGCTTTACCATGAATATCCGTACTGCACCATAATCTGACCCATCCAAGCCTTATTGGCTGCGTATCTTTCAAGCAAACAACTGACTTGACTTAAACTCCACGGAGGGATAAGTAAGTAGTAAGTACATACCCAATCAGAAAATTTAGCAGTACTAGATTACAATTCACTAATACATGCAAAAAGACAGCCAAAGTCTGACTGCCTTGTATCTTCTTTGCTTCCTTATCTCCTCTAATAAACAGCATTCCTAAATTTATTATGCACCTTCCAAATTAACTCAAATGCATCTAAATGCATATTTTTGCAACAGCTAAGAAAAGCATATCTTTTTCAAACAAGAACTTTAATTTCACCCAAAAAAATTGGATCTGTATTTTATTGGCTCTCAATCTATGTGTAGAAGCAAGTCCTTAATAAAAACATGAAGAACTTTGCCATTTTCAGTCAAATAACTATAACTAAACTGGTATTTACTTTGCCATAAAAATATCCAATAGCGTCAATTATATTGGAAAACAAATTTGTCTGACTAATTCAGTTAGAAAGTATTACTACTAATGTTCTTTCTGAAAATAACTTTCCACCATCACTATGTCATCTACCTAAGGTCTGTATTATTCAAATGGGCTAATAACACGTTGTCATCATCAATTAGATGAGTAATTATACTTTGCTCATCTAAATTAAAATAATATTCACTTTACTTTCCATTGACACTATTTATCTATTAACAATTATAAAATTATCAAGATTATCTAGACTTAAATACCCTTGATACTATCTTTTAATTTTTTTTATGTATTTAAATTTTGATAATGAGATCAGTATTAAAACATTACAGTTTATTTTTCTTATTTTTGGATAATTATAATCCATATCAATTTTTTTCTCGGTCAAATTTCTAAAACTTTTGGATTTTATTTTATAATGTTTCAAATTGGAATATTTAATTATGGTAGCAGAACAATTGCCAATTGAGTTTATTTCTATTGAAAATTTTTCTTTAAAAATATTGTGTAACAATATATTTTCTATAAAACTTTGTATTTTTTTGATATCTCTTCGTATTTACATTTTTGATATTTCGTTTAACTTGTATAAATTACAATGTCGGATATATTGTAATTTAATAATTTTTCACATTTTCACTCTCTAAAGTAAAAGATATCAATGTGTTATTATATTATATTTTTTAATTCTTTTATAATTATCGAACATCAAAATTAAATACATGAAAATGGAAATATAGTACTAAGGGTATTTTAATAATTTAACTAAATTTTCTTAATATTTTAATTTTTTTAAAAAATGAATAATGTGAATGAAGGATAAATTGTGTATATATATATATATTAGTTTTAGAGGGTAAAGTATAATTACCTACTTAGATCGGGACACAAAGTGTTATTAACCTTATTCAAATTAGCACGAGAACCCATTTGCAACCAATATCCTACAAGAAACCCTTTTTTTTTTTTTTTTGGCGCGGAAAGAGTAATTAATGAAGCTAATAAGATCTTAAGATAATGAAACCACGTTAATCTTCACTAAACACTAAACAGATTTCACCGAGTAAACTATAGACCCATCTGCACTCAAAATCATCAAATCACATATAATAGGACAAAATAATTTGGGTAACTATTATTCAAAATAGGGTTAATAGTATTAAGTTCTTTTGAATTACATCCTTAGTTGCACTTTATTCCCTCTAACTTTTTTTTTATATTTTGTTGTTTTTGTTTATTTTTTAATTCTTATTATAAGAGGATATATATATATATATATATATATATGTTATATTCATAAAATATTTTTTTTATCTAAATTAAATTATAAATTATAAAAAAACATATATACACAAGTTGGATCTACAATTAATCGACTATATTGAAAACATATAAGCAAATTAATCAACTAGTAATATTTTTTTTACACTGATAAATTATTAAACCTTGTTTTTATTTTTATGAGATAGCTATTTAATTAGATTTTTAAACTAATATTTGATTTATTTAGACCCAAATTTTTGATTTATTTAAACTCTTATTTCCTTATATGTATTTAAATAATTGAATTAGTTTAAATACATTTTGACGTAACTAACATATATTCTATTATAAAAGAAAAAGACCGTAATTACATAGATAACTGCTTCTCCCCTTTATAATGAATTTACAATGATAAAATTTATGTAAAAAATGAGTTATAAAAAAAATAGTTAAATCAAACTGAAAAAATTATATATCATAATTATACAAATAATAACAGTACAGGAAATGAACTAGCTATTGGTATGAGAAAAAAGGGAGAAAATTCAAAAAAAAAAATTTAACTCATTTGTTTCTTGATTTTTAGTGTTGTAAATTCATTATAATTTCCTTTATAATAGAATATGTGTTAGTTACATCAAAGTTTAATTAAATACCTATAATGAAACTAGAGTTTCAATAATTCAAAAGTTTGAGTTTCAATAAATCAAATATTATTATTGAGGTTTAAAAATTCAAATAATTAGATAAAAATAAGAAAAGGATTCATAATTTATCAATGTAAAAAAATAACAAAGAAAAATATTACTAGTTGATTAATTTGCTTATTTGTTTTTGCTATAGTTGACTAATTATAAATCTAACTTTTTATATATGTTTTAACAATTTTAAATTTAGATAAAAAAAAATACTCTATTAGTATAATAAATATATATTGTTACAATAAGAAATGAAAATAAACAAAGACAATAAAATAAATAATTAGTTAAAGAAAACTAAAAAAATTATTTTAAGTGTATAAATGTTTATATCAGAATGAACGAAGTAACTAGTGGCAAGTAAGAAGGGAGAAAAAGAAAAATAAAAGAAGTAAAAGGAAGAAGGTAAAAAGGAGAAAAAGGTGAGAAAAAATAGTTGGAAAAAGAAAAAGAAAAAGAATTATTTAGTAAGGATATTTTTGTCAAATCATACAAAAAAGAGTGGTTAAGTGCCTATAAAATGAGTTAGTGGATGGGCAAAGTATAATTAAGGTGTAGTTAAAGAGGGTTTAGTGATATTAAACTTTCAAAATATTATTTCGAATATTATTTGAATAATTATTGTAATTTGATGTCATGTATGTAACATAAAAAGATAGTTGAAAAACATATTATGTAATGATTACAAAAAAATTATTTAGAGAATAATGAAAAATTGTTTGTGTCCAAACATAATGGTTCTATAGTATCATCCAAAATTGTACTGAAAATTGCAACATTGACATGTCAAAAAGTCTGAGCAACAACAACTAAAGAATTCAAAATTCTTTTGATTTCTAGCCTTATATTATCAAATTTCCCCCAATTACCATGTTACAAAATTAAATCCTAAACCCTTATTAATAAGGTAATCAAGAAATATCTTCACACAAAAATCCCACAAAAAATCCAAAGAAAATAAAATTGGAAAAATAAGACTTTGAATTTCCTTATGTTCCACGCAATTAGGCCCTTAGAATTAGAATTGGAGGCCCAGTAATATGGCCACAAAGTCTAGGATTTTGGGTAATATTTTAGGCACTCGAATTGTATTTCAATTTCAATTGTTTGAGGCCCAATTCTGAGGTTTCATTTCGAGGTCATGGGCCGAAAAATTGCGGAGACAACTCTACACCTCTCATTTGGGTGAAATGTTCTACACCAGAGAAAGCCCTAATTTCTCTCGGACACCATGATTTCCCGCCGGAGATTGCTGCCGGCCGATCGGGATTCCCACACCTATTAAAAGAACCATGAAAATTTGTTGTAAAGGACGTCAAGTTCGAATTTTAAAAAGAAATTTCTGAAAGTTGGACGAAATGATTTAGACAAGGAAGTTTACATTAATGCCTTTGGATCTTCGATCTCAACCCTAAATTTTGAACCACGGGAGGACGTTTTCAGAAATTTTGAGGAGGTTTGTAACTTCTTTTTTTTTTAAAGCAAAAATTTGCTGTTTTCGTTATGGAAAATTAATAATCTGTAATTTTTGTCCGTCCATTATATTTATCAAGATTTTTTACCAATACATTTTTTATTTTTTTTTAATCTGTATTGGGCTACATCGTAGTTGGATTGGGAATTAAGATAAATTTTTAAAATACCTTACCTTGTTCATGTTCTTAACCTGGTTGATTATTCATTTTGTTGGAAGGATGACTTGTTTACAGCCTTGATACATTATTTCCTTGTGCCATCTCTTTGATCATAATTTATTTACTTGTTTAGGGTTAGTAATTTTGTCTAAGTTATCAGTTAAAACTTGTTAGTAATTTTGTCTAAGTTATCTCTCCGTGCAGTTAAAACTTTCTGTCATATTTGTCTAGACCTGTTTATACTTGACATTAGCTTAGGTATGCTGGTAATTGTACATGTGCTGGATGGGAACAAACTTGTATGACCACTTGACAACAAAGGAGCATGATCTTCACCGCACAATTATATTGAAAATGATCAGGTTCGTGACATTTCACCAGGCCCTGAACCTGAAGCTTCTCACCTTTGGCTAGAAAGCTTTAGAAGCTTAGTACTGCTGAACCATCCCCACTATTGACAGTTCACCTTGTTGGCATCTTATATACATACTAATTAGGGATTTTATCCTTCGCTTTCGTGTTTGTCCAGGTTCCTTTTTTCATCACCATTTTAAGTTGTTTGGCCTAGTTAATCCAATGGAAGCAGCACAAGCTAGTGGTAGAATTTGGTAGTATTACTGAAAAAGATCCTATGCCGCCTTTCCCTCTTAGGGCTATAATTGGTTTACATTTTTTTTTTTTGGGGCAATTGCAAGTATATTACAACTGAGACTGTAGATATGCCATACCAACTTCTTCCATGCATAATAGAGAATGTGGCTCACTTTTGCTGATTTTGGTTGTACATTGTAGTTGTCTGAGTTTATGTGAATTTAAAGTATGTCATCGGTCGCATGATTTCAAGTGACATGGTCTGCTAAGCTTACATTTGTGGTTTGCTTTAGTAAGATCTTCATACAATTTGGAAAGATCTCCCTGAGGTTATACTCAAAGTTTGTCTTTTATTTGCTGTAACTTTGTGTTTGCGTAAAGAAATGAGCTTTTTCTACCAAAAAGAAAGACGAAGAATAAATGAACTTTTAGTCATTTTGAAATTTTTTTGTTCATTTTATGCTTGTGGTACAAGACCCTTATGCTTGTGTGTTTGTGTAGTTTTATGGCCGTACTGCTGGTATTGATAAAGGTGGTTTTTTGGCCTTTTGGGGGCATTGTTGTCATCATGAATTGGTTTATTAAACAATATTGCATATGGTACATCTATTACTTGCCAGCTTTGCGGATGCATTTACTATCTTACCCTTCACAAGTAGGTGATAATATTAGGTATTGTGGAGTAGATGGGATAAGATATTTCTAGATTTTCAGGCTTTTTTCCTGGATTGTCTTCTGACTTCATTGCCCCCCCTCTCTTGGGAAATTCTTAGGTGGATCCGTCCATGATATGTACTATAGATTCCTTAATTTATATTCGTCCACATTACTTCAACTCAATATAAAATAAACTTATTCAAGGTGATGTGGGTATATGTATACCACCGAGTTCTTAATACCTACCATAGATCCGGTCTTCCTAAGAATTTCCCTCCTTATCCTATTAAAAACCGAATCTTGAATTCTGTCTCTCTCTCCTGCTTTCTCATCTTCTTCTATTTATTTCACTTTTGTTCTAAACTTCGCTCCTCTGAGTAGTTATTTCTCTTGGTTTTAGGCTTTATTTTGTAAAATTTTTTCACTTTCCCCTTTTTAATCTTTTTGATTTCTCCTTTTGCAGATGAAGAACTAAGGCCATTGCTGTTATTTATTTATTTTTTTTCTAGTGAATATGCAAAATGAGCTAAAGAAGAGAAGAAATCCGAGGAAGTTGAACTCAGGAGCGACTGGCACCATCACTGCATACTTGGAGGTCACTGCCTCTGCTCTATATCATCCCCTAAGACATTATTGAAATTATCCTGTGAATCCTTTCTCGTTCGTCTTTCTTTATATTATTTTTTTGTTATAAACAAAGTTTAGATTTCTCGATATGATGTCTATTCATATGATTTCATTTTGAATATTGTGAATGCTGAAATTTGATTGGATAAACATTTTGGGGCCAGCTTTAATCAAAATGAAAAGAACTTTGACAAATAATGCCAGAGCATTTTCTTTGAGTGTTGCGGGTCTAGGCACCCTGAAGATATGATTTCAATTTCATTTTAATTACTGTCTTCTGACCATTGATCAAAATAAGTCTCATAATTTCTCATAGTTTAGTAAAAAATAGTTAAATTTAGAGTTTTACAATTGGAAAATAGTTATAGAATTTTATCACTCTTCTTATAGGGCAGAATTGAGGGCTTTAATAAAAAAATTAAATTCCTAATATGTTTTTAAAAAGTTTGTAACAAACTGCATTGAAAAGTTACAAAGGAAAGTGATGTTTCCAAATACTAAATTAAAAACTACAAGAGAAATGACTAATGCATCAGATTCTTGTGGGTATGGCTTTATCTGCACATTAGCCATGAAGTTAGTCTAAGTGCCCCTGCTCGAGAAATGATATCCTATTTTAGAAAAAGAGTTTTGGAATGGGAATTGGCAATAACTACAGTTATAGGAAATTAATTTTGTTGATAATTTCAGTAGTTTCAACAATTAGGCATTAAATGCTAACTATTGAAATTTAATGCTCTTGATACTAATTTCTGATTTGGAAATTGCATTGGAATTTGGAGGATATAGCCAAATCCCTTGTCTGTATACTGGTGTCTGGTGCGTTTCTAACTGGCCATACTCGGGTCCTAATTGCATGAATACTATTATGGTTGTTTTTTAGCTCTGGTGATTTCTGCAGACTTGCAGAATGCAACTCTGTTTGCTTTGATCTCTAGATGTTAACGATTAGCATGATAAAGAGACTGATGCTACCAATGAACATTGTCGCTCAATTTCCTTTCCGAGCAATTTCTGAGAAAGAGCCTTGTAACAATTAAAGTTCTCATTATAATTTCTCTGTATTTAGATTGATGTTTTAGTTCTTCACTTCTTAAGACTTGCTTTCAGACGATTATCCAAATATGGATGCTATTTCTGTGTGAACTTTGTCTGGCTGGTTTATTGGATCTGTGGGAAGGTCTTTATAAATCTGAGCCAATGTCTTAAACTAGGTCATTCACCTAAAAGGGTTTTTTACTTATTCCTCTGTATTTTTTTTTTGTTTAAATTTGGGTGAAGGGGTTTCTTGTCTTTTGTTACTCTTTAAATTTTATGTAAGAAACAATCGCAAAGAGACTAAGACTGATCAAGAATTTGAGGGTTGGTTCATTACCAAGATTTCTTGAATGGATAATGACATTTTCATGTTACTTTGGAGAGCTTTGTTGGGGCTTTGAATTGGGTTTCTTGGCTATTGTAACTCTTTTGGAGATAAACCTGTGATGTTAAGTACCAGACACTCACAAATCTACACCATGTCTTTTATTTCTTCATGTCTTTTATTTTTCTAGCTATTCCATTCTTTACATGTATATTTTTTAAGGATTTGATAGTACAATTTGATTTTGCTAATTTCTTAGTAAACTCACGGATTTATTTATTTACTTTTTTGTGTGGGCTATCGTTAGTTTGATTTTGGAAAATATGTTAGATTTTCAAACTAAAAGTAAGGACACTGGATGACAACAAAGTTCAAGCAAATAGCCCAATGCTTTGGCAATGTTTCTTGATTTAGAATTTTAGATATGCTTTTCACTATGTCTCTACGGCTAAAACCACATGTAATAATTATTGTATCTAGCAAAGCATGTGTTTGGAGAATAGAATAATCTGTTTGAAGGATATTGGTATTTGGCTATTAGATTGAAAAAGTTGGTGTAATAGTGGTTGAGAAACCCGGTTTATCTGATGAAGGAACATTGTTTCCTTTTTTCTTCATGTTCCTTAATCTGCCATCTTTTTGATACCTTTGTGTGATCCGTGATACACTGATACCATTTTAAACGCACTTCTTGCTTCTTATTGAGTTACAACCAAGCAAGATAGATATTAAATGGAAACACAACAATTTGGACATTGACAGATCGTAATATTCGACTGTTTAAACATCGTATGGTTTTATATTTTGTTCCTTTTTGACTTTTCCTTACACAATCTATCATATATCTAAATAACCTCTCCCAGTGTTCTCATTTTCACTTCTCTTACTATTTATCAAACTATTTATTCAGCTTTCTTTTCCCACAAGGAATTCATGCTTAGTTTTGTGTAAAATGGGCTGGTCTTTTACTGTTAAAATGCTTTTGGAAAGTTGGATGGTAATTTTGGATGAACTCGGTGTACCCATATCATATCTGGTCTTATCATGATTACATTTTAGAGTTATATCCATGATATATCTGTATATGATATGTCTTCCACATGTCCTATTTTCATCGAGATTATTCTTTATTTTGTTCTGTTTTACTTAGTTTGTTTCTTTATGTTGTTTCCTTTCTGCACTTTTTTATGCCAATTTTTGTTATTGAATTTCCATTTTATTCAACTGAACTATGTGTGCAGTGTATTGAGTTATTGGATGAATCACAAGAGCTTTATGTAGTTAGTGAATAAGTTATTTCTCAATGCACTCACTGGAAGGTGTTCTTAACACAAGCTTTATGAAATAATATATCTATAAGCCGTTTGGCATTGGCACTAATGCAAGAACTTTATAGCCTATATTATAAAGGGCCATTTGGGGCATTATGGTTTTCTGTGCGTTGTCATTAACTTTATATGAAATAAAATCTATATAATCCATTTGATAAAGATTGAATTTGGAAGGAAATTTTTGTGGATGAAGGTGGTTTTAACAGTTCTGGATCATTTACTTGTATTGTTTTTGTGTTGGTGGTTCATAATTAATAAAGATTGAATTTGGAAGGAAATTTTTGTGGATGAAGGTGGTTTTAACAGTTCTGGATCATTTACTTGTATTGTTTTTGTGTTGGTGGTTCATAATTTGTCTATTGTCAGCTCTCTTGTAACGGTTTATGGCTTGTGCAATTCATACAAGTTGTCTAACATACTTGTGTAACTTGAATTAATATCGTTAGAGGAATTTTTACTTTCCACAGTAGTAAATGGAAGCCCAACTTTTAGAGCAAGTAGCAAGATGGAGATGTTACTGTTCTGCGTACGCAATTTTGAAGTTGTTTGATGACATACGTTGTGCTGGATTTGGTTATAGGGCGGATTTAGTTATTCATTGGACTCGATTGGTTAACAGAAAATTTAAGCACAAATGGCTTTTAGTAACGCCACTTCATGACGTGGAAGGCTTGAAGCCTTTGAGTGCAGGTAATTGATGGTCAAACGCCAGCATCAAGGACAAGCACAGTTACATGATTATGAAATTTTTGTGCGTGTGAATGAAAATGTAAGAGAAAATGGAAGATAACACAAGATTGAAACTGGAGGTAGTCTTGCTTTTTCTTGGATGAGAAAAGAGTAGTTGGTGCCAAATCCAATTCCTTTAACCTAAAGCAGAAAGTGTATTTGCAGATGGTTAGTTATTAGTTATATGATTTTTAATATCTTCTTATTCAAAATAATTTAACTTTATGTAAATCTGTGTATTGGATATTGCTGTTCAAAATATTTTAATGGTTACTTATTGTTATTTATATTGGGCAGTTTCTATTATTATAAATAAAAACAAACAAAAGTATGTGTATGATATATAGCTCGTAAAATTGGAAACAAAAGAACAAATACTCCCCCGCAATGGCAAAGAATTCTTTTTCCAAATTAATACGGTGACCCTAGAAGGGACAGTACCCTGGGTGTTAACCTATAAGAATACCTCTAAACCATGCCCCGAAAAAAAACAAAAAAAAATCTAAAGCTAAGTTGAAACTACTTCACATCCATATTTCAGTTTCACAATTAATTATAGGGATGAGGCTAGGTGTGTGAGCGTACATGATGATCACACTTTTTTCATCTTCTTCCCTCATCATTTCCAATCTTCTGTCAAAATATCTCCTCTTAGCTTTTGTTGTTGTACGATTCAGCATAAGAAGATTGAAAGCATACAGCCCTCCCCAGCCATGGGCTCCCATCGGCCATTGGGCATACACTTCTCCATTTATGAAGGCCACAGGTCGGATTTTGCTGGATGGTAAGCGGAGCACATCAATGTCAAGATTAACAGAGTGCCTTCGTATCCATAATGATGTGCTGTTTTCATAGATCCAGATGTTGATCAAGGGCTCGAGTTTAGCGCATTCGCATAAGCATAGAAGTCCGTCATCATCCATCTCAAGTAAATGCATCCTTAGATGCTTAGGATCTTCTTTGCACCGTTGATCTTGTGGACCTGGGTGAGACATTGCACTGAATTTTTCGGTGTGTGTGTTGAATGCCATGATGGACTGTTTACAAGAATGAACCAATCTAGTACCCTCAGGTAATGTACCCAGTTTTGATGTTGCATAGCGACATCCAACCATCCAATACAGAGCATCGTTTACTATTACTGGAGGGGTTCCAAGCCTGGGTTGCCACGAAACTGGACCGTCCACTACAACATCATCATTATGTAACTCTCTCGATGATGATGTTTTTGTTTGAGATTCTTCTGACCCGCCCAACACTAGTAACTTATACCGGGACAATGATTGTTCTCCCCATAGGACGCAGTATTGATGATGATCCTTTACCAACGGGTCGAAAAAGATTCCATATATGGATCCAGGAGGAGTGATTAATCTCACCTTCTGTCCCGTGGCCGGATTAAGAAGTATGTAGTGTTGTGATCCTGTGTTTGTCGGGAATTCCTCTAAAACGATCAGAAAGCCACTACTAGAATATAAGAATTTGTGGGGATACGAGGATTTTAGGATTGGGCAGTCGTCCGACTCGTCGCTGACTTTATAAATGCTGCTACATTCAAAAGAAATAGATATTTTCCTGTTGAAGTACCGGTCACTCTCCCACTGGTTTACAATAATTGATCGATTCATATTATTATTCTTCTGATGCAACTCTAGGAACGCCGGGGTCGAAGTCGAGGCTTTCCATCTCTACAGTAGACAGACACATCTACATCTGATAACAGATTTGGCTGGGAGTTTGGTAAAGATTTGTAGGAGGATTTCATCAGGAAGATATCTGTACGGCACTCTTCTTCGGGTCAATGCCAGTGCCATATTCCACCAGCCTGGAAGCCATGAAAAACAGGACAAGATCGTCTCCATTGAGTTTAATTTGCTTGGAAAAGTGTTTTTTTTTTTCCCCTAAAATTCCAATGCTCCTTTTTAATAGTAGTAATTTCTAATTGGAAACCTAATTTAATTTGGATATGGGCCTGTCAGTCCAACCAAGTATCCACTTCCAACTCCAACTCAAATACTTACTAAAACTTGGATTATTCTATCATCATCAATTATACTAAACACAATTGCTGCCTAATTGATCGTCGATTGCAACTTTTATTTCTTAGCTTTTGGTTGATGTCTGGAGGGTGGTTTTTGTAAGCGTAGAAATATATAGCAAGGGTGTTCAATCGCCAGCTGTTGATAATTTAATTAAAATTTTTTTTTTTTTTTAGATTTTCAATACAAAGAATATCAAAATCAAATTTAAACTAAAATTTTCTTTAGTTTGCTGGTTAACCAAATTTATTTTCAATTTATTTGATTGACTAAAATTCACAAATTAATTGAAAAACTAAGTATAAATTAAATGCAAAACTAATAAATTAATAAACAAAAAAAAATTAAAACTGATAAATCTAAAATTAGAAACTTTAAAGCAACAAAGATAAACAATCTAGATTGTTGAATGAATCGAAATATAAAATTCGGCTATTATGTTTTAACAATCAAATTCAAATCATATATACAATCTCTTATTTAATTATTGGATCACTCAAAACTGAAATTAATTTAATTCGATCCTTTGTCGTTGGATTAAAACAAATTGTTCACAACTGTGCATGTAGCTTATTACTAGTCCGCTGCCATGCTTATCCCAAACAACCCTTTCCCACGTGTCTAAAGAATAACGCAAATTAGTAGAATTTCTATCTCATTGAACAATCAAAGGGCAGCCGCAATCATAACAACACATGTTAATCCATTATTTCTCCCTAATTTGAGTCCTCTCCAATCCAATCCAATCCATCACAGCCAGCCGACTCTGAGTAACCAAGTTGAATCACTTTCTCATTCTTTCTTTTATTTCTCAGCTTTCTCCATTTACATATTCTCTTTTTGGATGATTTTTATTTTTTATTTTTTATGATGAGTTATTTTGTGGGTTGAACTGAATTTCGATATGAGCTAGAATCCAAAATCTCTTCTCTCTTGTCTATAAAAAGCACTATTAAGTATATAATATATATTTCATAAATCTACTTGATTTTCAAGTTAAATTTCTTATAAATATGTAAAAAAAAAAATTAATTGATTAATTAGATCTAATATCGCCTTTTATTCAATTACATGTGACAAAGAAGAACAATATTATACCTATTTGTATCATTATAGAATGAAAATTTTTATTTAAGAATAATAATTTTTTAAATCATGTTTTAGATCTATTGATAAGTTCTTGAGGCAAGATAAAAAAATATTATAATTTGAAGTTAATGATAAATAAATAATATATTATGTAATTATATCTTACGATGAAATAAAATCATCGATCACTCTATTCATTCAATAATCCTATATATTTTTATTTTTATAATGAAACACATCTTTTGTTATAAGTAACAATTCACTTTGATATATTTTGCTTTTTGAAAAAAATGCATTTGAACCAAATTGAAAATTTAGCATAAATTATTACATCGAAACTTGAGATTTCATGACTAAAAACATTTTAAAAAAAAGCATATAGAGCATTTTTTAAAATTTGATTGACTAATAAAAAAATCAATGTATAACAATATTAGCGAAGAGTAAATCTTATGAAAATGTACACATTCAATATGAATAAGTTAACATTTATGTCATATATAATTTTTTTAGAGAAAAATAAATATGGAATGGTCAAAATTGAGCCCATGTGTAAGCCTATAAAGATAAAAATAAGTAAAATTGACGAACTAAATTAACAATTATTAAATTCAATATAATTTTATCCCAATGGAAAAAATTCTGCCCCCGTTACATCAAATTTCTTGCTTCGCCACTAATTTTACAAATAATATTTTGCAATGATTCTTTAAAGGGCATACATTGGACGTAACTATACTCTTCACTACATAAATTGAAAAAAAAAAAAATACATATCCTTAAATGTAACACTGTTTGTGCTTTCTAATGCCCTGAAATAACACAGATAACTAATTTTTAGTCATGCCTGCACTGCCAAAAATTATTTCAATAAATAGTTTTCTAGTTGTTGCCAATTCTCTTGTTATTTGATTTAAATAGACAGAATATCGGCAAAAATTAGCATAAATGTTTTGTTTTTGAAAATTGTCACCGTTGTTATGCCTGGTCAATGATGGAAGATTTTTAAATTATAAGGGGTGCCAGTGCCACCACCGAGAGACCAAAGTGACAAAAAAAATTAGTTAGAGGATCAAATAGGCTAAAATTAAAGTATAAAGAGCCAAAAAGTTTTAGTAAAAAAATTTAGGAACCATTAGAGTTATTTATTCAGATATTTTTGTCTGCACATCGTTTCAGACTAAGTAGGTCAGACATTATTCTAATTTTTTTAATGAAATTAATACATTTAACACCGGATTAAATCAAAAAAGGATAAAGCATATTTTTTTATTAGTTCAAAGATGAAAAATGTAATCATCCCACATTTGAGAGGGAAAAAGTGTTACTACTAAATAACCTTGGTTAAAATTTCTCTCTGTTCTTTCTCAATTCCCAAATAAGAGAGTTATTTTTCTTGTTTGTCTCCCAAACACCGAAGAGACATTAAAAAAATTGCACGTCAACACATTTCTTCTATTCTTTTCTTTTCTCTGTTAAACTTCCAGACTAGGCCTTATATGTTTGGAAGTTTCACTTCTGAAAAGAAAAGAAAGAAAATGAAAAGAAAGAAGAGATTTCCATTCTTTAGGAGTTTTTTAGCACAGGGAATTAAGTGATTTGCAGTAAGAAAATTAAGAGTCCATGCTACCCAAAAAATTTCTCTTTCATATTGGGATGATTTAAAGAGAAAGTTGGTACAATTAATTTTTTAAAATTACTACTTTACCCTTAAAATATTACAGACCCAAAATTTAGTATATGTGCCCAAAATTCATTCTAGAACTTCCAAGCAAGAGTATAGTTCCTTGTCTTCCTTTCTTTTTTTTTTTTTTCTCTCATAACTTAAATTTTAGGAAATTTGCAATGTGACTAATAATAATTATTAGATAATTCATAAAGTAAAAAAATTCTTATTTTTTAAATGAACTCTCTATTTTATAAATAATCAAACTGTTGTACTAGTCTTTTAAAAAAATATCATTTAAAAAAAATAATGAAAAATTTCACTATTCAAACAACCCATTATACTTTCATTTTTTAAATTTATAATAGACTAATTGGAGAGAGACCAACAAACTAAGGGTTCTTTCTTTATACTAGTGACAAACTATACAGTTAATGTGTTTGCATTACGAAAATTAGATTTTTAAGTAGAACTATTTTGCATAAATTAATTTAACATTACTTATTAAACAGTGTATGAAAGATTAATTCTTTAATAAGTACTAGGTGTAAAATATTTTCTACATTATCGAGTGTGAATACATGCGACATCTGCACAAATAATATTTGAAACTTAAATAATATACACATGGCATGCATTTACACCTGTTGGTCTAAAAAAAATTTCTACACAAACGGTTCATAAAAGTTTAATCCTATTTTTAAAACCAAACTAGTAGTAGATGGTAGTATTTAAGTATTTACCCATAGTAGTTAAAAAATAATTTTTAAAATTGGAAACAAATGGGTAGTTATAAAACTGATTTCAAAATAAGAGGTACCATATAAATTATTTTTTAAAAGTCTAAAAAAAAGACATAGAGAATTAGTGGGTTCAATGGTTTACCTATTTCCTATTCAAGTGTGCACCATTAATCTCTCATTAAATTAAAAAGTTATCATTTCTCTCTCTTTTAACCATAACTATTTTTTAGGTGAATTTTTAAAAATTTATGATGTTATTTTAGAAATAACAATTTGAATCCATGCATCATTTTATGGAACATTTGTTTTAATCTTTTTTTTTTGTCTCTTATACACATCTAGATGTGTATTGATCAGTATAAGAATTAAATCAGTTATAATTTAAGTTTAAGATTTTGATAAGACAAAATAATATTATTTCCCCTTTAAGAAGTACAATTTTAAGAATGTCTTTTAAACATAACTTTTCTATTTGTTTATATCCGGTGAAAATGGAGATCAAGTTCATGTTGATATGCATGCAGGATTGAATGTGGAGTCGAAAAGAAAAGACTAGGAGGAAAAAGAAGTTCCAAAAAAATAGTTTATTTTCCCAATATTATCTAACAGGTTTATTTATTTTTGATTGGAATAGTCATTAAATTTTGTTTATGTTGGTTAATACTTATATGACTAATATTTTTGTGATTCTTGCACCAAACGAAGAATTTTTTAATTTTGAGTTCAACAATATAACAAATAAAGTTGGAGTTCTTTTTCAAGATATGAATAAAGTTATAGCAAAGTTTTTTTTTTTTTTTGTGAGGGTTATCTTTATAAATTATCAATGGAAAGCATCAATTTTATATTTATTTCTGTTCAACGATACGAGTCCAAAACTAGTTGGTATGAAAAATTACCATTTTATATGCTAAAATATCTACTAATCGTGATGAAGAAACATTGGTGAAATGTCTTGGAACATTTATGGCTTTTTGTGACCATTTATAAATGTTGGCGAGTTGTGAGATCACGTTTATTAAAGTCATGAGTCCTGGTCATCAAGGAGTAACTAAAAATTCACTGTAGATTTATACACATCTAGATGTGTTGATAAGTAATAAAAATAAATGGTAAGAACTAGGAATTGAGATGAAGAAACGGAGATCTGTGCTGAATTATTATGTAGGAAAATATCTTGCTACCATTAATAGCAATTTTGTTAGAAAGATGTCTCTAATTTTGCTAGCATTTTATTGGTAGTAGTTTATGATTGGGCTTTTGGACACCTTTTTGCTAATATTAGTTTACAATTTGATCTTTTGGGCCTTTTATTTAAACTAGTTTGTGTTTGGACTTTTGGGCAATTTTATTTATTTGAAACAGTAGTTGAATTTTAATATATAAAAACAAAAATCTGCTTCATCCGATTTCATAAAACGATTGAGCTGGAAGCTCAATTTGTTCAATTAATCAATTTGTGTTTAAAAATATTTATTCGGGGAACCTTCTTTGTCGAACTACATATTTTGTAACGAAAATTTCATAAAGACATTGAATGTGTAACTTAGATGTCAAAACTTTTTTTTATAGTTTCTTAGTAATCGGTTTGAATCAAGAGATAAGTGTAAATGTGGGTTTTAAAAAAATATTTCTTACATAATTATTTGATTTTTGACTAATTTTTAAATAAAGTTGAAGTTTATTACAACATAAAAATTTTAAATTAGTTTGACAAATTAAACAAAATTGTTGTTAAAAAAACTCAACCCATTAATTAAAAGGAGTCACCATAAGAAAATAGGAGTAATACTTTCTCTTGAAAAAATTTCATTCTATTTTAAGTGTTACTTTAAATATTATTTTTTTATCAATTTTGCTCATATGTCTTTTCAATTCATTAATTATTGAAAATGAAGGGACGTGATATTGAGGGAGTGGGTGGGAGGAGAGATACAACGTGAGATTGGGGGAGAGAAAATAGGTTGAAGAAAAAAAATTAATGTTAGAACTCTTTAATTTATAAGTCTAAAGATTTAATCATATAAGATCAATTTTGCCTAAAATTTAGTTATTTAAATAGCAATCTTATTCTCTACAAGTGATAAAAGGCACATTCTATGTGTGCAATAAAAAATTATAAAATATTCTTTAAAAATTTATTTTGTATTATTTATAAACTATTATAATATAGATTATGTACAGATTAATTTTAGATCCAAAAATTAATAGATAGTTGTTGCTTCTTTGGTTAGTTATACAAATTTTTATCTTTTTAAATAAATAAAATTAAAAAAATAAAAAGTGATAGGCAATGATAGTTTTTTTTTTTTTTTTTTTTTAACTTTTCAAATTTTTAACTTTTCAAGACCACCATACTAAATAAAATTCTCTCTTATATATAGTATAGAATAGATGCCTTTATTATTTATTTAAGGAGGGAGTAGTTTAGTAGGACCTATTTTCTTAGTAGGACTTGATTTTAATTAAACCAAAATACAACTATGTTAATAAAGTTTGACCTGTCTTCCTCTTCTTCCACCACTCCAACCGCTGCGGTAATTGTGGTATGGAGGTGTACCGCTTCCTCCACAACATTTGCCACCGGCATCTTCTTCTGTCTTTGTACTAACTGCGTCCTTCGTCTCCATCCTCAATCCTTTTAAACGCCCTACTTACTTCGTTGTTTACCATCGTTACCCTCAATGTGAACGGCGACAATCATGAGGTAGAAGAGTATGAAGAAGCTCCCCAATCATGAAATTTTTTTTGAAGCTAAATTGGATATATTTTTGGATGATTGTAGAAGGTTTGACAAGATGACTGAGGACAAGATTAACTTCTATGGCTGTAAATGAACTTGATGGTGCTTAGGATTAGCACTTGGCATGTTTTTGATAATTGTTCTAGAAAAACTTACGTGGCAGCCTCATTAAGGACATTTATGTAATTTAGGCTTGGTTCATCTAATAGTGTATTGGCCATATGTGTTTATAAATAAGGAGTTCATAGGCCTAGATCCAATAGTTGTCCTTATAGGTTTCTCCTCATAATTCAACTCTCATATTTTCTCTCCTCAGTTCAGCCTTTCTCTCTATACAAAATCCATACAATTCATTATTTGGTGCTGTCTGTGGGAATTGCAAATTCTCAATTTCTTAGCTACACCAAATTCTCTATCATTATCAGTTTCATTTTCCACAGAGATGAAGAACTAAGGTGCAAAACGTGCAACTAGCAAGGAGGTTGAAGCAAGCATTCCTCATATTCCACTTCAAAACAATGAGGTGGAGGACTTCGGAACATCAACCGAGGCACAATAGAAGCAAAATGATGTTATGAAGTATATTACTAATCATTTTGAGTCTTTTTGAGCCTTTGTGGAGCAACACGAAAACAACAATACATATGATCGATCTAACCGAGTAGCCACACCCCGAACTGAGCAGCTACGGGTTCCTGGCCAGTGTCTTGGCAAATAGCCTAAGAACACTGTAAGCCCTAATGACCTAAGACAGAATTATGCGGCCTCGCTCAGATGACCGATTTGAAGAGTCACAGACAGTTACTATATTGACTAGAGAGAATACTGATGCATGAGATGATCGGCTTACAATCATCAAAAAGTACCGATCACAAAGGCCCCTTCTTAGCTGTTCTAAAATATCTTGAGGAGCAGAGCCTTGACTTCTTAAGGGGCAAAACAAAATCTAAGAAATTTTGAAGAAAAACAACTTAATGGCTCATATTTTCATTTTGATTGAGATTGATAGAGATCCGTTTGCAATTTCAATAAAAATGGAGCCTCTGCCACACCAGTTTAAGTTACCTGATCTATACAGGTACAAAGATGATTCCGATCTGTTGGATCATCTTTCACATGTGATGGCTGTGACTAGCCTCTATGGAAATAGTGACGCTATCTGGTGCAAGTTGTTTGCCACGAAGCTTCAAGGCCTTGCACAGAAATGGTTCCAAGAGCTACCATTGAATTCAATAGCTACTTTTCATGACCTGGCAAAGTCCTTCCTTAGGCATTTTTAGAGTAAATCTGTGATACAAAAGGACGCTTCACATCTCATGAATATTGGTAGAAATCAGTCGAGCCTTTTAATAAGTTCGTTGATCGCTCCAATGGTTGAGTAATCGAAACAAAAAATGTTGATAAGAAAATCTTAATTGCTACCTTCTACAGTGGCATCTGACTGGGAGTTTCAATGTCGAACTGGCTAAAAGATTGCCTAATACTTATTTTGAACTTCAAGAGAAAACCTCGGAATTCATACGAGGCGAGGAGTCTAAAAGAACTAAGCAAGAAATGTATGCGTCTCAAAGGGAAAAGAATTCAAGCACTTTGGGCTTCTCCTCTTCTAAGAAGCAAAAAATTGCAGATAGACTGAATTATCCCAACAGAAGACTATTGGCTAACAAGGTAGTATATCCAAATAATAATGCTACTGATCGACCTTTGAGGACAAAGGTCCTACCGGATTCAAATTTTACGTCTCTTAATACTTCGAGGAAGGAAATATTATATCAGGTTCAGCACCTCGAAATCCTTGAACCTCATTTCCCAATGGTGGCAGGACCTAATCAGAGGGATAAGTCAAAGTATTGCACATTCCATGACCAACATAGCCATGACACAGAGGTGTGCAATCACTTAAAGGTTGGAATAGAAAGAGCAATCCAAAAAGGCCACCTGTAGTAGTTGATTTAATCATCAGCCCAACTGCTGCTGAGTTTCCAAGAAATGCTTGCAATAGAGCCAATCCTGTGCAATCTCGCCAATATCCTCGTTAGTGGAATCAAAAGAACTAGAACAGAAATAATAATCAAGCTCAAGAGGAGCATATTCATGTGGTTGGAGTGATAAACACTATAAGACCAATGACTAAAGATTCCAGTAATGCAAGAAAAAAGTATGCGAGGTACGTACCTGCAGATGAAGATTGCAAAAAGAGGCTAAACCTTTTATGAGCCTTGGGTACACCTCAGCTAACCCTGTGCCCAGCCGCTTGACTCATAACGACCCTGTGGTAATCTATGTATAGGTGCCTGGTTATGAAATTCATAGAGTGTTCGTTAATATTGGAAGTTTGGCAAATATAATTTCTGGGATGCTTGGGAGAAAATGCTTATTGACCCATCCTTAATTAAGCCTTTTAAGACTCCTCAAGTGGGCTTTATTAGGGACTAAGTCATACCAGAAGGATAGATTATGCTACCCCATTGACCCTCGAAACTCTCCCCAAACACAGAGTTGAGATGACTAATTTCGTCATCGTGAAAAAGAACAGTTTGTATAATATGATCCTGGTCCGACCCATGCAATATACATATAGGATCTTCCTCTCTATTTTTCATATTGAGATAAAATTCATGTTGAGGGATAGGTCAGAGGCACAGTGATTGGTGATCAGCAAGAGGCTCAAGCATGTTATATGATGTCCTTGCAACCAATCACAGGCAATGTCTGTTGCAGATGAAGTTTTTTTCTCAAATGTTCGATGTTCCATCTACCTCGGGTGTGCCGCAAGAATTATCGATTGACACAAAGAGAAAAAGAGAAAATACACGTCCTTCAATAAGCGCACATGAAATACTAGAATTACCTGAGCCAATGGGAAAGGTAAGGCCAAAATAGAGCCAGAAAATGAGGTCCCAATTGAAGAAATCCCCCTGGACCTGAGCTTCCCGGACAAAAAGATAAAAATCTATGCCGCTTTTCCAACAGAGGGCTTTAAGGGTCTCATTTTTAGACTTCTTTATGAATACAAGGATATATTTTCATGGACAGTAGAAGATATGGCCTGTATTCCCCGAGAGGTCATGGAGCATAAACTTGGAGTTGACCCATCACACAAGCCAATAAAGTAGAAGAAGTGCCTTTTCGAGCTAGAACGAAGTCTGGTTATTGAAGCTGAGATGGATAAACTCTTAGCTACAAAAATTATTAGAGAAGTACTATATACGACCTGACTTTGTAATCCTGTTCTTGTAACAAAACAAGATCCGTCATGGTGCATATGCCAGGATTTCACTGATTTTAATAAAGCCTGCCCAAAGGATAGTTACCCTTTGCCTCGGATCGATATAGTAGTTGATTTATTTGAAGGATTTTATATTTTACATGTTTAAGATGCCTTCAAAGGATATCACTAGATATTCATGGCAAAGAAAGATGAAGAGAAAACCTCCTTCATCATAGACCGAGGCACGTATTTCTATGTTACCATGCCATCTTGATCTTAAAAATGCAGGAGTCACATATCAGAGGCTTGTTAAAAAAGTGTTCAAATCGCAAATAGGTTGTAACATGAAAGTTTATATAGGTGATATGGACGTCAGTAGCAGAACCTTTGAGAAGATATTAGAAGATCTGAGGGAAACTTTCAAAACATTAAGATCAATCCGAATGAAAATGAACCCCAAAAAATGCACATTTGGGGTTTCTTTAGGAAAATTTCTTGGATTCAAGGGGAATTGAGGCTAACTCGGAAAAGGTTCAATCTATAATTAACATGAAAACTCCCAGCTTTATCAAAGAAGTTCAAAAGCTAACCGGAAGAATTGCAACTCTAAATGGATTTGTATCAAAATCAGCCGAAAGAGGGTTATTATTTATCAACCTATAAGAAAGACAGAGAATTTTCAGTGGATAGAAGAAGCTCAAAAGGCCTTTGAAGAGTTTAAGAAATATTTGAGCAATTTTTTGAAGCTCGTGTTTTCACAAAAAGGAGAACTTTGTATCTGAAGTATATGTCAATTTCAGACTTGGCGATCAGTTCAGTTCTTATAAAAGAGGATGAACATAGCAATCAGTGCCCTATATATTTCATAAGTAAAGTGCTTCACAGGTCGGAAAGAAATTATTTTCTTATAAAAAAAGTTGCCTTCTCTTTGGTGATATCAGCTCAGAAGTTAAGACCTTGTTTCCACGGACATAGAATTATTGTTTTATCAAATTTTCCCTTGAAAAATATATTGAGTAAACCTGACACCTCGAGAAGAATGCTAAAATGGTTTGTTGAGCTATTTGAATTTAATATTGAGTTCAAACCTTGAACAGCTATTAAAGCACAAGTTCTGGCGGACTTCATAGCCGAAAACTGTGGATCCAAAAAGCTAGAGTTAATCATGTCAGTGGACCAATCCAAGGAACCAATTAAGATAAGACATTTATGGGAACTTCACGTTGATGGGGTTTCGTACGAATCTGGATTAGGGCAAGTATCATAATTAGGTCTTTAGAAGGAGATTACCTCACTTATGCATTAAGATTCGGGTTTTCAGCAACAAACAATGAAGCTGAATACGAGGCACTCATATGTGGGATGAAGTTGGCCCATAAAATAAGAGCTCAAACTATAAAGATACATAGTGATTCACAGTTAGCTATAAATCAACGTCTGGGAAATTATGAAGCCTAAGAAGTGATTTTAAAGAAATATCTGACAGAAATGAAATGCTGGATATCAAAATTGAAAAAAGAAAATCTTCTCCAAGTTTCACGAGCTAAAAATACGCATGCGGATGCGTTATCAAAGCTAGCCTCGGCAATGTACTCTCACCTGACAAAGGAAATATTAGTGGAAGTGTAAGATTCAAGGTTTATCGATTCTATGGATAAAATTATGCATATTCACACAAACCTTGGTTGAAACCTATAATAAATTACTTGAACAGTAAGGAACTTCTTTAAGATTTGGGTGAAGCTAGAAAGCTTAAATATAGAGCCATAAAATACACATTGATCGATGGATTTCTTTACATTTTGCACACCTCTAAAAAGGTTTTTTTGTACTCAATGTTGATATGGTTCGGTCCTACCGAGGCAAATTACGTGCTAAGGGAGGTCTATGAAGGTATATGTGGAAGCCATATAGGGCTGAGGATCATAGCTCGTACGGTATTACTTTTAAGGCATTATTGGCCCATTTTACATTCAAATGTAGATGACTTAGTTCGAAGGTGCCACAATGCCAAATACAAGCACTTGTTCCTCATAGACTAGGCTCGGATATGGTTCCAATTCAAAGTCCATGGCTATTCCCCCAATACAGAATAGACCTCCTAGGACCGTTACCGAAGGGGTTAGGTAAAGTTGAATTTTTAGTAGTGGCAATTGATTATTTCACCAAATGGATCGAAGCTAAACCTTTAGCCTCTATCTCTACAAGATCAATAGAAAAGTTTTTTTGGAAAAATATTATTTGTCGTTTCGGAATCCTTTCTATTCTTATTTCTGACTATGGGAAGCAGTTTGAGGGAGAACCTGTCAAGAGTTTCTGTTCTAATCCATTCTCAGCATAAAATGGAATTTCACCTCGGTAGCACATCCTCAAGCGAATGGCAAACAGAAAATTGTAACCGAACCCTTCTTATAGGACTCAAAACTTGGCTGGAGTGAGCCAAAGGTGCATAGGTTGATGTATTGCCTAGTGCCCTATGGCCATATAGAACCACTCCACGAACAACTAATGGACACACCTTTTAGATTAGTCTTGGTGGGGGTAGCCCTCAGGGGTAATGTGCCCATAAAATAAGCCAACCTAGGCCAAGAGATTATTGGGAAGAATGGCCGGTTGGTTATGAAAGTCTATCTTAAGGTTGGACTCGATGCGCCTCTTAGCCTCATTGGAGTTCGGAGATGAGGTATTTTCTGTTTTAAAATTTTCTTTAATGAGGTTCCAAGGATCTTGGGGCATAAGAGGATATAAATATTAGAAAAAGAAAAAGGATTTCTTCCAGTCATGGATAGAAGAAAGGTTGCCTAAGGTAAGCTACTTGCCCGGATCTCGGGGGGAAATATTTTGAACTCTAAAAAAACCCTTTTGAGGGGGAGAGTTTTAAAATCATCCTAAAGGTATCCAAAGAAATGGGAATGTCATATAATTTACACAAAAAAGAAAAGTCAACAATAACTTTGATAGCGTGGGTGTCAGTTGGGATATACTATTGTCCCAACAATTAGAAAGTTATGTTAGAAAAGGGGCTATGGGGAGCATTAGCCGTACCCCAAGTTGTTCCTGGTAATAAATTAAGTAGTTAGGAGGAGGCAAGTGGCCTCGGTCCTCAAATGTAGGGATTCAATATGTACGCTCTTAGGGAAATGGTACCTATCCCTAAGGGTTTTGATATCTTCGGGTTCAAAGATGTTAGGGGTGCATAGGGTTTGAAGGTTAGGGTAGTCATTATGAAGAAGCTAGATAGAGAGAGGTTCAGCTACAAAATTTAGGGAGACGGCGGCTAGGAGGGCTTCATCAAAAGGGTTCAGTAGTTTATCAATTTCATTCACTGGGGAAGGGGGTCGAGGAGTGCTTATGAATTAACAAGGAAGGAGTGAACGCACCCGCCATGGCTCTTTGATAAGTGCGAAGAAAGGGGAAGAAGCTTGAAGGTAGCTTGAAAATGTACGGCGAGCGGCATTCAGACTATTGGTCAACAGTGGTGGTTGGCCAAGAAATTTGTGAAAATGGGGATTTGCGTGAAGAAGATAATGGAAGAATGAAGGTTGCAAGAGGAGTTGTTTGCCCAGAAAGAGTGCAGGAAGAAGGAGAAAAAGAAGTTTGTTGTAAGAAAAATAGGGGTGAAAAATAAAATGGAGAAGTGAAGCTGCAAGGTAAGGGAATACATATATATAGGGCAAGGCTTGTGTTTGGGGAAAACTGAATTGATTGTACTTTAATTGGGGGAAATGGATAGTTATTACCCGAATTGGGGAAAAACGAAAAATTTTGCCTTAATTGGGGGAAAATGAAAAGTTATAAGTCATCCCCAAATTTAAAATACGTTTATCTTTTAAAAATAAGCATTAAATTAAAGGTGGGGTGAAGAACCAAACGAAGTGTTGAGCAGTACAAACATTAATAGTGCATGGGGACTCAATGAGCCGCAGGCTTTACGGAAGAGTCATCATTATTAAACAACAGGCTTCATGGGATAGCTCGCCATTATGGAAGAAAGAGAAAAAAGACTTGGGATTCATAGGGAAGGATTTAAAAAGTCTCAAGTTCATGCAAGCACGTGCCGAAGTGCCAGAAGGTGGTTATGATAAATTAAGGCTCGTATATTCCTCAACTCGGAACATATGCCTTTTGGTTCGAAGCATCGCATAAAAGGATACTAAGCCTCGACATCAAGGTCGGGAAAAGAGTTATAGGGGACTTTGACGATTATTATCTGCTCGGCCCCGATCCTGAAGTTTGGCGCCTAGCCGAAGGGATTAATGATGATGCTCAGGATTAACACTTAGCATGTTTTTGATGATTGTTCTAGAAGTGTTTAGATGGCACCCTCATTAAGGAAATTTATGTAATTTAGACTTGGTTCAGCTAATAGTTAATACAGGGTATTGCCCATAAAGCCCCTCATCTGTGTCTATAGATAAGGGGTTCATGGGTTTAGATCCATATAGTTGTACGTACAGGTTTCTCCTCGTAATTCTGCTATTGTATTTTCTTTCCTCATTTCATCCTTTCTCTCTCTACAAAATCCATAAAATTCATCAGAACTCAAGTAGATTTATACTCAACTTCAATTCAACTCAAGACAAACTCGTTCAAATTTGTTCATTGAATTACAATCCATGCCTATACAATTTTTGATAATTGAATTTTTTAACAAGCCAAGCACGATCATCATGCTGTCCGACTTGATAAGTTCATAAAATTAAAATAAAAGATTAGAAGTAGTTTAACTGCCTAGAGTATCTTCCATTTTTTCTACTTATTAGTTATTTTTCTTATTGAATCTATCTTTCCTTATCTTTTGCATATATTTTAAGTCACAAGATGCAAATCACTTCCCTAAATAATCGTAATAGGTATTCATATTACATCCTTTAACCATCGTAATTGTTTATGAATTCTAGAATATTATAGAGAAAATCATTGTAATTGAATTCTAGACTATTATAGAGCAAATTTTTAAGGCAAGAAAATAGTAAATTAGGGTGAAAATTATAAACAAACAAACTATAGATGTGTTTAAGTTCGACTCGAAAGTTATGAGTCAAGTCAAATTTTTCTTAAACAAATTATCGAACGTTCAACTCAAGTTTTATCATCACCCTTTGGCGAGAGTTTGATAACTCTATGTTTAGAGTTATTTTTATGGTCTAATTATACTTAATTTGATGGTTCTTGTCCTGAGTTTCTATATTTTGTATTAGTTAATTAGTGTGTTAGTGAAGTGTAAGTTTTGTTGTGCTAGTAATTTGTTTAGTGTGTTAAATATAAAAGAACAGTTATTTATTGTATTGTATTTTTGGTGTGTAGGTCTTCAAAAGGCAAGATGGTAAATTTTGCAATTGAGTCAAAAAATTGAACCAAGGCGACACTTCAAATGAACGCTCCATGTGAGTTTTGAACAGTGGAAGGAATAGCTCGCTTTGTGAGTTTAAGCGGAATAATGCTCGCTTTATGCGAGCTTAACAAGCACAAGACCTCGCTTCTAGCGAGTCAGCACAAGTCTAATACCATGTACTTAGCTGTCAGTAGCATAGTAAACATCTAGCCTTTTTTTTTTTTTTTGCTTAGTTATCTAGTCGTTTAGGGAGGATATAAAACATCTAGTTATCACTTTGAACAGGGGATTACATTCTCTGTAGTCATAGGTTTAGGAACTCTTTCTTATATTATATTATTCTGCACAACAAACATTAGTTTTAGACTTTCAATTCGGAAATAGGATTCAATCTAAGATTTGAACAATTATTTTTTAGGGAGAATCCAATGTTACAATTTATAGTTTTAATTATTCCAAAATATTTTAGATAATTTCGTTCCTCTTAATTATTCTTAATCTTAATTTTATTTCTTGTTTTAATTTTCTTGCAATATTAATTTTAATAACAGCTCTAGTTTTATTTTGACCAAGTGAGTTTCTATGATTTAATTAATTCTTGCATGCACTTTTTAATAACGATGCAATAAATTAATTAGGGTTGGATATGGGTGATACAAATTTCTACGAATTAATTCAAGAAATCATTAATTGAAAAAAATATATTCGTGGGTAATAATTAACATAAAATTGACAATTTGAGAATGTACCTAATTCTTGTTTTGGTTAGGTTAGTCGAGGTGGCACGAAAATCGATCCTCGTCATAGACCTGTTTTAATTATTAAACAAAGCTAATTTGAGATCGTGACTGGGAGAATTACTTGGTTAGCTCATTATAAATTCCATACACATAAAACTAAAATTAATTGAATTAGGTTAAAGAGGAATCTACCACTAAATTAATTAATTTGATAAGATCCAATTACGCGAGGAATTAGAGTTAGGTTGATAATCAGGAATTGAATTTGCATTGAATATAATTGAACTGATTGATTGATAATTTGAGTGATCTAAGAGAATTCTTAGCCTAATACCTATCCACTTGCCTTTTATGATATTTGAAAACACTCATTTTTAATTTAGCTTCATTTAATTGCATTAATTTAAGGCTTATTTTTGTTATAATTTTTTTAGTTTATTAAAAATTCAAAAATAATCATTTGTGATTCTCTAAATAAAAATTATCAAATACTTTCGGTATTTGTTTACGCAATCTCTGTAGAAATGATCCTTATTCATCCTACTACAATAATACCATGCACTTACGAGAATCAATAAAAAATTATGAATAGGTTAATTTAACTTTCCTATATCAGCCACATCTACCAGCTTCTTGTGGCAATGACGAAAAAATCTTCGCAAAAATAAGAAAAGGTATAGAGACAAAGAATCCCTTCCTAATTCCTCTCTGTGGACAAAGATGACCAAGTTGATTGCCATTAAGTGTAAAGGAATAAGATAATGAAGAAATACATAAATATATCATATGAACAATACACTCATAAAATCCTAACCGGCGAAAGGAGAAGCAGAATAATCACTGAACTTCAATTCTATCGTAAGTTTTACTCATATCAAGTTTAATTAATATGTACCCTTTAGATTTGGTCTGGTTAAATGATTTTCTTCATATGCAACTAAGACATTATCTATGATAAGTCTATCAGGAATAAAAGCAAGGTGGGAGTTTGAGATAACCTGAGACATGAATTAATGAAGCCTATTTGCCAACATTTTAGCGGTGACTTTGTAGACCACATTATAGAGGCTAATTGGAGGAAACTGGGAAACATGTTTTGGATTTTGACATTTTTCGGGATCGAAACTGCATTAGTATGGTTCAAAGATTTGTCAAAAATGCTAGAATTAAGAAAATCAAGAGTGAACCTATAGACATCATCACCTATATTATGCCAATATTTTTTTTGTTTTTAAAAAACTAGATTCAAACCATTAGGTCTAGGTGATGTATAAGGAAACATCTGGGAAATAGCATGACTTACCTTCTTTGTTGTGTAAGGTTGCGTCGATTCTTCATTCATGCTCACAATCACCCTGTGCACGAACCCTCTTCAAAACTTGATCCATATCCTTTATAGATGGGCTTGACGGTGTGAAAATCCCAAAAAAAATGAACCATGACTACACTTTCGAAATCTTGATCATTTTCACACCACCTACCACTATCAAAGAGCCCTTCAATCTTATTAGTTTGCCTCCTGGCCAATGCACATGCATGAAAAAGTTAGCATTGCAGTCACCCTGCTTTAGCCAATAGGTTTTACTCCTCTATTGCCATGTAGAACATTCTTTACCCAACATGTCATCTAGCCACTGCCCCTGAGATAATGTGTCACGCCCCTGACCGCACATGCCAGGCACGTGCCATCCATCACATTCACGAGTAACCCCAAAAATATAAGAATCAAATAAAGTACTTATATGTTCTTAAATTTATTCAACATAGCAACAAATATCCTTTTGTAAGAAAATAAAATAAAGTGCGGTAACTAATATAATCAACCAAAATACGAAAATAGATAATTATTGTTTGTAGCTTACAGAGAGCTCACTTATTTATAACATTTCTACGACATTCCTAGTTTAGCTACTACTTTAACTTCTCTCCTCGTCCTCGTATGCTTAGTCCTCATCTTCTACTAAAATGTACTCATACTTGTCTTCTGTACAAAAATATAAAATACATGGAGTGAGCGACAAATCGCCCGGTAGATAGTACTTGCTTCCGCTGGATCATACTGTTATATATAATAATTCAAACATACACAACATACCATCACATGCATATGCTCTTATCAAAATAATTTTTCTTTTGCAAAATATGTAACATAGATTATTCATAGACATGCACATTCATCAATGACATATAATAATTCTTCATAACATGAACTTTCTTATAAGTGCATACTTTTAACGGAGAACATGTACTTAATTAAATGGCTCAAAACTAATAAGCAGTCATCGGTTACTGAGTACTCAGCCTAGTGGTTAACCTTACTAGAAAAGGGAGTCAAGGGTTTCCGGGGACCATTGACGTTCTTCTTGTATTGCCACAAGTCTTTCTTGGCTCTGGTGTCAAGTCTTTCTTGACTCTGCATTTGCCAAGTCTCTCATGGCTCTGTTTCAGGATTATAATCCCTACCGACTATTGCATGTTTATTTGGAGCCACAAATTCTTGTTATTACTCATACATGTCACACATACCAAACATGTTTAAAACTATACATATAATTACTTTTGCCATACTTCCAAAGTCACACAATCATATATCCATACGTGATCCAGATTTTTCTAATAAAATAACTTCTAAAAAAACATAATTCATAAACACATTTGAAAATCATGCACAGTTCAAAACAAATTTAAAAATATATTTTTAGTAAATGATTTTCAGAAATACAGAAGTATGCACCACCTACCTCAATATAAAATCAAACACATTCACCTTGTTTTGGCTCGTCCTCAGTCTCGGTATCACCTATAAGAAATTCATAATTCACTACTTAGTTTTACTATCTATAAACTATCAATATATAAAATCAATTCATTTACTTAAGCCCGCTTACATACTTAGCTTAACTTGTCCCAACTATTGTAATATATCTTAACCATCATATCTTAAAGTACTATATCTTATGTCTTTACTAAAGGTAAATAAAACTTCTCGGGACTAATTACTACTAAGAAAATTTATTAAGCTTCTTTTGATAACTTTTAGGAAATACTAAAGACATAAAAATAATGTGTAAAAGTATTTGAGGGTAATTTGATAATTTTAACAAGTATTTGGAACCTTCATGAACCTTAAAAATATCTTTAGAGGTCATTTGTTAGTTTTTCTAAAGTTTTAGGGGTTAATCTGTAATTTCCAAAAAAATTTTAGGTCTTAGTCATATTTTTCCTAAGCTGTGAGACTATTCTGCTAATTTCAGGGACTACTAATGACCATATAATATTGTTGGGTCAAATTACCATTTACAGAAATTAAAAAGGACTTAATTCGACATGGGTGGAAAATATTTCGGGCCATATTATAATTCTATATAACTAGATGAATTAGATATTATAATTTTCCTAAAATTTTGCCCAGTCAGCTTCTTCTCCACGAATCTCATCCACCTTCTGCAGCTGCACCAAACTTCCAGTCAAACTCCTCGCCAGTTTCTCGATTAGATTCCGACTAAAAATTCAAATAGGCAATTATCCCATGTGAATTAAGTGTTATTTCCTCATGAAAAATATATTTCCAAAAATAAAAACTTCAATAACATAGGTAAATTCTTCTATCTATTACTATTATTATAATTATTATATATATATATATATATATATATATATTTATATATATATATATCTTCTTCATTATACTTTCTAAAAAAAATATAATTTTTACAACATCCATATTATATTCCCGTTTCCAGATTATAAGCATGATACAAGTTTTTCTTTTTTTTAACCAACATAATTCATATACATAATTGTGTCCACAGAGTCATATCTACACAAATAAATTTGATGACAAAAATATAAAAATATAAAAATAATTTAGATGAAACTAACCTGAAGTGAGCGTGGTGTGAATATATATAATACTCCTACTACTAGTTTATTTCCTAGGACTCTTGTAATATTTTAATCGCATAATATTTAAGACTTCCTATCTGATTAATCAAAATAGAGACTTCCTATCTGATTAATCAAAATAGTTATACTTACCCTTAAGACTCTCTATTTGATTAAACGTAACAGTAATTTCACACTTCCTACCTGATTAGTTGTAAAATAGTTATACTTACATCTCTCTATCTGATTAAACGTAACAGTAATTTCACTTATGCCTTAAGACTCTATACTTGATGAAGCATAAAATAATAATACTTCTCTAGAATCAATAAAATAAATAATAAAATAATTTTTTTTTTTTACTGTTATCACATAAGGCCTTCATCCTATTTCTCAATCCTTTCTCATGCCTTCGAATAGCTTCCCAAAAGAAGCCTTACTACATGCTTATAGTTTCTCTCTACAGCCTTCTAGTAGTTTGTTCATATTATTTATGCTCTCAACTTCTGCCCCTTTGCACGAACCTCTTTTGATCGAATCTTCACACCTCTCAGACTTGATCCACATAGCCTCAAAACAAAAAAAAACGATGTCTTTTCCCCCTGTTCTATAGCTGTCTCGAATTGGTATCATGGTCATGAAGAGACTTTAATTGACATATGGTTTTATGTGTAAGCCCAAAGATGTAAGATCGAGGCTGATGGAAATAACGTCTTCCATTTCCACCTCTAATCAACACAAGCTCTATCAAATCTAGTTTAGAGGACAATCCATCTGAGCAAACTCTATTCCAAGTGAAAGGATATCTAGTAAAACCTAAATCAAACAAACCACAATCCTACAGAGCCAAAAATAATTACATTGATTTCTTCAGCATCAATGCAATTCCTCCCAATAATGGTTTGGTAGGGATGCCAATGCCAATTGATGCAATGACATATTCGAAGGAGTCTTCACTATATCAATTATCTTATTATTGCACTTTGTCTCAATCAATAATACTATATCTGGGTCTTCCATCTAGACCAAATTCTGGAGCTCCCGAAGTGCTCGGAGCTTCCCCAACACCTGGTAGTTCTAACTTATGACACTCATTGGTCTTTGTGAGGCTGAGTTTCAGCCTCCACCATTAAATTAGAAAGGGGTGCTATGACTACTCCCAAAGTCACCGAGTGTATCTTTTATTCCCCTGTACGACACCTTGATCATGTAAGGCAGGTACTGATTCCTTATTGATGTGGCTCCATTTCAAATGTGTGAATCGTCCCTTGCTTCTACTATTTCCATCTGTAGCTCTAACCCCTCCCCTTAACCATTTGATTAGTATTAATTGCAATGATATAGGTGTATTAATAAGAAATGGATTTCCAGAATCTGTGTATTTCTCTACTTTGTAATTCTCTACTTTGTAATTCTCTTGTGCAATCATAACTAGTGTGGTCAGATTGCACTATCTTTACGGCTTGTATTGTTGTATCCTCTATCAAGTAACCCACATGTTACACCCCATTTTATAGTCTTATCTCTCTGTCTAGCCCCAACTTCTGTGCAGACATTAGGATCGAGTCCAGGTCCTCATTATCAGGTTTGGATTTTTCTTCTTATCTGACCCATATAATCTTCTGCATCCAACTAGTATTTTGCAACCCATTTGTTACAGGGGATAAAGTATGAGACCCAATTTTTTTTTAGCAGGGCCCACAATTAGTAGGCCCAAGACTAGCCAAACCCTCTGATAAATTAGTATCAATAACCACATCCTTCCCTTTGAAAACATTTGAATCAGCAATCCCTCTAATCACTACCGATGATAAAGGCTGATTGATTGGCCCTTTCAAACTAACATTCTTATCTCTCTCAAGATTAACCCCATCTGAACCCCTCAAACCCCCCACCTCAGCAGGAATTTGAAAAATATTGTTATCAACGATATCCCTATAATTATGATCCAAACCTTTATCCACGCTCTGCTCACTTAACGACAATACTCGGCCACCAGTTTCTTTCTCCGCTATCTTGGCACCGCTACCGCCTTGTACATTTTTGTCTGATACTAATTAAATCTCAAACTCTGCTGGGCATGCAACCAAGAAGCATAATGGATATCTTCAGCACCATATGTTTTTGTTCAAAAATTCTCTGATCACTCCTTTTGTTTTCTATATGTCCTAGACGACCACAAAAATGGCAAAAATTTGACAGTCGTTCATATTGAAAATAGACTTTGATTGATTCCCCTTCAAACAAAAATTCCATAAATCTTCACAGAGAACTGAGAACATTAATGCTAACCCTAACCCTAAGAAATTCCCCCCAACTCACCCCATCTACTAAAATAGCCCATCTCAGTATGTTTCCAATTCTCAATCAGATGCCTCATCCATCCAATCTAGTGGTAGATTGAAAATTCTCATCCAAACCTCACATGTATCCAGTTCCATCTAAATGATGGCTAAACTTTGTTCTTATTATCCTTGAGTACGACTAGATCCTTTTAAATGACCATAGTAAACCCTCTAAAACTCATAGCACATCTATTTTGGAGAAGAATCTAAACAATTCTATGTTGCCACCAATCAATGTACTTTGCACTCTCTTGGCTGGCTAGCCAGATGGCTTTCATAGTGTTCATAAATGCACCTATGTTAACCTCCTTATTAGACTAAACCTTTCCTCTGTTTACGACCATCTTTGAAAAGTATAAATCTAGTTCAAAAGAAGATCCTCCACGAAGGACTGCTCTACACGTAGAAGGGATAAACACAACCCTCCTACAAAACAAATGAGGAAAATGTAAATTTGTAGTTTGTGATATAAATAGAATTGGTGGGTATGTGTTGCAATTTAAAAAAAATAAAAAATTCAGCGCATATGCTATGCTACAGTGCGCGCGGCACTGTAGCGGTACTGTAGATGACCGTTTGAAAATTGAAAACGGGTACAATTGAGAGAGTTGCAGCTTAATCAACTTTTGATTCAAGAGAGGTGTTCCATGGATTGAAAATGTGTATTCCAATGGATTCCTCTAACCTTCCATCTCTATAAAAGAGAGTTATATCCACCAATTCAAAACAACAATAAAAATTAAAAACTGTCCTTTCTTATACATTGTTCTTGGGAAAATTTTTAAATTTTGCTTAAAAAATCTTTAAAAATTTGTTGTATCCTAGAGGTAGATTGCTATTCACCCAAAAGCAAACTATTGAGTATAGTAGGGGCAATCAAAATCTTACGGAAAGGTATATACACGCCTCGAATTCTACAGGTTTTGATATTCCCAAATTACAAAAAGAAAACACTTGTTTCTACTCCATTCTTGCCATTTCATTTCTTCTATTTTTAACAATCTTAAGGTTTTGATTGTGAGTAATCATGGAAACAAGTGGTGAGTCTACCTTTAAAATATTGAATCAAGATTTCGTAAAATTGGATTGTCTTAATAGAACCGGAACAAATTTCAACCAGTAAAGAACCGGAAAGACAAGATGATCTTTTTCCTCACTGCACTAAAAGTTGCTTATGTTTTGGACCCTGCATTGCCTGAATTCTTGCGCCAACTATTGGAGATTCAGAGGAACTCAAGGCACAACGAGACAAAATGAAGGAGGATGAGATTGTGTGTAGAGGTCACATTCTCAATACGCTATCAGACCGTCTCTATGATCTTTTCACAGTGGTCAAATCTCCAAAGGAAATTTGGGTTGCCTTGGAACATAAATATGCTACACAAAAATAAGGTGCGGACAAATTTTTTATTAAGAAATATTTTGAATGCCGTATTATTGACTCTTATTCTATTTTGGATCAAGTTCATGATCTTCAAATTATTGTTTCAAAATTAAAAGATTTTGGTGTTGAAATTTCAGAATCATTGCAAGTGGGGGCAATCATTGCAAAATTGCCTTCTAGTTGGAATGATTATCAAAAGAAAATACTTCATACTACTGAAATTTTAACAATTGATCAAGTTTTGAAGCAAGTAATATAAGAATCAAAGAAGATACTAGAAATCTTCATAAGAAGGATTTAGAAATAGATTCAAAAGTGAATTTTGTTAATGAAAATAAGAGTCAAATTACAAGTTCTAAAAGAAAGTTTTCTGAAAATACTAATTCAAGGAGAAGTTCAAAAAGAACAAAATATGTTATAATTGCGGCAAGAAAGGGCATTATAAAAATGAGTGTTTGGTTCCAATAAGAAACAATTAGAAGAATAATGCCAATAAAGCAAATCTTGTTGAAAAAGATGCTGAAATTGTTGCAATGATAACTGATTGTCAATTTACACATCTAGATGTGTATAAAATCAGCATGAGATTATATCTGTGTTTGAGGGTGATCAAGTTTGTGTTAATGAATGTACTTCATATTCCGGAAATTAGGAAAAATCTTGTATCAGCCGATGTATTGAATAAGAAAGGGCTGAAAGTTGTATTAGAGTCAAACAAAGTTATCTTGTCCAAGAATGGTGTATTTGTAGGAAATGGCTACTCTTATGATGGCATGTTTAAATTTAGTATCAATAAAGATAATATTTCTGTTTATATTGTGGATTCTTCTTATTCTTTATGGCATGGTAGATTAGGAAATGTTAATTATAAAATACTTCATTTTATGTCTAAACATGGGTTAATATCTATCAAAGATAATTTTGAGAAGAAATGTGAAACATGCGTTCAAGCAAAAATAACTAAATTGCCCTTTCCAAAAGTTGAAAGAAATACACAATTATTAGAACTTGTGCATTCGGATGTTTGTGAATTAAATGGTTTTCTAACAAGAGGTGGTAATAGATATTTCGTCACTTTCATTGATGATTGTTCAAGATATGTGCATGTTTATTATAATGAAAGCAAAGGATGAAGCATTTGATGTGTTTAAATCTTATAAATCTCTTGTAGAAAATCAATTTGATAAGAAAATCAAAATGTTGAGGAGTGATAGAGGTGGTGAATATTTTTCTACCGAATTCTCAATATTTTGTGAACAAAATGGTATTATACACCAAACAAGTGCTCCATACACTCCGCAACAAAATGGTTTGGCTAAAAGAAAGAATAGAACTTTAGTAGATATGGTTAACACCATGATCTAAGTTCTGGTTTGTCAAGAAATTTGTAGGGAAAAGCTTTGTTGGCTGCTTGTCATTTACATAATCGAATTCCGTCTCTCAAGACTAAAGTGTCACCATATGAAATATGGAAAGGGAGAAAACCAAACTTAACTTATCGTAAAGTTTGGGGATGTATAGCCTATTATAGAGTCCCTGATATTAAAAGAGTAAAGTTGGGACTGAGAGCACTTAAAAGTGTGTTTGTTGGCTATACTGAAAATTCTAAAGCCTATATATAGACTACTTGACATTGATTCTAATGTTATTATTGAATCAAGGGATGTTGAATTTTTTGAGAATAAATTTCTTAAAAATTCAAATGTTGATTTGGATCCAATTAAAGTACAAGAACCGATTCCAAGTGTTGATTCCTCTTCTAGTAATAAAAGGAAGAAAATTGATACTCCTTTTGAACTTAGAAGAAGTCAAAGACAAAGGAAAGAAAAACATTTGTCTTCTGATTTCATATATTCACAAGCTATTGTTTTCTTCGTTGAAGGCAATAGAGATCACTTGTGTAATAAGATTCCAATCTTATTAAATGTAGAAGATGATCCTAAATCGTTTGGTGAAGCTATGTCATCAAGGGATGCAACATTTTGGGGAGAAGCTGTAAATGATGAGATGGACTCAATATTATCAAATAATACTTGGGTTTTAGTGGATTTGCCTCCTGTAACTAAGCCTATTAGTTGTAAATGGGTGTTTAAGAGAAAATATGCCCCTAATGGATCCATATTGATTTCATATAAAGCAAGACTTGTAGTTAAGGGTTTTAGGCAAAAGGAAGGAATTGATTATTTTGACACTTATGCACCTGTTGCAAGGATTACATCCATTAGGGTACTAATGTCATTAGCTTCCATTTATAACTTTTGTGTGCATCAAATGGATGTTAAAATAGCCTTTTTAAATGGTGACTTGGATGAAGAAGTGTATATGGAACAACCAGAAGGTTTTACATTGCCAGGAAATGAACATAAAGTTTGTAAACTAATTAAATCTCTATACGGTTTAAAACAAGCACCCAAACAATGGCATGAAAAGTTTGAATCAGCTTTACTCTCTAATGGATTTAGATATAATAATGCTGATAAGTGCATTTATTCTAAATTCATTAAAGAATATGGTGTGATTATTTGTCTATATGTAGACGATATGCTAATTGTTAGTACTTCTTATAAAGGTGTACTTGAAACTAAGAAGTATCTATCTTCTCAATTCAAAATGAAGGATCTGTGTGAAGTAAATGATACTATCTTAGGGATAAAAGTTAAAAGGCATAGTGGGGGTTATGCTTTATGTCAAACACATTATGTTGAGAAAATTTTGAATAAGTATCAACATTTAAATGTGAAAGAAGCGAATATTCCTTTTGACTCAAACTTTAAATTAAGTGAGAATACTGGCAATCCTATTGCTCAACTTGAGTATGCAAGTGTAATAGGGAGTCTAATGTATGCAATGAGTTGCACAAGGCTAGATATTTCTTTTGCTGTGTATAGATTGTCTAGATGTGCTAAAAATCCTGGAAATGGTACATTGGAAAGCAATTGGGAGAGTCTTTGTTTATCTTAAAAGAACTAAAGATTTAGGACTTTTCTACAATAGTTTTCCAGTTATGCTTGAAGGATATTCTGATGCTAGTTGGTTTACTAGTATTAATGATGAAATTCTACAAGAAGGTGGATTTTTATGTTAGGTGGAGGAGCATTTCATGGGCTTCAAAGAAACAAACTGTAATTGCTCATTCCATATAACGGTGGAAGCTGAATTCATAGCCTTGGCCTCAGCTGGTAAAGAATCGGAATGGTTGAGAGACTTGTTATTAGACATCAAGTTGTGACCTCAACCAATGCCAACCATAGCTTTGAATTGTGATAGTGAAGCCACAATGTCTAGAGCATTGAATAAAATATACAGTGGTAAATCTAGACATATAAGTCTAAGGCATACTTATATTAGACAGTTGTTAAATGATGGCGTCGTATCAGTAGTATATGTAAGAACATACAATAATTTAGCGGATCCGTTGACTAAACCTCTTGCGAGAGATTTGGTGAGATCGACTTCATTAGGAATGGGATTGAAACCCTTTGTCTAAAACTACTGGCAATGGTAACTCAACCTTGATTCTAGTACTACCACTAGATTAAAAGGTTTAAAGGGCAAAAACAAGTTGCTAATAAGTAGTTGTGAGCACTAAAATTATGTGTATACGATTCCATGTTGTTAGTGTAAATGGTAACTCTTAGTGGGAAGGGTGAATATATAAATATTTATATTCTTAATGAAACTATCTTGCTGTGCTTTTAACCTTAAAAGCTTGAGAAGATTTCACCTATATGATCATAAGAAGTGGTGCCGCTTCTGACAAAAGTTTTGGGTTGTCTTTTGTACATGATCATGAATTAGGACAGAGCACATGGCCGGTAACAGTGCTAAAACTATTTTGTGAACATATGTTTAAGGTTAACAAGTTCATGTGTGTGATAATTCTAGTCTAATTTAAATCATGGTTTAAGCAACAAATGCCACCTTGATTTGATTAGGTCCAATGAGTTATTTATACTACAGAAAAGTTTAAGACGATAGTCACTTTTCTTTATGCATGATGTTAAAAGAGATAGTGAGTTGTATTTATATTACAAACTAAGTGGGGGAATGTAAATTTGTAGTTTGTGATATAAATAGAATTGGTGGGTATGTGTTGCAATTTAAAAAAAAAAAAAAAATTTCAGCGCACATGCGAGCTACTATAGCAGTGCATGTGATTGAAATGTATCAGCTATTTCATTTAGAAGCGCTGAAGGCAGTAGCTAGAAATGTTCAGTGCACATGCGCTGCTACAGTGCGCTCATGTGCGCGCGGCACTATAGCGGTACTGTAGATGACCGTTTGAAAATTAAAAACAGGTAAAATGGAGAGAGTTGCAACTTTTGGTTCAAGAAAGGTGTTCTATGGATTGAAAAGGTGTATTTTAATGGATTCCTCTAACCTTCCATATCTATAAAAGAGAGTTATATCCACCAATTCAAAACAACATTAAAAATTAAAAATCTGTTTTTTCTTATACATTGTTCTTGGGAAGATTTTTAAATTTTGCTATTAAAAATCTTCAAGAATTTGTTGTATCCTACAGGTAGATTGCTATTCACCCAAAAGCAAACTATTGAGTATAGTGGGGGCAATCAAAACCTTAAGGAAAGTGATATACACGCCTCGAATTCTACAGGTTTTGATATTCCCAAATTACAAAAGGAAAACACTTGTTTCTACTCTATTCTTGCCATTTCATTTCTTCTATTTTTAATAAAGAAAAAAGGAAAATAGATATTGAAAAAAGGAAGATTAAAAAAAAAATGAAAAAAAAAATGGAAAGGACAATTAAAATCTGGAGAGAAAACTAGCCCCCGAAAGATCTCACGACCTAGAAAAACAAGATAAATCAAACTCAGAAGAAAAAGAGAACGACATAAACATGGACATGAAAACACTAGGACAGAAGGGAATTAGGAAAAATGAAAAAGTTGAAATCTCAACTAAAAACCTCAGTTGAGACTAAGCTTTGCAGAAGCAAGAAAGAGATCCATAGAAAGAACATCATGGAATTAATAAATATCATGGCCAATAATTTTAACAGTCTAATACAAATTTTAAGCACTCCACAATAATCTTTTTAACTTGACAAAAATACCCATCAATTCTAGAATTGATAATGCTTTTGAACCTTTTATTGGTATATGTAACATTAGAGGAAAACATGCGCCCCTCTCCCAATTTTATCTTTCTTTTTCTAATGCCTCAGTAATAAATATTTACCTCTCCTATATAGCAATTCTATAAACTGAAACTCATCTAATAAGAATTTGCACCTAGTATCTACAAGTTGATTACCCCACTTTTGATATGCAGGAATGGCTTAGAATAGAATCATTATTCCAAACAAAATATGTTTCAACCCGAAAAGAAAAGACTGTTTGTTCTTATTTTACGTTTGGTGATTAAGGGTAGAATGAAATGCGTATTTTATTTTTAGTGTTCGGTATAATTATTTTTAGATGTCTGAAAGAAAAAGATTTTATATTAATTTGACTTACAAACCCCTTGATATTTTTTTAAGAAATATAATAAATTTATATTTTTTGTTTTAATTTATGTTATTAACATTTCTATGGGTGTGAGAAACTTTCAATATTTTGTGTTAAGGATACAAAATTTCAAAAAATTATGTAGTATTGTTTTTTGCAATCAAATACATATTAAATAGTAAATATTTTAGCTAATTTTATAATACTATATTTATTTAAAAAGGTTTATAGTCATTAAATGAAATTAGCTGTGCAAAAAAGAATAATAATTGACCACGTTGTGTTAATTATTTATTTATTTTGCTTGTAATTATATTTGTTTTAGATGTTATATTTGGATTCAAATTTCAAAATGAATGGATAAAATTGGCATCCTACAATTTTTTCTTTCTAAGTTAGAGTTGAAATAAATTTTTCTCAAGTTTTATTGAGGAATGAACTTTCCAAAATTTATTGGAATGATCTTTTCTAGTGGAATAGATTTTTTAACTTAAAAGTGTCATACCACATAGAAAATGAAAAGATAAGTAAAAAAGACCTTTCCGTTCTAAACTATTCTCGCATAGCAAACGTGTGATTAATGTTAAAATAGTATAAAACCTTTAACATTTTGTATGCTAAAATATCATCCTAATAATAAATTAATTTTTATGTCAAAGATTTCCTAGATGTCAGGAAATAAATACAAATCATACATTATTATTAACTCTAGTAATTAAGATGAAGAAACATTGGTGAAATGTCTTGGACCATTTATGGCCTTTCGTGATCAAACATTGGTGAGTTGAGTGGTATTGATAACACATACAAAAAAAAAATTCATACATAATCAATACCAATTTGAAAGAGTTAAAACCAAGTAATTAATTAAGAAAACCAAGAAATAATATTTAAACTAAAATTTTATGAACAATACGGAAGTAGTATATTACCAAATTCTCTTGTACCACAAACTTGGGAAATTTTTTTACTAATCTAATTCGCACACAAATAATGAAATAAGCCAAGAACTTTTAGAAGTAAGACATAAGGTTTTCATGCACAAAACTAATAATATATGAAGGATTAGATGACCGGAATTTTGTGGGAGGATAAACAAACTTTATTTAATCACTTTTCAATATAGTTTTCCTCAACTAAAATAACTAGACACAAGGCCTTTAAATGCATATCAATTTAATCTAAATCCTTAAGAAATTCAACCAAAACAATTTCTTAACACCAAATAAATTAGGAAATAAATCCCTTACAAACTAAATTCTCTTAGATCAATTCAACTACTAAATATAATATAATTAAACTTCCAAATCCTAATTAGGCTTGGTTTTTATGTCAAAATTGCCTCCCTTAAATCAAGCCTTCATGAAATCCAATCCGACGCCATCACAAGCTACAATCTCCATTGAAATTTCAGTCGCTATATAGACCATATGTGACCCCAACTTATGGTTGGTTTTCAACTTTATTTTCATACGTGGTAGTGGACAGATCTTGCATTTCACATACAATTTGATGGCTAACTCTTCTCGATCAAAGAATTGATCCATACTTAACCAGTCACAATTGAAGACAACAACATTTTGTTTCACACAATAATCCTCAAATAATTTCCAAAAACCAAGAAATCATACCCTTCTTTTTGATAATTTGAACCACCAAATTTTTCAATACCACAATCTTCAATTAATTGGCTCACTCTACCATGATTTTGAACAATAGTTTTAAAATCACTCTTTTCTTCCAATAATTCATGGATTCCAAGAAAATCAATTTCAGATTGGAAGTATCCATCACATTATTCCTCTCAATAATATTTTTAAAAACATCAATAGTATCTTTTTTAAATCCTTTTCATTCTTTCCCAACCAAATCACAAATTTTCGTTTCGTCCTCATCTAATTCAACAATTTTATCTTTTTCATGTACAAAGTCAACATCCTCAATTAACTCAAATAATGAATGCAAATCAAAATTTTCAAATTCATAAAAATTTTCACAATTTATATCATCATCGACATACATATCATTTTTAAAATCAACTTGCCATTCCAATTCAAATTTAGATTTGCAATCACAATCATCTGTAAATTCCATTAAAATATAAAATAAATCTGACCCAAAAAAATTCAGGTGATTGAGTATTAACAACAACCCTTTTAAAATTTTTTCTAATCATTGATTTGCGCATAATTTTGAAAAATAATTTTGCCTCCTCTTCGTAATTTCTTTTGGCAAAGGGTTGGATAATTTCAATTATATGATATCACCTAAACCACATCTTTTCAAATAGAGCGTTCTTCTATGATGTTTGCCCATTCAAATCTTTCTAATTTCAATTGTTTCACCATTAACAAAATTTCTACCCATCATGGCAATAATACAAAAAAAAAAAAAAAAAGATTTACGTACCTTGAAATTTTTTTTTTCGTTCTTGAATTTCTCGGCTTACCTTGCTCCTCAAGTGCAAATTCGAAACAGAATTTTCTCGTGATCGTTGTCTAATACCAATAATTTAACACAACAAGATCCCTCTTTTCAAATCGTTGTCCCAACTAGGGTCAATTTTGTTATACCCTAATTGTCAAACGAGTACTCCAAAATCAACTTCTCTTGTGGTCCAATCTTCAAAATCGGAGAACTCTAACACAATTTTCACGTCCAAGACCACAGTCTAAGACACTTCTTCTTCTCTAATTTTTGACAAACAATCCAGGATCAAACTCTTGAACCTAGAGCTCTGATACCAATTTCATAACACACAAAAAAAAAAAAAAATTTAGATTTAAAATTTCACGCAGCGGATCATATAATCGTGATACCACTTTGATGGAGTTAAAGCCAATTAATCAATTAATAGAACCAAGAAATAATATTTAAACCAAAATTTTATGAATAATACGGAAGTAGTATATTGCCAAATTCTCTTGTACCACAAACTTGAGAAATTTTTTTACTGATCTAATTCGCACACAAATAATGAAATAAGCCAAGAACTTTTAGAAGTAAGCCATAAGGCTTTCACGCACAAAACTAAAAATATATGAAGGATTAGATGAACAAATTTTGTGGGAGAATAAACAAACTTTATTTAATCACTTTTCAATATAATTTTCCTCAACTAAAATAACTAGACACAAGACCTTTAAATACATATCAATTTAATCTAAATTTTTACGAAATTCAACCAAAACAATTTCCTAACACTAATTAAATTAGGAAATAAATCCCTTACAAATTCAACTATTAAATATAATATAATAAAAACTTTCAAATCCTAATTAGATTTGGTTTTATATGCCAACAAGTATTCATTACATATACTATGACTACTTTTGAAAAAGAAATTGGTGAGAACTAGGAATTAAGTTGAAGAACGGAGACTTGTGGTGAATTATTATGTAGGAAAATGTCTTGGCCCCGTTAATAGCTTTTTTGTTGTAGCGGACTGGAGGAAGGGATAATGAGAAAGATGTCTCTGCTTTAGCTAGAATTTTATTGGTATTAGTTTATGATCGGGTTTTGGGCCTTCTTACTTTTATTAGTTTCCAATTTGATCTTTTGGGCCCTTTAGTCATAGTAGGTTGTGATAGGACATTTTGGCAGTTATATTAATTCGAAAACTGGTTGGATTTTAATATATAAAAATAAAAATCCGCTTGATCCGATCTGTTCTATCGAATTGGGTGCTCAATTTGTTTAGTTAATCAATCTGAGTTTAAAAACGTTTACTTAGTGGCCCTTTCATTTCTAACGGTTTCTCTTATGATATATTAGTCATGAGTTCGAATCAAAGGTAGGGATAATTTAAAAAAGAAAAAGAATGTTTTTTGTACATAATTATTTGATTTTTGACAATTTTTTTTGAATAAAGTTGAAGTTTATACCAAATACAATTACAGGAAGAAAATTTATATATGAATAAAGTTGGTTTAAATTTATAGATAAACATCTTAAACTATCGTACAAATTATACTAGTCAATAAATTGGACCATATCTAAGGTGTTGTTAATCTGTTTTGTGTTCTCTGTGCAGCCTATGTATATTCCTAGCATGATTACCAGTAATGATTCTGCTCGTCATATTACAGGTTGTTTGTTCTTGATAATCAGCCCTCGTTTACATTCTTTTCTTTTTGGTATGTATAAAGTTTATTTTGTTGTTTCTAATGTAAGCTTCGCATTTGGAATGGAAGGGCTCCCATGCCTCTTAATTGCTTCGAACACGCAGTGTTTCTTTTGACTTGTTGATCTGAAAAAGTCGAAGATTTGTTATATCCATTCCAGTTTGATAAAAATAAGGTAACAGAACCGGATATTATGGGATCTAAAATTTGTAATATCGGGCCGGTGAGTGTCCTACATGGTCCATATACAAGGGTATAATTTTGCATATTAGGCCTAATATTAGTGTTTTTTTTTTTTTTCCAATTCATAGGGATAGTTGTGTAATTAATATTCATTTTTTATTTTTTAAAGTTTTAACACTAAAAAATGTAATAATTGTACTGAGTCAAATGCCCGATCATCTAACCCACTTTTAGTAGATACCCGGTTGACCGAGTACCTTATGTATATGAATCAGATACTTGTCACTTTTTTCTCGATCTAATACAATTGGACCAAAAACTTAGTGCATTCCTATTTCGAACACATACTAGGATGTTTTTCTTCTGAGGGGACCAAAAGCAACTGGTATACACAAAGTCAGAATTTTGAAGTGTTAATTGCACTTTATTCCGATAAATAGGGATCAGTTGTAAATTAATCTTTGTGTTTATTTATTTACTCATTGCCCCCAAGACTTAATGGGGATAAATTTTTTATCGAGATGGAGTGATGAAATGACATACTATTGTGCATAATCTTTTTAGCTACACTTTAACACCCCAAAATTATGGTAAGTTACATTTTGGTACCCTCACTTTACAAGTATTTTTCCCTTTAAAGTTTAACGTGGTCACTTTTACATCTGACATTATTATAAAGTTTTTTTTTTTTTTGGGTGCTTTGGTATTGAGTGAATGAACTTTTTTGTTTTATTTTGTACAATTTTTTCATTCTATCATTTTCCATTCTCTCTATGTTATGTTTTTGTAAATTTAGAATATTTTTTATTTTATCTATTTTTAAACGGATTCATTATATGCATGATATTTTCCCATTAATGAATTATTTCCAAAATTTGGTTAAAAATATATATTTTTTATAAGTGATTGATGCTAGTTGTTGATAATTGTGAATCATTTAGATCAAATTTGGTTAAATATATATATATAATTGTTAAAAATATATATTTTTTATAAGTGATTGATGCTAGTTGTTGATAATTGTGAATCATTTAGATAGTATATCTAAATCCACCTCTTCTTGATTGAAGGAATTCCTATAGACCTAATGAACAAAGTAAATAGACCCAATACAAGTAAAGGGAATATCATAATATTGCCCGATTCGTAGAGATAGGAATAAAACCATTTTATATTCAAAATGAGCAGTAATAAAGGTATATGCGATATTCCCACTAATAAAAGCGGATCTTGATCCTTCTCCTGCTACTGATTCTATTAGGCTAGTAAACTCCTTTACTTAACTTATTAGCCGATCTAGTTCAATACATTCCGGTTGAATCTAGTCAATTAGAAACTCCCCTTTCTTCGCTTCAAGATTCGAGAACAATTCCTTCCCAGACTTAGTTTCGATCTTCGAACTTTGTCTCATACTCTTCTTAGCCAAGCACCAACTCCGTCTTAGTCTTTGTCGAAAGCTAGTCCCCGTTATCCTATCAATCATGGTAACGGATTGAGTCTTTCTCTTGTACTAAAAGATAAGTAAGTGTAATTCCCCCCTAAACAATAAAATATATTATAATAGACATGTGGAGGAACATATTTACTAGTTATATCATCTGCAATCGCTTGAATCTCGAGACGTTCTTCGAACCAATCATAGAATTTATTGAGATAGGCGGAGCTCCTCCTCTGAGAACCGTATATGAGACTTTCATCTCGTAAGTCTCCACATCTTATTGGTAAAACGGAATACTTGAAATTCAACAGTCCCTTTGTTTTCTTCTTTAAAAATAACTGAAATGAGTGTATTTTTTACCATAAAAGATTTCCCCTCTTCCCCTTTTTATACAAATATGGATTTTACCGATGAGTAATAATAATGATATTCATTTTAATGTGGTATATATAATAATTTGAATTTCTTTATGGACTCCTAATTTTATCAATTCACATTAATCAATCCAGTCTTAAATTAAATTTGATTCATATAGGTCAATTATGGAAAATCTTGTCTTAAACTCAAAAAAAGCTAAATTTATTTTTCTAAATTTTGTCTTCTTTTTAAATTTTACCTAAATTGATTAGCTACATTAAAGCTGCATGTTTTTTTAATAGTGGCTTTAAACTCAAAACCATTTCCATTAACAAAGTGACCCCCTATGCCACATCCAAAGTAGTAAGAAAATGGATCGAAACCAAAAGCTATTTCGTCCTTCACAATTCCAACAAAATGGTCCCCTCAAAATCTCAAATCTTTCTCTTATGGTAAGGAGAAAATTGACTTGATATCTGAACCTTTTAGACAGGTATTTGCTAAAAGAGAATCAAATTATTGGTACTTGAATCAGTTTGTTCATAAAAATTGTGTTCCAAAACTTAAAATATATATATATATATATATATATATATTACCACCTAATTACATAAATACTCCTATAAATGAGTAGGATAGGAGAAAAATCATTTAATATTAGGACTTAATATGTAAACTTATAAAATTGATTTAAAAGAAATAAAAAAATAATTGTTAATTACGCATATGCATATGTGAATGGGCATAGGAGTAAAAGTCCCTTATTATTTGGCCATATAGATGTGTACAATATGTAAAGTGACATAACTAATCTTATGTATACACTGGGTCGGATGCCTGGGTTGCAAATTATTGACTGCTAATCCTAATATCTGACCTGGTAACATTAACTATTTCAGCTATACAATTTTTATGGTTCGAAGTGGATTAGGCTAGCCAGCTTTTTGAGTAAGTGCAGTGACGAAGCCACATTCAAGTGAGGAGGGCATTTGACCCCCCCCCAAACTTTGAAAAAACTATAGAATAAGTAAGAAAAATATTTAAGTTTTTTATTTTATCCAATAACAGCACCATCTAAAATTTGTCAATTTTGTCTTTTCCTTTTCCTTTACATTGACCCCAAAATATTTGAATTCCTTAAATCGTATAATTAAAAATGATGTTATTTTCAAAATGAAAAATAAGTGTCATTTGAAAATGTAAAATTTCAAAGACTTTTCATGTTTAGCACATAAAGTGAACATATAATTTTTTCTTTTAAATGGAATTTTCAATTATATATTGTATAAAAATTGAGTATTATCAGACTATGTTTCTTTAGTTATAAAAATCGTTTATACTGCTACCATATTTTTTATTTTGAAAAAAAAATTTAGATAACCACCATCGAGTACTATAACTGGATGTAAAATTATTTATAGTATAAAAGAACTGTTTTTATTTTAACGATTGCTATCCTTCAAAGTCATCGCCCCCTAATACCAGGTGTTGCGCCCTATTTTTTGATGGGAAAAATGAAATGATGAGTATAAAGAATAAATAGGTATAAGAATAATAATAGTAATACAAAAATAAGGTCTAAAATGAGACTTATAAAAGTGACGTTAAAAGACCCAAAAATAATCTAGAATAGGGTTTTTTGAAAAATAAATAAATGAATAATGGAGTCGTCACCTGGTGTATGAAATGCATCGGGACACAAACTCAAATCTAAGGGAAAAGGAAAATTCATAAAGGTTGAGGAAAAAGATTTTAAAACACAAAAAATGAATTAAAATAGATAAATAAAAATAAGCAAAATAAGTTGAAAACCCTAAACTAAATAATGATGACTCCTAGTCCACGAAAACAAAAAAAAAAGGTTCGGGAATCCTATTGAGGAAAGGGAAGGCTAGCATACTCTAAAGGCAATCTAGGCATTCTTTCACCCCCGGTAAAACCAGTTGTGAAATTTAATTCATATTTCCTTAAAAATAGCCCTATTTTTTTATTAAGGTTGGATAGAATGAAATGAAAACAAATCAACGGTAAAAACATACATGGAAAACACGGGAGAAATGGAGCTCGCTGTTCTAATGTTGAACTAACACAAGAGGAAAAATTTTCTATACTAGCATGAGCAAAAGATATTTACAAAAGGAAACATACTAGAATAGAATAAAAAAATATAAGCATATAAAACACATAATAACATAAAAACATAATAATCTAGCGTGGAAGTCCTAACAAAAGTGGTGGTGTGAGAAATGTTGTTGTAGGCACCCAAAATTAACAACTCTCAATAATAATGTAGTAGTAGTGATCAAGTTCATCTCACAGAGAACGGAGTTAATGTCTTGTGCTAAACGAAAAACGGGGATTTTTGAATGCTTTTGAACTAAAAACTAAAACAATAAAATAACTAAAGGGAATTCGATGTAAGAAAAATCTTGGTTTCGGTCATATCCACCATGGCAATTTTACTATTCGATCCTTGACACACAAGATAATTCAATTTCCATATCAAGCACTAATTGAAGAATTAACCTATATTTCAATTCAAAGTTGATTCTTGTTTCTTTCTAAAGTTGGCTAATTTCAACACATGATCTAATTAAACCTAACTATTAATTTCATCCAGACATGCGCGAAAAATTAATTAATAGAAGCATTAAAATCAATAAGAACAATTAGACTAATTAAACATAAACACATGTGGTTATGCCAATTAGTTGATTATTTTCCCTAAATTCAAACACTAATCGAGTAATTATCAAATTTAGTTGCTTCACAAATTGAATTAAGCACACGCAATTAAAACAATCTAGCAATAGATTAATTCTAATAACTTAATTATATGCTCTGCAGCAATAACATGTTAAAAAGATCAATCATAAGATTCATCGCAGAAAAATATCAATAATTGATACAAAATTGAATAAATTCATGAACAAAAAGTGTCATGATATAGTAGAATTGACCATGGCTTCAAATTTCTCGACCAAGAAAAAGGATTTAGGCACTAAGTACCATGAAAGAATAACAAAGATTTTCTCAGCTGAAAACCCTAGCTAAAATAAGAAAATAAAGTCTCGACTCTCTTCTAATTACCCTACTTGGGGTATTTATAATGCATGCTAGGGTTACAATCATTGTCTAAGGATAAGACGTGAAATCGTAGAATTTTCCCATCTGGACTCGGCGCACACGTGTTGCCTAATTTGGGCGCATGTGCGCTGGTCCTTGACACTGAATTTCACTTTCGGTTCAATTTTGACCCTAATGTACTTAGAATTTGAGAAAGTGTAAAACAAAAAAGTTGTAGATCTCTCTCTCAAATTTCCAACGCATCTTGAATCACCTCAAGTTGAGTTTCTCACTGATTAACTTGAAGTTTTGACTCGAAAGTTACGCTTAAAATACGAAATAATATCTAGAATGGCTTCATACTCGTCCATGTTCCGTACCTTAGCATGTTCTTTCATCTTTTCTATCTTTTTCAACTCTTTTTTACTTTAACCCTACAAAAACTAAGAATAACCAAATTAAGCTCAATAACAACTCAAATCTTGCTTACAACACATAAAAACGTGGCAAATGATATATAAAATACAGCACAATTATGAATTTATCAAATTACCCCATACTTAGTCTTTGATCCTTCTTAAGCAAACATAAAATTAAAACATTTAAGCACAACAAAATTTGACTCAACATATTCCCTCAAATATCCCCATAAATAATCAATAATCAATCCACCAATCAGAGTAGTCAAAGAATCCAAGAGCTCAAATGATAATAAAAACCAAAACATGACATTTCTGTGTATGTGTGTATAACCATTCAAAAATTTAGAATTGAAAATATTTAGATTAAATCATGAAGACCCTCATAAAATTTTTTCTAAACATGCCATAGCTCACTCTTCTTACACCCTTCCACTAATTTAGACAACCGATTCTATTTAAATTAGGTAGGACTTTTAGCTTGAAATATAGGTTAGGATATTAGTTAGCCAAAGAAGGGAGAGGATATGACAAATAAGAACAAGAACTTTATAGTAATGGTGGCCACACATTAAATAAAACTTCTCTTCACTTGCAAAATATCATATGTCAACAATCCCACACTTGAGTAACAAACACCCATGAAAAAATTCCAAACAACCAATAATCATATAAGTTCCCCTTCTTCGAATTAGCCAAACATGCCAACCTCCCTCCGGACATATATACATCACATCATTATTTCATTTTTTATGTCCACTCACAGTACGAGTATCAATGATTGGAACTACCAGCAATATATAAACACGCAGGTACCAGATATGGGCACTACATGCAAATACAGGTACCAGTAATAGGCACTACCTGTATATATTAAAAACTCCCGTTATTATTATTCAATTTATTCAAAAAAATTTTCCAATACCCTATTTTGCTCCATAAATGTACACTACCACCTTTTCACAAACTTCCACCCTTATATCCCCTAAACATATAATATGCACCATAAAGCTCTTAAAGGAATAATTTAGGATGAACAATTAAAAGAAATATTAGCTCAATAAGGGTAGGTAAATTGGAGAATGATGTTTCTCTTCACAAGACTAAGGCCCAAATAAGATACTCAGAAATAAATTGTTAAAATAGCTGGCTAGAAAGGCCCAACAAACGAAAAAAAAACACTATCCTCATCTTTAAACTAAATCGGGTCGTCTAATAATTAGTTTCAAAAATGTAATAAAGTGAGTTTTTGGGATGCAACATAATTGAGTCTAAATAAATTTCTCTAAATATCTCAAATAAAAAATTAATGTATGGCTTAGTACTCAAAAGTCTTGAAAATCATGAATGGAAAATATTAACACCGACTACTCATTCATGCATGGTTCAATTAAAGATTTATTCTGCGGGGAAAAATGGAAAAAAATATATTAAGCAAAAATTTTCAAAATTTTTTCAAAAATGGTCAAATAATCCGTAAAAATTTTCAAAAATTTTGACAAGCTCCCAAATCAAAAGAAAAGTCAAAATATTGCAGCAAAATTGAGCAAAATACACCAAACTTAAAAATCCAAATACCTCACCCACCCACACTTAAAAATAAACAATGTCCTTAATACAAAAAAAAAAAAGCATGAAATGGGAAAAAGAAAAGTTTCTCTGGATTTAATTCATGTTTGGAGCACTATCCACTATAAATATCCCCGTGTCACGATTGACAGTTGGAGTAACACTAAACAAAATAGAACAAAACAAATAATTCCCTTGGGACAATAAGAAAAACAAAAATATTGTAGAAAAGAATCCTACAATAATTAGGAAAAAACTTACCTCCTTAAGAGAATACACGACAAAAATAAACGAAAACACCTTGACAAATATGAAACCTAAATGTCTAACCAGTAAAAACAACTTTTATTATTTGGAAACTATTCAAGAAATCAATTACAAAATTAAAAGATCATCAAAATGGCCTTAAACATAGGGCATTAAACATATAAAAGCTCAAGGTGCATTCGACCCCAAATCCTGCGGGAAAGACCATTTTATCAATTAACTTATCAATTAAGTTGATTTCCAACACTAACAACACAATAAAACTAAGTTAACCTTAAAAATAAGATAACAACAATAAAGTTTCAAAGTTAAATGAACAAAACAAAATTTAAATGAACATGGTTGCCTCCCATGCAGAGCTCCTTTATAGTCAATAGCTTGACTATGAACAAGATGGCCGAAACAACCATCTCTACACCAAAGAAAATAGAGTTCAATAATTTTCAACGGTCATGCATAGGCTTTCTGCTTGCAATTTCTTGCCATACACCTATTCTTAATCTCCTTTTTGGCTCCATCAGTGAGAAACTCAACTCTAAACCGCCTATCACCCCTAGTGCAGTTCACATGGACCCTATTGTTGTCTATGTAATTCACCAGCTTAACCTCTTCCTCATGACTCTTAAGAAACTCAAGAATATCGAATTCTTTACAAGTCACTTCTTGATTTTCAACTCTTAAGGTCGATCCATAACTGAATGTAAGGTATAATGGCACCACAATACAATCCTTATCAATAGCCAAGTGGTGATCCTTCATAGTAGTTAGAACCTCTTGTGCTTCCTCCACAACAAAGTCTAGTACCTTAATTGGCTCTTACTCTGGAAGGTCTTGAGGCATTGAAATCAGAAGCAATTAACTAGAATCACCCTCAATAGGCTTGTCATCTACTAATCCTATCTCTAGTTCTCGCTCATTTTCTTCGTCTTCTGCACTCTCAGTCACTTGAGATTCTAGTCTACTTATAGAAGAATTCAGTTGACTTAGTTGATGCTCCAAGCTTTGCAGACTAGCTCTTGTTTCCTGTTGAAATTGCAAAGTATTAGCAGTAAAAAATCAATTAATTCTTCCAAAGACTTACCGGTTTGGATATAAGGTTGTACTGTGGCAAAACGGATGTATACATGAAAGATCATGTGATGGATAATCCAACTTAGGATAATCTATCTATTCTTGATTGTACTTATACGTGTAAGGGTCATACCAAGGTTGTGGTGGTAATTGCTCGATAATGAAATTGGAACAATAAACCTCATGCGAATTAGTAACCATGATTGAGATCAAAAAAAGATCAAGTAATAAGTATACACAGTTAAATACAAAAATTTAAAGCACAAAAATAAATCAAACCATTCCTCGGCAACGGCACCAAAATTTTGGTGTGAGAAATGCAGTCGTAGGCACCCAAAATTAACAACTTTCATTGATGATTTAGTTGTGGTGAGTCAAGTTCGTCCCACATTGAATAGGGTTTATTCTTGTGCTAAATGAAAAAGGAGGGTTTTGAATGCTTTTGAACTAAAAACTAAAACAATAAAATAACTAAAGAGAATTCGATGTAAGAAAAATCTTGGTTTCGGTCATATCTACCATGGCAGTTTTACTAGTCAATCCTTGACATACAAGATAATTCAATTTTGATATCAAGCACTAATTGAAGAATTAATCCAAATTCCAATTCAAAGTTGATTCTTGTTTCTTTCTAAAGTTTGGTAATTTTTAGCACACGATCCAATTAACCCTAACTATTAATTTAGTCCAGACACACGACAAAGATTAATTAATAGAAGCATTAAAATCAACAAGAACAGTTAGACTAATTAAACATAAAAACATGTGGTTATGCCAATTAGTTGATTATTTTTCCTAAATTCAATAACACTAATCGAGCAATCATCAAACTTAGTTGCTTCACAGATTGAATTAAGCACACACGGTTAAAAGAATCTAGCTATGGATTAATTCCAATCACTTAATTATTCTACAGCAATAACAAGTTAAAATGATCAATCGTAAAATTAATCACAGAAAAATAATCAATACTTTATATAAAATTGAATAAATTCAAGAACAAAAAGTTTCACAACATAGTAGAACTGACCATAGGCTTCAAATCCCTCGACCAAGAAAAAGGATTTAGGCACTAAGTGCCATGAAAGAAAAACAAAGAATTTCTCTACTGAAAACCCTAGCTTAAATAAGAAAATAAAGTGTTGACTCTCTTCTAATCACCCTACTTGGGGTATTTATAATATATACTAGGGTTACAATCATTGTCTAAGGATAAGAACGTGAAATCATATGAAAAAGAGTCCAACCGGCTGAATAAATCTGCTAAAATCCAAAAAATACATAACACTGCTGTTTTAGGGGCACATGGGCTGCTTGATTGCATGCATGTGCGCCCTAGACAGTGCTAGAATTTTCCCATCTGGACTCGACGCACATGCGTTGCCTAATTTGGGCGCATGTGTGCTGGGCCTTGACACTGAATTTCACTTTTGGCTTCAATTTTGACCCTAATACACTTAAAATTTGCAAAAGTGTAAAACACAAAAGTTGTAGATCTCTCTCTTAGCTTTCCAACTTATCTTGAATTACCTCAATCGGACATCTATTTGGACTCAAAAGTTATGTTTAAAATACAAAATAGTATCTAGAATGGCTTTATACTCGTGAATGTTCTGCATCTTAGCATTTTCTTTTATCTTTTCCATCTTTTTCAGTTCTTTTCACTTTAACCCTACAAAAACTAAGAATAACCAAATTAATCTCAATAATAACTCAAATCTTGCTTATAACACATAAAAAATGAGGTAAATAATACATAAAATATAGCACAATTACGAACTTATCAAGCGGTTAACACATAACACATACCATATCTATTACAATAAGCTTTAGTTTCTTTTACAAAAAGTTGCCCCATCTCTGGGGTCAACGCTTATGCATACCTACATAAGGCATTACCCTATGTAAGTATTCTAAGAACGCAATAAATGAACAAAAAATTATAAAGCAAAATAAACAAATAGCAAGTAAAAACACATTTTACATATAAGAGAATTCAGAAACATACCTTTTGGAGCACAAAACTGTTTGTGGTTCTAACCCTAACATTAAAGATGAACAAATGGAAGTACGCCCTCCCTTCTATCCCAACACTAACAATGCTAAGAAGACAAAAGATAAACAATAATGACTCGAACAATAACAAGAATAATAAAAGCAATATAAACAACTAAAAAATTAGACCAAAATATCAAAAAGGAGTTAAATTATTGAAAAGAAAAGAACTTAATTGAAACAAAATCTAAACTCTAGAGACCATTTTGCAAAGTTTCTAAACAAATAAAAGTGCAAAAATGTAAGAAATCATGAAATTATAATGCCATAATAACAAATAATACAAAAAAGAAACTCAATTAGAACCATTCTCAACTTCTAGAGACTAAATTGCAAAACTTGCAAAGTTTTGGGGGTCAAAATACAATTTCAAAGAAGTTCGATGGTCAACAAGAGCAACATACAAAAGTTTATGACCCAATTGCCATTCTAGAAAGTTTTAGGGTCCAAAATGCAATTCACAAAGTTTTTGGACTAAAATAAAATTATAAAAAGATTTCAAGGACTAAAATATAATTTTAGAAAAGTTTAGGTACTAAAATGTAATTTTAGCAAAGTTTCAGGACTAAAATACAATTTTAGCAAAGTTTAGGGACTAAAATACAATTTCAATGCAATTTAGAAAATTTTAAGGACAAGAATGAAATACAATTTCAAAAAGTTTTAGGGCTTAAATGCAATTTTAGACAATTTTGGGAGCTAAAATGCAATTATAATAATCATCAATAACAGGCTTGAAATAATTCTAAAATTTTATTAATTTTCTATTGAACTAACCCAAACCAAATAAATCTAACACATAAATAACTATCAAGGCCCACGAAAATTTTACTGCCCTAGTAATGAAAGCCATGCAGATCCCAAAATAGAACAACTCAACATGCAAAACAAATCAACGAGGCCCAAAAGGAAACTAACCCATTAATGAAATACTTAACATGCTCATCAAAAAAATATGGCCCAACACAAAATAAATCAAATATGTTGAACAACTAAACAAACTAATAAGCATATGACCCAATCAAGCAAATATAGTCCGCCTAAAATAATCATTGGCCCAACACCCTTTTTACTTTGCAATCCCAAATTTACATCCAACAAGAACATTGAATATTTTCACTAACAAAAAGAAAAATAGGCCAAGCGCAATCAAAACAAAACTTTTAATGGCAGAAATTGGTTGTTTTAAAACTGCCAAGGTCAAAATAAAAGTTGAGAGAAAAACCAGATGATCAATATACAAAAAGGACTAAAAATAGTCTTCTTCCCAAATGACGCAGCCATGTGCAGCATTTTTTTCTATTTTTTAATCTTTTTTTTAAAAAAAAAAATTGTATCTATTTCAAATATTGTCGAAATCACATGAAATTCAAACTCCTCACTCAGTTTTTCGTGTCGATTATCATTTTGGGGTCAAAACAATCTAAAAGCAATCAGAAAGTGTTCAAAAGAGGCTTGGACAGCTAGGTCTCTTCTGCACCTCATAACCAAAATTCAACCAAATAGCATAAAATCAAACAACAACAAAAAAACAAAAACAAAAACAAAAACAAAAACTCCTCACAATACATAAATCACAAATAGATTCTAAGTTTATCAAAATCAATAATAACAATTTATTAATCAACATCAATAACAAGATTTACAAAAATAAAAATAGTACAACTAAAAAAGTGACTAGAACAATGAGAAAATATACTTGCCTGGTGCAAAATTAATTCAAGTAGTGGAAAATTTTCAATCATGGCTTGAATCCATCATTCTTTACTTTGTCTTTTAAACCTAAAAAAATAAGTAGAAAATTTTGAGAAATAGGAAGAAGTCTCTGATAAAAAAAATGTTGTAGTCTCTGATTTTTGTTGAAAGTGAAAATTAAATAGGAAGGGAATTGTATAAAGTGATAGGAATCAGGAGAGAAACGTATGAGAAAGGAAGAAAAATGAGGATGGATGTTGATAAAGGTTATCTTGGTGGAGAAGTTGTGAAGAAAGTAAAAAAGAAAATGGGGTGTGAGGTTATATAACCGTTGGTGTGGATTTTAGGAGAAATGGTTGGGTTAGGTGTAGTTAATCTATGTAGACCGTGATGTGATTGATACTCAAAATCCGAAAGACAATCTCGCCATTGACTTCAAAAAAATGATTATTTTATCCAAAAATGCGAATTTTTGTGAAATTGGGAGTTTGTCTCGAAAAATCCAGAAAACGTAAAAAAATTACCCCAATTTGACCCCTAACGGTAAAAAATGGGTCAAATTTCGGTGTCTACAACTTGCCTTTCTTTGTTAGAAGATCGAAGAGATTCCAGACAAAGATTGTAGACCATCAAAATTTGGCCAAGCTATCTAGCAAATAGATCAAATTGACATTACTTGGATAAGGATGGCAAACTATTAGGGCAATTAGGTGAAGCTCAGGTTAGGTATGGGAAGAAAAAATTTGAGTAAAGAAGAAAGTTAGCACTCATGGAGGATTCCACCATTTCAATTGCCACCACCATTGCTGCTTCCTACTCTATCTGTTACATAAATTGATATTCTTTAAGGAACAACACAAAGCTTACACTATGCTTCCATGCTTTTGGCTTAGCTATTTCTACGTACTTGTATCTCTTGAGCATCTTGCATTTTTACTTCAACCTTGAGATATGTAGTAGTTTTTTGTTAGATGTTTACTTGATTATTTGAAATTCCAACTTTTGGCACAAGAATGCTTTCAATGCCCTTGAATTTGATCACTTGGCATACTCCTCACAATGTAGGCATCAGATTCTTATTGTGCCTGGATGAAAAAGACATAACTCAAACCTGCCTCTATTTCTTTTCCACGGATGTCGAAATGAAAAGGCACAAGAAACAAAGGAAAAAACAAATACTGAATAATCGACTTTTTTTTTTTGGAAAAAAAGGTGACATAAACAATAACATAAAAAAACATGACATGGACTAATATAACAATAAAAGTACTAAAAATTGTGACCGAACTCTAATTGAGCTGCCTACGTATCCCACCTTGGGAATCAGGTCAAATGTAGTTCAGACTCAAAGTTGGAAGACATCAATGCAGGCATTGAAATGATAATTTGGGGTACTATCCTCCTGACAGATGAAACAACTAGTGATACTATCCTTCTAATGGACGAAATAACAAGGGATATTGTCCTTCCAGTGGACGACTTAATTAATGCTCAGGTTGTTGAGCTGAAATTGACAGCTTGGGATACTATTCTCGCAACGGACAACTCACATGAATGCTCAAACTACTAAGCTGAAGTTGAAATAACTAATATTTAAATGCCCAGGCTAGGAGGACTGACATTGCTTTGACTGAAATGAAATGCTCAGGTTGCTAAGCTAAAATTGAAATGACTGAAATTTAAATGCCCAGGCTGCTGGACTTAAATTGACAATTTAGGATACTGTCCTCCCGATGGACACCTGACATGAATGCTCAGGCTGCTGAGGTGAAATTGAAATAACTGAAATTTTAAAACCCAAGCTGTTAGATTAACATTAAGTTGACTGAAAATTGTAATGACTTGGGAAACAATCATCCTGACTGATGATTTACTTAAGATGTTCAGCCTGCTAAACTAAAATTGAAATGACTTTGAATTTTAAATACCCAGGCTGCTGGACTGACATTGTGCTGACTGGATTGAAATGCTCAGATTGCTAAGCCGAACTTGAAATAACATTGAAAGTTAAATGTCCAGGATGTTGGATGAACAGTACTGGAAAATGAAGTACATGACTAAATTTTAAAATTCTGAGCTACCTGGCTTTAATACGCGAAAAGATACAAGGTAAATTAAATATCCGAGCTGCCAGATAGAAATACTTTGAAAAGGTCTAGGTTGCTAGAATGAAATTGAAAAGAAAAGAATTATTTTGTTTAACATTCTGGGTTGCTAGATTGTGACTGAAAGAACAGATATTTGGCCTGTCAAATGGTGCACTAACCAGCATGTCTCGCTTACAATCAATATGGCTAAGCCAGGGATTAGTCAAAATACCACAACGAGATGCACATTGATAGGAATAAGCTTCTTGAAATGACTTATCCAACCAAACATAGTGTTAATTTAGGGCTGATCCTAGAACTAGAGGTGCAATGCAATAAAAATGGCTAAAATGAAAACAAAAGACATTACCTTATATTGAAGAAATGGTTATGAAACTAAGCAGTACTGACCTTACAATGATCAATCAATTAACAATGCCGCCATCACAATTTCGATTCCCTTTGCAAACCATATAAACATGGGATTTCCTTTTTTTTTTAGTTTTCCATTGGTGTACCGATGACATTTAGGAGAACAAATGCATTGTAGATAACTCCTGTCATAAGTACTGAACATCATCAGAGTCTAGCTCATTCAACAGAGGTGATTTTGGGGTCCTTCTTACTGATCCTATATCTGCAAATTTCCTAATGACACTTGGGATTGTCTTGATAGCATTTGCATTGATTTTGAAAAATGTTGACATAAACTAAACAAAAAACCCGGACATGTATGCAATATAAATACTATGCAAATGTTGTTTGGTTTCACTTGAAATATTGTTGTAGGCACCCAAAATTAAACAATTCTCAATACACATTATAATGTAGTAGTGGTGAGTCAAGTTCGTCCCACAGAGAGCGGAGTTTATTCTTGTGCTAAACTAAAAAGAGCGATTTTGAATGCTTTTAAACTAAACACTAAAACAATAAAATAAATTGGAGAAAATTCAATTAAAAAAATCTTGGTTTCAGTCATATCCACATGGCAATTTTACAAGTCGATCCTTGAGACACAAGATAATTCAATTTCCATATCAAGCACTAATTGAAGAATTAACCTGAATTCCAATTCAAAGTTGATTCTTATTTCTTTCTAAAGTTCGCTAATTTTAAACAAGTGATACAATTAACCCTAACTATTAATTTAATCCAGACACGCGCCAAAGATTAATTAATAAAAGAATTAAAATCAACAAGAACAATTAGACTAATTAAACATAAACACACGCGGTTATGCCAATTAGTTGATTATTTTTCCTAAATTCAACAACACCAATCTAGCAATTATCAAACTTAGTTGTTTCATAGATTTAATTAAGCAGCTTACACGCAGTTAAAACAATCTAGCTACAGATTAATTGTAATAACTTAATTATTCTGCAGCAATAACAAGTTAAAAAGATCAATCATAAGATTAATCATAGAAAAATAATCAATACTTGATATAAAATAGAATAAATTCAAGAATAAAAAGTCTCACAACATAATAGAATTGACCATGGCTTCAAATCCCTCGACCAAGAAAAAAGGTTAAGGCACTAAGTGCTATGAAAGAATAACAAAGAATTTCTATGCTTAAAACCCTAGCTAAAATAAGAAAATAAAGTGTGGACTCTCTTCTAATCACTGTACTTGGGGTATTTATAATGAATACTAGGGTATTATTCATTGTCTAAGGATAAAAACGTGAAACGTATAAAAAAGAGTCCAACCGAGCGAAGAAATCTGGCAAAAATTCAAAAAATACGTAACTCTGCTGTTTCGGGTACACATGCGCTGCCTGAATGTGCACATGTGCGCCCTAGGCAGTGCTGGAATTTTTCCTTCTTGAGACTCGGCGCATATGCGTTGCACAACCCCAGTGCATGTGCACTGGGCCTTCACGTTTGGCTTCAATTTTGACCTTAATGCTTTTAGAATTTGGAAAAACTCAAAACATGAAAGTTGTATCTCTATGTCTTAACTTTCAAAAACATCTTAAATCACCTTAATTGGAGCTCATATAAGAAAGTTATGCTCAATCTATCAAACTATGTTAGGATTGCTCCTCACCAATGCATATTTTCCAACTTTGAAATTCTGAACAAGGTGCCTACAGAATCTTGGAAAACTCAAAACAAATCTTTAATAGCTTTCCAAATTCTCCAAAATCACAGCAATTGGAACTCTAACAAGAGAGTTATGCTTGATCTGCTAAACTATATCCAATTTGCTCCGCGCCAGTGAATGTTTTCCTCCAATATTGTGATCCATTTTAACTCATTCTTCACTCAAACCTTGCAAAACTCAAAATAAATTATTTTAGTTCATAATTACTCAGTTCTTGCTCAAATTATATGTAAAAATGGTACTAAACAGCACATAAAATATATCATATTTACGAGCTTATCAAATACGCCACACTTACTTTTTGATCGTTCTTGAGCAAAACATATAAATAAACATTTAAGCATAATAAAACTCCACCCAACATATTCTCTCAAATATCCATATAAATAATCAATAATCAATCCACCAATTAAAGCAGTCCAAGAACCCAAGAGCTCAAATGCCAATGAAAACCAAAACATGAAATTCGTGTGTATTTGTGTATAGCCATTCAAAAATTTAGATTTGAAAATATCTAAATTAAATCATGAAGACCCTCTAAATTTTTTCTAAACACCCCATAGCTCATTCTTCTTACACCCTCCCACTAATCTGGACAACCGATTCAATTTAAATTTAGTTAGGACTTTTAGTTCGAACTATAAATTAGGATATTTGTTTGCCAAAGAAGGGAAAGGATATAACAATTAAAAACAAGAGCTTTATAGTAATGGTGGCCACACATTAAAATAATATAAACTTCTCTTCACATGCAAAATATCATGTATCCGTAACCCCACACTTGAGTAACAAACACCCATGAAAAATTCTGAACATCCAATAAGCATATAAGTCCTCCTTCCTCGAATTAGCCAAAACATGCCAAGATTCTTCTGGACATATATATATCACATCATTATTTTAATTTTTTTATGTTCGGTCATAGTACGGGTACCAGTGGTAGGCACTACCTGCAACATATAAACACGCAAGTACTAGTGATGGGCACTACCTGCAACTACAAGAACTTCCATATTTATTGTTTTCAACAATTTTTTTCAATACCCCATTTCGCTACATAAACATACACCACCCACTTCTTACAAACTTCCACCTTTATATCCCTTTAACATAAAATGTGCATCGTAAAACTCTTATAGGAATAACTTAGGTTAAAATAATTAAAAGAAGCATTAAATTCAATGAGGGTAGGTAAATTGAGTTTAAGTGAAAGAAGGAGAATGATGTTTCTCTTCACAAGAATAAGACTCAAATAAGGTACTTAGAAATAAATTATTAAAATGGTTAGCTAGAAAGGCTCAACAAATGAAAAATGCACTACCCTCATCTTCAAACTAAATTAGATCGTCTAAGAATTCGCTTCGAAAATATAGTAAAGTGAGTTTTTGGGATGCAACATAACTGAGTCTACATAAATTTCTCTAAATATCCCAAATAAAAAATTAATGTACAGCTTAGTGCTCAGAAATTTAAAAAAGCATGAATGGAAAATACTAGCACCAACTACTCATTCATGCATGGTTCAATTAAAGATTTATTATGCAAAAAAATGGGAAAATACGTTGAGCAAAAATTTTTGAAAATTTTTCAAAAATTTTGACAAAATCTCATATCAAAGGAAAAGTTAAACTATTGCAGCAAAATTGAGCAAAATACAACAAACAACTTAAAAATCCAAATAACTCTCCCACCCCACACTTAAAAATAAGCATTGTCCTCAATGCAAAAATAAAAGCACAAATGATGGGAAAAAGAAAAGCTTCTTTGGATTTAATTCGTATTTGGAGCAGTATCCACAATAAATATCCCCTTGTCGTGAATGAAAGATGGAGTAACACTAAACAAAACAGAACAAAACAAATAATTCACTTGAGACAATAAAAAAATAAGAATATTGTCGAAAATAATCCTACGATAATTAGGAAAAAACTTACTCCATTAAGAGAATACACGACAAAAAGAAATGAAAACACAATGAAAAAATGAAACCTAAAATGTCTACCCAGTAAAAACAACTAAACTGTTCAAGAAATCAATTGGAAAATTAAAAGATCAATAAAATGGCCCTAAACATAGGGCATTAAACATATAAAAGCTCATGCATCATTTGGCCCCAAATCCTGCTGAAAAGAAGGAAAATGTGGAAATGTCGACGGGTCTTCTCCCCACTCCGTTTGAAAGGACCATTTTATCAGTTTAACTTATCAATTAAGTCGATGTCCCTCACTAACAACATAATAAAACTAAGGAGCTAACCCTAAAAATAAAATAAGCAAAAGTAAAACTTTAAAAACAAATAAATAGAATAAAATGTAAATGAACTTGGGTTGCCTCCCATACAGCGTCTTTGTTTACTGTCATTGGCTCGACTTTGAACAAGATGGTCGGAATAACCATCTCTATACCAGAGAAAAGAAAGCTCAATAATTCTTAGCAATCGTTCATAGGCTCTCTCTGAGTAGTTTCTTGCCATATACTTATCCTCAACCTCCTTCCTAATTCCATCAGTGTAAACTCAGAACCACCTATCTCTCCTAGTGCAATTAACTTGGACCCTATTGTCCATCCAAGTCAGCTTAACCCCTTCCTCATGAACCTTATGAAACTCGAAGACATTGAACTCTTTATAAGCCACTTCTTAATCTTCAACTCTTAAGGTTGATCCATAAGAGAATGTAGGGTATACTGACAGCACAATACAATCCCTTTTAATAGCCAAGTAGTGATCCTTCATAGTGGTTAGAATCTCTTGTTGCTTTTTCCATAGCTAAGTCTAAAACCTTGATTAGCTCTTGCTCTGGAAAATCTTGAGGCATTGACATCGGAGGCGATGAACTAGAGTCACTCTCAATAAGCTTGTCGTCTACTAATCCCATCTCTAGTTCTTGCTCTTTTTCATCATCTTCTCCACCCTCAATCACTTGAGATTCTAGTCTACTTATGGAAGAATTCAGTTGACTTAGTTGATACTCCAAACTTTGTAGACTGGCTCTTATTTTCTATTGAAATTGCAAAGTATTAGCAACTAACAAATAAATTAATTCTTCCAAAGACTTACTGGTTTGGATATAAGGTTGTTGTGGCAAAATTGGATGTATACACGGAAGATCTTGTGATGGATAATCAAAACTCAGGATAATCTATCCATTCTTGATTTTACTTATACGTGTAAGGGTTATACCAAGGTTGTGGTGGTAATTGCTCGATGATGAAATCGAAACAATAAACCTCATGCGATTTGGTAAGCATGATGGAGAATCCAAAAGAGATCAAGTAATTATTATGCACAATTAAACACAAAAATTTAAAGCACAAAAATAAATCGATCCATTCCCTTGCAACGGCGCCAAAATTTTGGTAGAATGCTGTCGTAGGCACCCAAAATTAATAATTTTCAATAATAATGTAGTAGTGGTGAGTCAAGTTCGTCCCACGGAGAACGGAATTTATTCTTGTGCTAAACCAAAAAAGGGGGTTTTGAATTCTTTAAAACTAAACACTAAAACAATAAAATAAACAAGAGAGTTATGCTTGATCTGCCAAACTATATCCTATTTGCTCTACGCCATTGAATGTTTTCTTCCAATATTGTGATCCATTTTAACTCATTCTTCGCTCAAACCCTAAAAACTCAAAATGAACTATTTTAACTCATAATTATTCAATTATTACCCAAATTAAATTAAAAACGGAGGTAAATGACACATAAAATATAAGACATTTACGAGCTTATCATTGTTAAAACAAAATTTAGGTAAAATAAGGCATGTTTCTACCATTTCTCAAAGATGTTGAATATAAATTTTTTATTTGACTACTCTGATCATGCTCATTTGATCCTTTAGATGTCATATTTCTCAATCTCTGACATTGCAATTGAATGATCAATATTAGGAAAAAATCCCGCCAAACCATGGTCAACAGTTGTTCTAGGCACCTTCTCGATTTCCCGTTGATTCTTATTGACAGGTTTCTGCACTCGAATCCTTATCTCAACGCCCTTTTGGGTTTTCATTTAAACCTTTTTTTTTTGCTTCTTTTTTTTTTTAAGAAAAGGAGCCCTTCTGGGTTTTCACCTTCAACAAAGAGAAGAGGATTTTTTAATCTTCCATTTAATTGATTAGGAAAGATCAGCTAATATTATATACCACTTGACCCTCAAATTTTCCTTCCAAATTACTGCAAAGAATAGAGGACGATAACATTTCGGCTTTTATAACAGAGTCAAGTTTGGGTTTAAGTATTATTAAGGCTGGAAAAACAGCTTATACGAGCGAGTTCAAGTAACCTGAGATCAATTTTTCCAAAAAAATTGCCCCATTATGAAGTACAAACTTTTTCTTTCCTATTTTTCTTTTCTTTGGATTTTGTTTTTTTATTATTTATTGTTTTTTGCAATACTTATCTATCAAAAACAAATTTGCCCCAGTATTGGTGAAGTTTTGTTAATACTTATTAGCCTTTTTAGCTAGGTACTTCTTGGAATTTTGCCCCAATATAGGGTGTGATCTTTAGGGATTGCCAAATGAAAAAATTTCTTTGAAAGCTGAAAGGGAAAAACTAGGAAAAAATATATATAGGGAAAAGAAAGAAGGCCCGCTCTTTGCAGCATTTTGAAAGTAAAATTTTCAAGGTCAAATATAGAATCTTTTTACCATACCAACATTAATTGGTTGACAAAATACCTGACCATCCATTTCTATGAGAATTAAGGCCCCACAGATAGTACCTGATAAGTTCATAATTGCACTATTTTTATGTGTCAATTATCACGTTTTTATGTGCTGTATTCGTAAGCAAGATTTGAGTTATTATTGAGCTTAATTTGGTTATTCTAAGTTTTCGTAGGGTTAAAGTGAAAAGGAGTTGAAAAATATGAAAGAAAATGCTAAGGGCGGAACATGCATGAGTATGAAGCCATTTTGGATGTTGTTTTGTATTTCAACCATAAATTTTGAGTCCAAGATTTGATTGAGATTATTTTGGATGATTTGGAAAGATGTTTTAGAGTTCTACAACTTTCATGTTTTGAGTTTTCCATGATTCTAAAGGCATCTTGTTCAGAATTGCAAAATTGAAAAATGTGCATCGGCGAGGAGTGATTCTGACACAATTTGGTATATTGAGCATAACCTTCTTATCTAAGCTCCAATTGAGGTGATTCAATATTTTTTGTAAATATAAGACATAGAGCTACAACTTTCATGTTTTGAGTTTTGCCAAATTCAATCTGTATCAGGGCAAAATTGAAGCCGAAAGTGAAGCCCAACTTACATACGCTGGGGTTGTGCAGCGCGTATGTGCGCTGTGACCAGAGAAGGAAGTTCTAGCTCTCCCTAGGGTGCATATATGCCCAAAATAGGCAGCGCATGTGCGCCCGAAATAGCAGTATGTGTATGTTTGGGTTTTTGGTAGATCTCTTCGCCCGGTTAGACTCTTTTTTCAGCCGATTTCAAATTCTTATCCGTAGACCTCAATTGTAACCCTAAGTACTCATTATCAATACCCAATTTAGGGTGAGAGAAGAGAATCGACACTTTATTTTCTAGTTTTATCTAGGGCTTTCAACAGTAGAAAATTATTGTTCATTCTTTTATGGCACTTTGTGCCTAAACCCTTTTCTTGGTCGAGGGATTCGAAGCCATGGTCAATTCTACTATGTTGTGAGACTTCTTGTGCTTGAATTTATTCAATTATATGTCAAGTATTGATTATTTTTCTATGATTAATTTTATGATTGTTCTTTTTAACTTATTATTGCTTCACAATAATTAAGTTATTAGAATTAATCTATTGCTAGATTACTTAGTTTTAACCGAGTGTGCTTAATTCAATCTGTGAAGCTACTGAATTTGATAATTATTTGATTAGCGTTATTGAATTTAGGGAAAATAATCATCTAATTGGCAAAATCGTGTGTGTTTATGTTTACTTAATCTAATTGTTCTTGTTGTATTTAATACTTCTATTAATTAATCTTTGGTGCGTGTCTGGATTAAATTAATAGTTAGGGTTAATTGGATCGTGTGTTAAAAATTAACCAACTTTAGAAAGAAACAAGAATCAACTTTGAATTGGAATTTAGGTTAATTCTTCAATTAGTACTTGATATATAATTGAATTATCTTGTGTGTCAATGATCAACTAGTGAAATTGCTATGGTGGATATGATCGAACCAAGAATTTTCTTACATCGAATTCTCTTTAGTTATTTTACTTTTTTAATTTTTAGTTCAAAAGCATTCAAGAAAACCCCCTTTTTCATTTATTACAAGAATAAACTCCGTTCTCTATGGCACGAACTTGACTCACCATATACTACTACATTATTATTGAGAGTTTTTACTTTTGGGTGCCTACGATGATAACATTCTACCAGTACCTTTTTAACAATGAACAGTCCATGCCAGTTGGGTGTAAATTTGCTTTTGGCCTCTTCTTAAACAGGCAAAATTTGCTTCAGAACCTTATCTCTAATATCAAATTGCCTAGGTTTGACCTTTTCGTAGTAGGCATGAGCCATGCGCTGCTGGTAAAACTGTCCATGACAAATAGCATTTAATCTCTTTTTATCAATAAGAGAAAACTGTTCATGTCTTACTTTAACCCATTCTGCATCTTCTAACTTTGCTTCCATTAGAATACATAAGGATAGAATTTCCACTTCTATAGGTAAAACTGCCTCCATTCTACACATAAGAGAATAGAGTGTTGCACCAGTAGAAGTTTGGATAGCAGTTCTATAAGCTAACAATGCATAGGGCAGCTTTTCATGCCAATCTCAATGCGCATCAACCATCTTTCGAACGATTTTCTTCAAATAATAGAATCTTATTGACAGCCTCCATCGCTCTATTTATCTTAGGCCTGTAAATGACAAAATTGCGTTGTTTTATCTGAAATCATTCACAGAATCCATCTTGTTCAAATTCTTGGTATTGTCCGTGACCATGATCTATGGTAGGCTGAATCAACACATGATTTTCTTCTTGAGGAAATCTGTTACCACCTTTTTGGTTACATGCTTGTATGATTTTGCCTCAACCTACTTGGTGAAATACTCAATGGCAACCAAAATGAATCTATGTCCATTCGACGCAGGGAAGATCAATAGCACCAATGACATCTATTCCCCAGGCTGAACTTCACCATGGTGCAGTCATACCATGGAGCTTTCTTGGAGAGGCATATATCAAACCTCCTTGTATCTAACACTTTACACACTTTCGGACTAAATCAATGCAATTATGTTCCATAGTTAATCAATAATGCCCCATTCTCATGATCTTCTTTGAAAGTGAATGCCCATTCAAATGAGGACCACAAAAACCACTATGCATTGGATTCTTGAATGATATATCGGGCTTCTTTGGCATCCACGCATATTAACAATCCTAAATCAGTTGGCCTTTTGTACAGTACTTCTCCATTTAGGAAAAATCTCATCGATATTCAATGCAAAAAATTCTTGGCAATTGCATTAGCCCCAGGAGGATACAACCCCATTTTTAGATACTCCTTGATATCATAGTACCAAGGAAGATCATCAAATTCTTCATCAATTGATAAACAATGTACTGGCTTCTCTTGCACCTAAATAGGCATAAGTTCAATTACAGTATTATCTGGATGGTTGATCATGGAAGAAAGGGTAGCCAATGCATCAGCAAAAGCATTTTGGCTACGTGAAACATGGGTAAAGTTCAAAGTATTGAATTGCCTGCCCAAACTGAGTAAATTGCAATGGTAAGGAATGATCTTTACATCATGAGTCAACCATTTTCCCAAAGTCTGTACCACTGAAAGCCTCTAAGTCTTTAATATCCATGTCCAGTGTCATTCTCAATCAAGACCGTGATACAAGCTTCATATTTGGCCATATTATTGGTGCAAGGAAATTTCAATTTGGCTATAGCAGGGTAATGCTTTCATTCAGGAGACACCAAAACAACTCCTATTCCCACTCTGAAGGAACTGGATGCACCATCAAAGAACAATCTCTAACCCGAATATTCTTCATTCATAGCCTCTACAATTCCTACAAACAAAACTTCTTCATCTGGGAAGTAAGTATGCAGAGGCTAATAGTCTTCTTTTGTAGGGTTTTCTACCAAATTATCCCTATCCTTGCACTTTGATTGCCTTTTGGGTGGTGTAGACAATGTCAAACTCAATTAGGATTATCTGCTATTTAGCCATGCGTCTAGTTGGTATTGTTTTATCCAACAAATGTCTCAAAAGGTCTGACTGAGAAATCAAATAAGTGGTATGACCTAGCAGATAGTGTCTCAACTTTTGTGCTACATAGGCCAAAGCACAATAGGTTTGTTCCAAAAATGAGTGACCTCATATTTGGGATGAATTTCTTGCTCAAGTAATAAATGGCTTGCTCCTTTCTACCAGATTCATCATGCTGTCTAAGAACACATCCCATAGATCCATCCAACACTAAAAGATACATGATTAGTGGCTTTCAAAGCATTGGCGGCACTAAGATGGGAAGATTCAACAAATAATCCTTTATTTTATAAAATGCGTGCTGACAATCTTTATTCCAATCTATTGGTGCATTTTTCTTCAATAGCTTAAACAAAAGCTCACAAGTAGGGGTCAATTGCACAATGAATCTGCCAATGAAGTTAATCTTTCCCAAGAAACTTTTGACATCTTTTGCATCCTCAAAATTGGCATATCTCTTATTGCTTTAATTTTGATAGGATCAACCTCAGCACCCTTCTTGTGACTATAAATCCCATACCATTCTTGCTGACTATAAATCCCAGGAGTTTTCATACTGGTGCCCCAAGTGCACACTTTGCGGGATTTAGTTTCAAATTATATTTTCTCAATCTTTCAAAATGCAGTGTTTGAACTTCTTTTAATATGCCAAGTGATCCTCTACTTTCTTTGATTTGACTATGATATCATCCACGTATACTTCCATTTCTTTGTGAATCATATCATGGAACAGTGTCGTCATAGTCCTTTGGTATGTGACCCCGATATTCTTCAATGCAAATGGCATCACTCTGTAGCAGAAAGTTCCTCATGGGTAATAAATGCAGTTTTTTCACTATCCTTCTTCTGGAAAGCAATCAACGAATGAATCAATTTCATGTCCTGCTGTGTTTTCCAAAATGATATGCATAATTGGTGACGAAAAGTCATCTTTCGAACTTGCTTTATTCAAATCTCGAAAATCCACACAAACCCGCACTTCTTCTAACTTCTTTGGAATAGATACCATGCTTGAAAGCCAGATGGGATAAAAAGATACAATGATAATCCTGGCATTGAACTGTTTAATTATATGCTCTCTAATTTTAAGACTCATTTTTGGCTTGATTGCGCAGTTTCTTCTTTACATTTGCACATCATTATGATCTATTGGCAACTTGTGAACAACAATGTCAGTTGCAACTCTTGACATATCATCGTATGACCAAGCAAATGCATCTCGAAACATTGTCCAAAATTCAATCAACTCCTCACGCTACTGTTTGTTCAAATGTACACTGATCCTAACTTCTTTCATTTCTGTCTCAGTGCCAATGTTAATGGCTTCTGTTTCGTCCAGGTTAGGTTTAGGTTTCTTCTCATATTGTTTTAAGCCCCTATGAATGGGATCAAATTCATGTTCAATATCACTTTCATCTTTTTCTACAGTGAAATGAATTAAGATAGAGAGGGATATTGAAGTTGCAATTTTCAAATCCAAGAATAGAGACATTTTGGCGATCGAAAACATTAATTCGAAGTCATATAAGAAACAAATAGAACAAAAACTGACAGGAATCAACTCAACTTTTATTGATAAACATGTACTTTACAATGCATACTTGCATTTCAAAAATATCAAATTTAAATGTCTAGACCTTACTCTAATTGTACTTTATTTTAAATCATAAAACCAAACTCACTCAAGGAAATAGAAAACTTTTTCCCTTGAGTGTCACTTTATTAAAACAAAAGAAGAAAAAAACTACAAATTCAACATAAAAGAAAGGTTGTGCAAGAAAAAAAATGCATCAAAAGATAATCCCGTATGCTTTTACCTAAACTCCTTCTTGATAGGAAGATATTCCTCCATCCAATTGTTCAATGCTCTTTCCTCCATTAGAGCCAAACTAGATGCAGTAGAAGGCCCTTCGATAGATGTCATTCTAATAAACAACTAACTCATCCTTTCTTCAAAGTCAGTCTTAGTTTGTTCCTATTTTATTTCTACAATGATTACCATAGATACCTTGGGAAAACTATAGCTCAATGGTGAGATGCATATCAGAATTTGTTTTCCTTCATTTTCTATCATTTTCTTTTCATTCATATCTCTTCTTTCCTTGTCAGTTGGGTGAAAACCAAACTAAATATGTCTTGTTGAAACGACAATTCAACATAAGCCCAAAGGATCTATTATACCTTGCAAATTCCTTCCCAATCCTTTGTCATGCTAATATCCTCCTTTACTCATTCTTTTACAGTCATAAGGCAAGCATCAGACAGTATAGGCTCTATGGGTGATTTTCCTTCAAGAACAAAACCAACTGAAATTATGTCCTTCGTTCTATATAAAGATTGTGGAGCATCAGTCCCCTCTTCAAGTGACTTGGAAGTAGTGTGTACCATCATATTTTGGTCATCCTAGGCAAAAATTCTGATTTGCTTGTTGTTCTTAACAAACTTGATCATTTGATTCACTGAGGATGGTACCACACCTGAAACATGTATCCATGGTCGTCCCAAAAGTAAATTGTATACCACGGTAAATCCCATAACCTAAAAGGTAACTTGATACTAAGTCTGCCTCACCCATGGTATCCTTCCGAGTACCGTCAAAACCTTGTACAAAATTAGAAGAATGGCGCACTACAGATTTAGAGAAATCCAATCTTTCCAAAGTCGACGAAGGACGCCTTTTACATATATTCAATACAGAACCATTATCAACCAAAACCCTAGGTAGGTGTTTCCCATTGTAGCTCACAGAAATATAAATGGCTTTGTTATGACCGATTCCCTCTGGAGGTAACTCGCCTTCAGAAAAGTGATCTGATTCGTGGCTAGGACATCCCCCACCAAATTGGCTAGCTTCTTCTTAGGAATATCTAAGGAACATGTGACTTATTCAATACTTTTAACAAAGCATCCCAGTGCAATTTTGAAGTCAGTAACAAGTTGAAGATAGAAATTTGTGGGGACATCTTCCCTAACTATTCTACCACTACATACTCACTTCTTTTCAATAATCTCATAAATTGTTCTGCTTGTTGCTCACTCACTAGTTGCTTTGGCAGCTGAGTGCTTTCCTTTCATTTTTAAGAAATAACCACCTCGAGATCTGGGATTATCCAGCCTAACCTTGTGATGATTGACACTTTTTCTTCAAGGATCACATGCCCTCCTAATGTCATAACTAGATGGGCATAGTTCCATAGCACCTGAGTCATATCCGTCACCACTGATTATTCTGGAAATTCTACGATCACTGGCTGAGGCATATCTAGCTCAAAAGATGGTATCGAGCACAAATGGCTCGTCGGAGAAATTTGTTATTGGTGGGATTGCTTTCAATACAAAGGATCCTTCAGCAACAGTGCACGGTTTCTTCATTTTTCTCGACATTATATCTTCCATGTACCAACCTGCTAATTCTTTTTCCTGAAAGCATTTTGCTCAATCCAATATGATTCATCTCTACAGTCCCCACTAACTCTTCTTCCGACACAATGAACTGAGTAGGATCTCTAAATTTCTTATCCAGCATGACCATTCAAATTGTATTTGAATGTTGCGGCAAAGGGTAATTGTTGACATTGGGTCTATTCTCTTCTCCTGAAAACTATATTTCCTGTCTCGATCATGTCGAATTTTATATTTTAAGGCCCAACAATAACTGGTATGATGTCCAGGACCTCACGAGTGATATGCATAAAAGGTTTGAAGAAGGATTATTGTTTCTTAGGACCTTTTCGGAGTCAACAGGCTTGTAAGGGATCGTGCCAATCTTTCCTACTGCTTTTAATTGCTCATAAACCTGACCCAAGGGTCTTCCAAGATCAGTAATAATTTGGTATCTTCAAGGCTATTGTTGTGGTTGGTTTTGAGGTACTGATTAGGGTAGGCATTTTGATAGATGGGTCAGGGATTATTTTGGAAATTTGGAGCAAAATTGTTCTGAAAAGTAAGTCTAGGATTGTGATAGGTTTGTGGGTAATTTCGGTAATTGGGCCAAGGATTGGTTGGGTATGAAACTAGCCAGGAATGAGGAACAGTAGGTTGGTAGTAGGGACGTGGAGCTGATAGGTAGTATGGGGCTGGGTTGTAGGCTCGGGATCTTGGTTACATAGAATACCCCTGATCCAATACAAAAGATACCTCCTTGTCAGATTTCTTCATAGGCAGCTTCTTCTGCCCACCTCTGCTTTGAAGGGATTCAACTTGCATCTTAATTACTGACACCTGGTACACGTCTACCATTTTTTTACTCTAAATTTCCCTTTCAACAACATCTTCTTGTAGAATCACTTCAGAAGATGAGATTTCCAATAGCACCTATAAGAGAGGCGTAATATAGTGGATCTTGTGCAACAATAAAAATCTTGACCATTTCAGTTTCATTCATTAGTAGCATTACTTTTGCTGCTGTCATTCTCCATCTCTGGGCATAAAATTTAAACTTCTTAGAGGGCTTTTTCTTCAGCTGTAACAAAGAAAATCAATCCAGCACTAAATTTCTATTGAACTCGTACTATTTTATGAATGCACTAGCCAAATTAGACCATCTTCAAAATCTCTTGAAATCCAACTTCAAAAACCATTCCAATGTATCTTCTTCCAAACTTGTCCCAAACAATCCGATGGCAACCCTTGGATCATCCGTCGGTTTATCCAAAAGATTGCAAAACATTTCAAATACATTACAGGATCCTCCATTGTCTTCATATTTAGAAAAGTCCGGAATCTTGAACTTATTGGTATTAGTTGAGTATTTGGGAAAAGACAAAGATCATCATAGTCTATACCCCCGTACTTGTCCATTCCTTGTGACTCTTTGATGAATTCGTCGAACAAAAACTCGTTATCAAGTGGTATAGGTGGATATTTCTTTGCTGTTGTAATTGGCTTATTCAAATCCAACTCAAATGGTACTATTTTTATAGGAGGAGGCATGTGTTCCAGGGTAGGCTGGTTGCACTAGTCTCAAGATTATGATAATTGGTATTTTGATTTGCAAGAAAATGTGCAATTACTTGACTGTGGTTTGAGACCTCATTTAACACACTAGTGATCTTAGCAAGCACTTGATCCATCTATGGCCTTAAAATAGCTATTTCTGAAGCCTGATTTTGTGTTGAGCTTCTTGATATTTCTGTTCGGTCACTCATGTTTATATGGGCATGCCGGGCTCGAGACCTTGTGAGGATAGGGCTTCTGTGAAATGAAGCAATGATTTAAGACAAATACTTGAGATTTAAGAGACAGGCCTGTTATAAGAACAAATATCACATTAGCCTTTCTTTTGTTAGATTCCTTAGGTGGCCCATTGGGAGCCTGTAAAAGAAAAACATTAAAGTTATGAAAAGATCAAAATTGAAAACATGCATGTCCTGTTGGGGAACCCTTATTTTGACAAGGGTAGGCCTAGAATGATACACTTCCTTCGGGGTAAGGCCCTATACAAAACCTGTTGTTTACTAAGAGTATAATTTCAATTTAATCCAAATGTCATTGGTTAAGTGTGAACAAACATCAAAATACATTCATCTCATCATTTTTCCAAAAGATTACAACAGTTCCCTCAAATGTTCCTCAAATCTCTGTGCTTCACTAGCCACCGATTCCATAGAATATTTATTCAATACCTGCCTTGTCATCATGTAGTTCCTGACATTCGCTCATCAATTGGTGCTTGCTTCTCCTGATTTTACCTCCAGCTTCTTGAGATTGTTTCAGAGTCGCTTCAACTCTTCTCAACTTTATCTCTAAAACCTTAGCTTTTGATCTGAAGAACCATTGTTTTGTTTCTTCACATGAACCTTCCAAGTCCCTTGGTGCTTTCCCCTTATCACATGTAGGCTTTGGAGCACATTGTTCTGCTATCCATTTCCTATAGCTTAGAGTGCAAACCAAAATAAATCTATCTTCGAGATATTCCAGCTATCTCCAAGCCATTTCCATTTTAGGTCTCATAGGATAGGAGTCCTTTATTTCAGGTAGAATGAATTCTAATGAACCATCTTTCGTCGGCTCACACTACTCCAGTCCCACTGTCCCATTACTCGTAAAGGTATATACAGCATGATTCCACTAACACCAAGCAGCAGAAGGAATTTGTATGGCATTGTGTAGAGTAACAGTGCTTTCCACTTGGTCCAATCTAAAACCCACTGGATCTGATCCTCTTCCAAAACTTGAAATCTACTGGCCCATTGAGCTGCTGTACCCTATTGATCCATGGACTTGTATCTTTCACAATACTTCATAACCCAGTCTTTAATCAACCACGATCCTTGTATTAAACCTTTTGTCTTCTTTGTCAAATGCTCGAATGCATATATTTACAAAATTAAATTAGAGCTGATAAAATTTGCCCCCTTGAGTTAAGAGTCGATGCATGCTATAAAAATCTTAGCAATTATATTTCGTACCAACGTAAGGTTGCACCCACCTATCCCTTTGTACAATATACACATTATTCTGGCCACTTTCGGCATACTCTACCATCTTCTTGTGGAAATAAAAGAGTGCCGACCAAAACGATTCCAAAAATCTAAACACGAGCTTGCTGCCAATCTTCCTCCGTTTTGTGAGTGAAATCAAATTGATATTTTGCAAAACCCTCTAGATCTCTGAAATGATCATACAAATACACAAGAGATAAGCATTATTTTCACTCCATTCCTAGGGTTTTGATCCTTTTTTATCCAATGTAATTGCAAAAGGCCTTTAGTCCTCTTTCTGTGAGATAGATCAACTTGAAGCCATGGAACAGGATGTCTAGAGACCAGATAACTCTTCAAGAGAAAGAGTGATTAGTTCTTGCTTGCCGAAGCAAAAAACTGAATAACTATGGTCCCAAACATGCACTAGTCCTTCAATGATGGTTTGATGAGGCTTCAAATGTAACAGAGATGGAATACACCCAAAAGTAGGTACAACTTTTTCAATTCTATGGAGCTCATTTGATTCCTCCATGCACTTAGACACTCAAGAATATGGACAATTTGGCAAATCTTTTGACCGTGGCCATCTGTAGACAATATGAGCTCTTAGTTTACCCTACCTTGGACCTTGGACCTTACCCCTTAGGTTGTGCAGAAATATAAATGTGCATGTTTATTGGGTTATGTGCCCAGAACAAAGAATGGCTTATTCGTATTGTGGGGTATTCAAAATGGTATTCCCTCTATGGCTTATGCATGATACCAATTGTTAAAACGAGTAAAAAAAAGGCAAAAAACTGAAACATGTCCTAGGTGCCCCATTTAGCAGTAGGGGTAAGGCTAAAGTGAAATGCAACGTCCAAAGAATGTTACTCAACGTTCTACATTTAAAAAAAAGGAATTCAGAAAGAAAATTCTATAGGAGTACAAACATAAAGAAAGGATACAATTGTTTGGGAAAAAATTATACAAATTTATCTCATTTAAAAAATAAAAAAAATAAAAACATTACAACTTCATCTAAGGGCACAAGTATAACTAGGAAACCTAGGGGGTAACATATCTAAACTCTTGAATTTACAATAAACCATGACATTATTTTGATTCTTGAGACATGAGATGCAATAGATGGAAATCTAAACGTGCTAAATTGAGAATCGGAAGTGGCTTACTAGAAGAGCACTTTTCTTAAAGGCTCTTATTCTAGGGTTCATGGGATGCAAAAAGCAATAAATAAAGAAAGTAAAATCAAAAAATTAGAACATCATGAAAGTAAAGGTATACAAAGGAATTATCCCTCCCCTCTTGCCTAGTGTCCTAATAGGGATCCGTGAGGGTCGTGGGTAATCTACATGTTGCATGAGTTTGGGTTCGCTAATGCAATCTAGGTAGCATTTGAGACTCCAAAAAAGTTTATGGTTCCCAAACCTTCAGACTAAAGGACATAAAAAGTAGCATTTTCGTTAATTCTAGGGGTCCCAGGTTGGTAGTTCAAGTTGGACCCATTCAATACTGGTACAGGCACACTGCATCCTATACTTGTGCGCCTACATAAGGTCCGAATCCTAAAAAGGAAGTGGGACAGCGTCCACCAGGTTATGCATATGAGTGACACATGATGTGTCTCCTGGAGGAGGAAGGATTTAATTGCCTTTATAACACGTTGGAGGCTTTAAAATATAGAGTTATTCTACCCTCTAGCCCCGCTAACCCTACAATAAATAAATAAATAAAATATGTCAAGAATGAAAGTAACAAAATAACACATAGGAACAAATAACACAAAAATATCCAAATCTAATGTAAGGAATTGTTAAATTTAGGAAACATGACTAAATCAAGTGTTCGGACTCTCTAGTGTCCCCAATGAAGTTGCCAAGAGATCGCACCCCATTTTTCAGTATGAAAAATAAAATGATTTCGCATAAAAAATAAAAAGTTATAATAATAATAATAATAATAATAATAATAATAATAATAATAATAATAATAATAATAATAATAATAATACAAAAAAATGGTCTAAAATGGCACTTTTAAAATCGACGGTAGAAGACCAAAAAATAATCTTGAATAGGATTTTTTGAAAAATAAATAAATGAATAATGGAGTCACCACCAGGTGTGTGAAATGTATCAGCACACTAACTCAAATCTAAGGGAAAAGGGAAACTCATAAAGGTTGAGTAAAAAGATTTTAAAACACAAAAAATGAAGTAAAATAGATAAATAAAAATAAGTTGAAAACCCTAAACTATATGACTCTTAGTCTACGAAAACAAAAGAAAAAGGTTTGGGAGTCCTATTGAGGAAAGGGAAGGCTAGAATACTCTAAAGGCAATTTAGGCACTCTTTCACCCTCGATAAAACTAGTTGCAAAATTTAATTCATGTTTCCTTAAAATTAACCCTATTTTACTCTACACGTATTAATGTTTTATAGAACAAAATGAAAACAAATCAAAGGTCAAAACATACATGGAAAACACGGGGGAAATGGAGCTCGCTATGCTAACGTTGGACTAACACAGGAAGGGAAATTTTCTACACTAGCGTGAGTGGAAACAAAAGTAACATACTAGAATAGAATAAGAAACATGTAAGCACATAAAACACATAAGAACATAAAAACATAATAATCTAGCATGCAAGTCCTAACAAAAGCGGTTAACACATGGCACATACCATATCTATTACAATAGGCATTAGCCTCTTTTATAAAAAGTTGCCCCATCTCTAGGGTCAATGCCAATGTTTACCTACATAAGGCATTACCCTACGTAAGTACTCTAAGCAAGCAGTAAATTAACAAAATTACATAAAGCAAAATAGTAAAAACACATTGCACATAAGAGAGTTCAAAAAGCTACCTCTTGGAGCACAAAAGTGGTTATGATTCTAACCCAAACTAAAGATGAACAAACGGGTTAAAGCAGTATCTCCTCACATCTTTCCCAACGCTAATAATGCTAAGAAGACTAAAGATAAACAATAATGACTCGAACAAGAACAAGGACAATAAAAGAAATATAAACAACTAAAAAATTAGGCGAAATATCAAAAATGAGCTAAATGCTTGAAAAGAAAAGAACTTAATTAAAACAATCTAAACTCTATAGACCAATTCGCAAAGTTTCTAAACAAATAAAAGGGCAAAAATGTAAGAAACCATAAAATTACAATGCCATAATGACAATTAATACAAAAAAGAATTTCAATTAGAACCAATCTAAACTTCTTGGGACTGAATTGCAAAACCTACAAAGTTTTAGATGTCAAAATACAAATTCAAAGAAGTATAATGGTCAACAAGTGCAACATACAAATGTTTAGAGACCTAATTGTCATTCAAGAAAGTTTTTGGGGTAAAAAATGTAATTCACAAAATTTTTAGGCACTAAAATGCAATTATAAAAAGATTTAGGGACTAAAATATAAGTCGTTTCAAAAAAGTTTATGGACTGGAATACAATTTTAGTAGAGTTTAGAGACTAAAATACAATTTCAATAAAGTTTAGGGACTGAATATAATTTTGCAAGGCTTAAGGACTAAAATATAATTTAGTAAAGTTTAGGGAGCAAAATATAATTTATATAAAATTAGGGACCAAAATACAAGTTCTAGAGGCTCAAATGCAATAATAGGCTTGAAATAAATCTAAAAGAAAATTAATAAAACATGACCCAACCTATTTCCTATTGAACTCGGCCAAACCAAATAAACCCAATACATTAATAACTGTTAAGACCCACTAAAATTTAACTAACCCATTAATAAAAATCTTACAGACCCAACTAAGAATTAGTTAGCCCAAATACATTCTAAAACTATTTTTTTTAATTTGTCCCAAAATAGAACAACCCAACATGCAAAACAAAGGAACAAGACCCAAAACGAAACTAACACATTAACGAAATATTTAACATGCTAATCAAAATAATATGTGCCCAACACAAAATAAATCAAATATAAAGAACAACTAAACAAATGGCCCAAACATAAACATATGACCCAATCAACCAAATATAGTCCACCTAAAATAATCATTAGCCCAACCCTCTTTTTTACAATTCCTTTTACTAAGCAAGCCCAAATTTACATCCAACAAGATCTTTGAATAATTTCACAAAGAAAAAGAAAAATAGGCCCAAACTCAATCAAAACTAAACTTTTTGGGGCAGAAATTGGTTGTTTTAAAATTGTCAAGGTCAAAATAAACATTGAGAGAAAACTAGAAGATTAATATGCAAAAAGGACTGAAAATAGTCTTTTTCCCAAACGAGGCAGCTTGTGCTGCGTTTTTATCTTTTTTTTTTTTTAAAAAAATTGTATCTATTATAAATATTGTTAAAATCATATGAAATTCAAACTCCTCACTAAGTTTTTTACGTAAATTAAGATTTTTGGGTCAAAATAATCCAACGGTGATTAAAAAAAAAAAAAAAGTGGTCAAAAGAGGCTTGGATAACTAGGTCCCTTCCACATCTCATAATCAAAATTCAACCGAACAACATAAATCAAACACACACAAAAATTCTCACAATACATCAATCATAAATAGATTATAAGTTTATCAAAACCAACAATAATCATATATTAATCAACATCAATACCAAATTTATAAAATATAAATAGTACTACTAAAAAATGACTATAACAATGAGAAAATACACTTGTCTTATGCGAAATTAATAAGGTACTGATAAATTTTCAATCACGGCTGGCTTGAATCTATCGTTCTTGACTTTTTTTCTCAAATTTTTTTTAAAGAGAGAATTCTGCGAAAGAGGAGGAAGTCTCTTACTGAGGGTGAGAATTAAATAGAAAGGGGATTGTGTTGAGGACAAGAATTAAATGGGAAGAGGATTGTGTAAAGTGATAGGAATCAGGAGAGAAACGTATGAGAAAAGGAGAAAAATGAGGATGAATGTTGATAAGGATTATCTTGATGGAGGAGAGTTGTGAAGAGAATAAAAAGGAAAAAATGGTGTGAGGTTACGTATGATGGTGTGGGTTTTAGGGGGAAAGGGTTAAGGTAGGTGTAGTTAGTCTATGTAAATCATGATGTGATTGATGCTCAAAACTTGAAAGACTATCTTGCCCTCGACTTCAAAAAAATTGATTATTTTGACAAAAAATACGAATTTTTGTGAAATTGAGATTGTATCCGAAAAACTTAACAAAAAAATTGCCCCAATTTGACCCTTAACGGTAAAAAACGTGTCAAAATTTTGTGTCTACACCAGGATCTTGGCACCTTCCCCCTTGGCAAGTGGGTTGAGATGAGCACAGCTAATTAATCTATTTAATAGCAATTTATTTAATTCGCACGTTTGTTTTTGATATATTATAATTAGTATAATATCATTTGTTGGATTATTAAAATAAAGTGCAAATTTAAGATATTTTGTTCAGTAAAATAGTAATTCAATATAAAACTGATCTCCATCCAAATGCAAGATGTGTTCTTGTATTATTTTTAAGATATACTATACAACTTAATATCCCTCAAACATTAAATAATAAAAACTATTCATTCGAACGTGACTTAATATCAACCATCGAAAATGACTTATTATCAAGATGAATCATCCTATTTTATTCAATTCTTGAACCAAACGGAAGCTTAGCCATTTAGAACAGAAGAGTAAAGAGCAGCAATGCTGGTGAACGATCAATATTTAGATACAAAGTTATTTTTGTTTTTAATAGGATCTAACTCTTTACGTAGAGTAGAAAGCCATTGAAATTAAGATCCATATTCGATATATGTCATAATTGATAGATGAATTGGAATTCTTTAATATCATGTTGATTAAAGGAAGTAGTTTAACAATTTCAAAAGCATCAAAAAGAATATGTAATAGAGCATATAAAAAATAAGGACTAATTATATTTGCCTTCCTGAGATTAAGTTATATTACATATCAAAGTTGATAATTTAACCAAATTATGAATTCTACCTCCTCTGCTAATTTTTGTTAACAAAGCTTAACAAAGTACTAAGTTACCCCTATTATATATTAATTAATTAATTCCCCAATTTTTTCCTACGATCAACAATAATAGTTAAACTTTTTTATTTTGTTAATTTAGCCTTAAACTAATTCTCCACCTCAAACCACACTTTCCCCCACCACCCATTTGCAGCCCGTCCTAATCCTAACTCCCAACCCCTACCCCTTCCCCTCAACCCCTAGCTCGTACAGTCCTGATGTCCTAAACTTTAAATCAAAATTTACATCAAAATACAAATCAAATTCTCCAATAATACTCCCCTAAAGTCGATGTTACTTCCTATTCCAAACTCTTCATCATCCAACAATTTTCAACAACCAATTATACTAAACAACAATTGCTGGCTAATTGATCGTCAATTGCAACTTTTATTTCTTGGATTTTGGTTGATGTCTGGAGGGTGGCTTTTGTAAGTGTAGAAACATATAGCTAGGGCTATTCATTGATCAGTTTTTGTGATAATTTGATTTTAAAAAAAATCAGTTTTTTAAGATTTTCAATACCAGGAAAACTAAAACCAAATTTAAACTAAAATTTTCTTCGATTTGTTGATTAGTCAAATTTTTTTTTAATTTATCCGATTGACCAAAATTCACTAATTAATGAAAAACTAAGTAGAAATTAAATTACAAAACTAATAAGCTGATAAACAAAAATCTAAAAGTGATAAATTTTATTTTTTGAAACTAAAAGCAACAAACAAACAAAAAAAAATCAAATTATTGAATAAATGGAAATATAAAATTGATTACTAAAAAAGTAAAAATTAAAACTAATAAAATTAAAAATTCAATTATTCGGTTGTTGTTTTTTAATAATTAAATCCAAACCACATAACTAATCTCCTTATTTAATTATTGAAACACCAAAAACTAAATTAATTTGATTTAATCAATTTATTCGATTAAACCAAATTATCATGTCCGTTGCCAAGCTTTCTCAAACAACTCTTTCCCGCAAGTTCAAATTGCTTGAACAACTCAAATTAGTAGAATTTCTCTCTAATTTGAACAATCAAGGGCAGCCACAATCACAACACATGTTAATCCATTATTTCTCCTTAATTTGAATCCTATGCAATCCAATCCAATTCATTACAGCCAGCCAACCCTGAGTAACCTTTATTACTTTAATCTCATGAGAAAACTTACAGAACAAATTAGGAAGCTTGCAGAAAAAGTATCTTTTGAACACACTGTCCTTAAAAATAAGAACAAAATGACAGCCGATGAACAAAAATTCCATAAAAACTAATCAAAATAACGAATATCATCTTTATACCTCATCTTCAAGAAGAGAAGTTGGAGATGAGCTAACACCTCCTTGTCCACTCTGTTTGCTAAAACCAAAAGAGGAAAACCTCAGCCAATAAAACCTGTCTTTTAACACCAATTTTGAACTCACAAGATACGTATGAGAGTCATCACACATTAATTTTTGAGAGTCCAAACCACAAGATAAGGAAAAAGGACATGGAATCCATGGAATTATGACACTTTTGCTTGTAGTTTTATTAGATGGAAACCTATATTATCCAATCATACGACATTTTAGATCAGTTTCAAAATTTGCAGCAGTTCCAAGGATGGTAGAAGGTTTTTAGTAAGAGCACTAAAAATTAACCAAAAGGAGTATCAAGTATGCTATGTTGAATTACAGAGCAACTACTGAGTTAAAGCTAAATAGATATGTACTCTTCTGAACATGTTATTTGCAGAATTTATCGTGGCAAGATTTTGCAAACTTTTTAACAATTCATAAATTATTTTGTAGCCCATGTTAAAACTAAATGCTGATCTAAAAAGAAAAAGTTATTCATAACCACTTCTGCAACTAAGCTAATTTAGTTTTCAAGTAAAGTTCGTATAACATATATAAGACCTAGATGTAATAAAAAATGAAAGTAATGTAGATATACCAAAGTTTCCACCTTCAAAGCCTTTAAGCCACACTTTTTGTCTTGTTCCCGAAATTTGATATTCATATGGATTTCAGAGATGTTTTATGAACCTGCAGCCATAAAAGAGAATAAATTATTATGAGTTGAGTGGCCTGTCGATTAAACTTCCTTTTTTACCTCATGTGCTACTACTACACATACTCTTTCCTTTTAATTAAAGATCTATTTCAGTAATTCATTATACAAAAATTTGGTTGTAAGAGTGTTGAATACGAAAAAGAATACTCAAAAATTATATTCAGAGCTACAATTAGTAGAAACTAATCTATCCTAAGCTCTTTGCTAAAAAAAATAATTATTTATTCAAATATAAGTTATTGTCTCAACAATTATATTGCTTCAATTTCATGATGCCAATATAATACATCAATGTATTGAAGTATCCCTTGAAGCTATGAAACTATCTGCCCCAAAAAAAAAGGACCCATACCTGTATGAAACTAAGAAAAACAAAACAATGTTGTATTGAAGTATCTGCCAAAATGAAACAAAGAAACGCCAACAATATTAATATAAACTAATGAAGAGCACAACTGATTCAAAGAATGAAAATAAAATTCTGAAAACAACAAATTATAAATAAATAAACCCAAAACATTAAGGTAATAAGTGAACACAACCTTTGGAAAAAGAATAATTAGCAAAAAATAGTTCATAAAGAACCCATCAAATAAAGCAAAATTGAAGTTCTATTAAAGAATAAATATAGGGCAAGGTAATAACCAAATACAGCTGTTCTGGACAAAGAATAATTAGCAAAGAAATACTCAAGAAAGAAGCTATCAAATAAAGAAAAATCGAAGCATAAATATACAACTACAATCTGCAAAATTTCACCTTATCCTCCAAAAATGGTCCTTCAATCTCTTGCATGTAGTTTCCCATGAGATGTATAGTTTTTCTCGACCTGATCCATTAAAAAAAAAAAAATTAGTTTCCAGAGAAAAAAATTGTATTTGTGTATTAATTAGAAACTTTTGTATGGAGCCTGAAGAAGAGGGGAGAAAATTAGGGGAGAAGAGGATGTACTGCGACATGTGTATAGGAGGTAAGAAAGTAGAAGACAACTGTCAGTTTTGGTAGGTAAAATTTGGAGGAGAAATCCCTAAAAATCCAGATCTATCCTGTCCATCCTTATCTTTCAAGGTGGTTTCAATTTAGTGTCTGATAGTATCAAGAGTAGTACAACTTGGCTTGGCAAGGCACAGGCTAGGCCCTTCCCAAGTTCCCAACTTTAATATATGAACAAGAATTTTGTAGTTTTAGAAGTTACAATTAGTCAAGTTGATAGGGTATGTATGAAGACAAATGACAATTAGCTAATGACTGGTGGAGTCTTTAGCCAATCTACAGATAGTTCTCATGAATAACTATTCAACCAAATATGTTCAAGAACTGCAGTGTAAACATCAAAAAAAAATGGTATTGACATGTAATTTCTCCAATATTTATAAAAATTTCAAAAATGAAGACATGGTACCATTCCCAAAAAAAAGTAAAATTTGCACCATTATAAAAAACACCAATATCATTAAGAAATTAAAGAATGATCCAGAGATAATCATGGAATCATGAATCAAATAAACAAATCCATTCAACCATATGTTATCTTTAGCAGTAGTAATTGAATTGAAACCTAATCAACCCGTTCTATACATTGCACTTCTGGATACAAAGAGTTGTCACAGATTATTTCACTCAAAAACTCAATCACTACATAACTCTTCAAACTTCAATTAAAAACTACCCAAGTGTTGAATAAAACAACAATAAAGCTGCATTTTTTCCATTCAATGCTTGCTATTTAAGCATTTTTTAAGAGTTGAAACAGTCCATTTCTTCTCCAAGATAATGAGGAAAAAGAAGGAGAAAGCAAAAGTTTATTATGGAGCTAAAATGGTTCATTTATCAATTTTAAACCTCTCACTTCAAACCTTTTTAATTCTATGTGCCCTTTGAGGAATCGTGCAACAAGAGCTTGGTTAACATACCTATCTGGTCAACCTACTGGGTGGACATAATTCTATAGTAAGACCACACAATCTTGTGCCAAGTTGGCTTTACCATCACAGATTTTGTATTGGAGGATATCAAGCTCTGGCTTCTGCATTTACTTGAACTTATATTACAGTCCCTAGCAGCTTTTGTAGCATTGCTTTGAAACGAATCATGATTGAACATGTAAAACTGTCTGAGAACCAATTTGACATAAAGGCTCAGTTCCTTTGATCAATGCTACGTAACAAATGTGTTAAAAAGAAAAACTGCTGTTTTGATAAAAGCAATTATAAATTTAGCTAATTTTCATATCTAACAGAATATCAAAGATAGTCACTTTTCTTACCAAGCTTCATATTGAGATGCTCGTAGCCTCATAGTTTTTTAGTCAAGCAACTCCACCTAACAATGATGCATCAGAAGTAACATCCTTTGGTTTGACCAACAAATGTTGAAAGAATCATCACACAACAAATCCATCATGCTACTAGGACGTAAAAAGGGGGGATTCAAAAAAATACGTAACCATAAAGCAACTATTGTTGCATGAAAGTTACAATTACCCCGCATCATTCTAGAAAACGAATAAAAGGAAAATATTTTGAGAACTGGCCATAAACGATATTCTAAATATGTTATACTTTTAGCACAAGACAATAGAAATTCACTTACCAGCAAAAGTTTAAAGGGTTCCAAAGATCTTATCTTTAGCATCCTGATTGTTTCTTTAGTTAATTCATGAATGCCAAAAGAAGCTGAGATAGAACTATATTAAAAATGTTTACATGCAATGTCTAACCTTAATGATAATGCATAAATTTCAAATCCAACTTATGACTTAAATTTGGATGAGAGATATGAGTTAAATAAATACTCACAAACCACATAGGCAAGCTAAACATTGGATATTTGGAAATTCCAAGTTGAGTTTATAGGGTTGAGCAATATTAGAGCCTTCTAAGCAAGTTGAGTTTAGATAGGTTGAGCAAGATAGAAATAATCTCTAAGGGTGCAACAATTGTAATTGTGATTGTAAAAGTATATCCAAACTATTCAATATCAGTTTAGGACCTTCTAATTAAGATTTATTAGGAAACTCAAGGACTTCGAAAGAAATCATCAAAATCATAACGTGTCACTGCACTTTACCTCAGAATATGATTTTTCAGAAACTTAGAAAAGGGTTTGCTCTTTTGAACAAATGATGTTCTGTAAATTGTTAATTTATGGTATTTCGTGCATGCAGTTAACAAATTACTAACCACAAACTAAACATCAACTTTTTAAAGGACTGGTAAATATATCCTTAGAGAAAGGCTCAGATATATTAAAAATCAGGCAAAAAGGAAGTGCACCGCCATGGCTGCAAATCAAGTTGCATTTGAGGGAGAGTCCCCAAATGCCGTCAGCCAAGAAACGATCTACTTATCTCTCAAGGCCTGAATTACCACTAAAAACTATAATATCATCATAGATTATTTCTCTACTTTGCTATTTTATCCACCAAAACTCAATCAAATAGTACACATTCAATTATCTAATATGGATCTCCTGTAAAACCAAGTAAAAGGTTTGAATACATAAAGAAGATGAACAAATGCTCAAAACAAAAACAGAATCTAGTTGAAAGAACTAGTAAAGTACACATATGATTACATATTTAGAAAAAAAAAAAGAATGAAGAGAAAATGTACCAGATGAAGAAAAAGAAAGAATAAGAGTACAGGGGCTGGAACGAAAGTACGATGTGAGGAAGGATAGTAAAAATCCAACCTTTGCTCGACTATACAAACGCCGATGTAACTGAACAAGTAGCCAAACACAAAAATTAAAAAAAAAATAAAGAACAGCAATGGTATAGTCACTGATTTTCACAAAAAAAAAAAAAAAAAAAAAAAAAAAATTTACCACTTAATCTATAAAAGCTTCACAATCAATACACCAAAAACAAAGGAGTAATTTAATAATTTCACAAACCGAAGAAGAAAGAGATGGGATGGTTTATTCATCGATTAAAATCAAAGAACGATAGCTTGAGAGAGATCGGAGAGACGTATTAGTACCTCAGCCTTTCAACATAATCGAACAAAATCAAAGTTGACAGAAGGTCAACTGTTTTACCTGAAATTTCTACATTTCATCCATCTGCGCTCCGATTCCTATAAAATAGCAGAAAATCGTAGTAGTATCAAGGCAAAAAAATCCGATAAGAGAAAGGTAAAGTAAGAGAGAAAAAAGCCTATCAAACAAAGATAAAGTGGGGGAGATCGGAGAGACAGAGCCACCATCAACGAAATCTCTCTTTAACCTATAATTTATTGACTAGATTCGTTATATCGTTTATTTATTATAATTTAAATTTGTGTTAATTATTTTATTAATTAATATCTATATTTATTATACAGTGTCTACTTATAAATTTAGATTATTATATCATTTATCAAACACACAAGTTTAACAATTCTTGTGATATGAGAGCCTTATTTTGGGTTATTTTCTGGTGTCTTCCATAATCTAATTTTATAATTTGACCATGTTTTTCAGCCTTCTCAAGTTGTTGGATTGATTTTCACTCCTTCCCACATCCCAAGAAAGCATTCAAACTATTCCTAAGCCTCATTTGATTGATTTCATAATTTTTTTCACGTCTAGAACCAATCCATGAGTTCTCACGCGCACAACCCGTTTTCTGACCCGACTGATATTCTAGTATGCCCGCCAGTGATTGCAAAAGAACCAAAAAAAATGCCACGTCATCAGACCTATTATCAACACGTCATCGCACAATCATCACCACCGAGCCACATAAGCCACCACGTCATCAACCACGTCAGCAATAAACATCATTATTCTGTCACGTCATCTGCCACGTTATCAGCTCTGGCACATCAGTTGCCACGTGTTCTAGTCTGGTTCTCTTCATCAGTGATTCAATGTGGTTCACTGGTCAATCTTTCTTTGCACCGATTAGGTCTGTTTTATTCCGATTCTATTCTAATTTGACCACATTCTTTACTATTTTTGGCCTTCTGAATTCAATTGTTGACTTAGTTTTTCCTAATTCTGCTCTAACAGTAGACTTTTCTTTTTATAAAGAGTTGACTAGTTCCTAATTTATTTTTTGGTTTCTTATTCGGTTTATACTTCCATGGCCCAATCGGATATTTCTCATCCCATTTCACTATCTTAGATGAATCTAATTATGTTTTGTGGGTTCAGAAAATGTAAAATTTCCTTAAAGATCGTAAATTATGGCGAATTGTAAACGGTTTTGTTCTAACACTAATTCAAACTATCGAAGAGTCATCTGCAAAATTTGCTGATCATCTAGAAGATTGGGATAACAAAACCACCAAATCATTATTTGGATCCAGATACTTCTATCGCATCCTTACGTCAGCAATTTGGACATTTCAACTCCGTTAAAGATTTGTGAAATTTTGTTGCCCATCGATACTCTAGCAAGGACCTGACTAATCAGTATAATCTTCTTACTACTTTGTATCATGTGAAATAAGAATCACACCAATCTATTTACTCTTTTATTGCTCATATCAGCAACTTATGGGATCAATTGGCATTTTCGGATCCTTAATGGGAAGTAGACTCCTAGAGATGCAGCAACATATTTTGCTTTTTGAGATCAACAGCATCTAATGCAGTTTTTTATGGCTCTACATGATGATTTTGAACCCATTCATACATCTTTACTTCATCGACATCCATTATCTACACTTGAGTCTGCTTTTCAGGAGGTTATTTTTTAAAAAATTTGTTTTCATTCCCTTAAGATTTCGGGTCTTAATTCTAGTCACCGTATTACTGACATTGTTTTAGCTACAAGGACTCCTCAACACTATCTCAACCATGGGAAATGTTGTTATTGTCATGAACTTGATCACACTATTTTAGATTGTCCTACCCGTATCTACTGTATTTGTCAAAAGAAAGGCACTCGCCATTTTATTGCACAATGTCCCAAGAATCCATACAGATCTTCAGGACGACCAGGATATGTCCCAATTAGGTCTGGCTCATATAATGCAGCTGCTGTTGCTACTAATGTTGATAATGTTGGTCTTCCAATGTTACTCTCGGTGATATCAATCAAGGATCAATGCTTAAACAAGTTTTGCTTAACTTAGCTCCATCTACTGCTCTTTTTGTCGCTCTAGGTACTTCCTCTTGGTGCTTTGATTCTGCCTGTAGTAACCATATGACCTCTGACCCTAACATTTTTAGTTCTAAGTATGAAAATTTCTCTGCATCACCTATTTATATAGTTGATGGTTTTACTCTGTGTATTAGTCATATATGCAACATATCCACCTCTACAATTTTCATGTTAAAAAATATGAATTTTTATCTTAAAATCAATTAGTGATAAATAGAGTGACCCAAGAATTTATTAATTAGTTCAAGATCTTTTTGCTAGTCAATGTTAGATTTATATTTTTAACACCCCCTCTCACATGTGACTTGGGTTGGATATAGAACACTGTTACACGTGGGTCAGACGTATGAGAGCCCGTTAGAAGGGGTTGAACAGAATTTTGTTACACGTGGGTCAAACATAAGAAAGTCCTTTAAAAGGGGTTGTACAAAAGAGAATACGTTGGAAGGGACTGTTCTACGCACTAGTGGGTCAGATGTATGAGAATCCGTTATAAGGGGTTGAATAGAATCTTGTTACAAAATCCTGTTCCACGTAGATCAGATGTAAGAGAGCCCGTTAGAAGGGGTTGGACAGAAAAGAGGCCGTTGGAAGAGGCTGGACAGTGGGTCAGATGTATGAGAGACCGTTGGAAGAGGTTGAACATAAGCTTATTACACGTGGGTCAAATGTAAGAGTCGAAGGGGTTGGGCAGAAGAAAACCCGTTGGAAGGGGTTGGATAGTGGGTCAGACGTATAAAAGAAACAGACATATGAGAGACCGTTGGAAGGGTTGAACAAAACCCTATTACACGTGGGTCAGACGTAAGAGTAGAAGGGACTGAACAGAAGAGAGCCCGTTGGAAAGGGTTGGACAATGGGTCAGACATATGAGAGACCGTTCGAAGGGGTTGAACAGAACACTGGATAGTGGGTCAGATGTCTGAGAGACCGTTGGAAGGGGTTGAACAAAACCCTATAACACGTGGATCATATACATAAGAGAGTCCGTTAGAAGGGGTTGGACAGAAGAGAGCACGTTGGAAGGGGTTGGACAGAATCTAAGACACGTGTGGATAAAATACTTGAGAGCTAACTCTATGTTGAACAATATGGACTTCTATCTTAAAACTAATTGGTAATAAGTGAATTGATTTAGAAATTTATTAATTAGTTCAGAATATTTTTAATTAGCCGATGTGAAATTTATATTTTTATCATCTTTGATGGATTTGGTGAAATTGAATTCCTCAAAGATGATGAAAGAACCGAAAGACTGACAGAAAATCAGAGGACATGGGAGATACAGGCAAAAAAACGTGCAAAAAGCTGAAAAAGCATGTAGTTTATATTGGGAAAAAAAAAAAAGAAAAAAAAAATTGGCTAGGAGAGTTTTGTTGTGTCGGCATGTTGTGATTTGGGACTGAATTTACAACCTAACCCCGTCACAGTTAGATATAATTTCAAACCTATTGATCAATCAGTTCGGTCAATAGTAATTTTACACTGTCGTCAGATATTTTGGGGCTACCAGGAAAATTTTGACATTCCAGTCCAATGGTGATTGAGTTTTACCAGGCTGCCCCTTCAACAATTTACCACTGTTCCAATTAAACCTTTGGTGTTTGATGCTAAGTTGTAAAGTTATCCCCACAATCAGCTGATCCATGAATGAAAGAACACGAACCATTCAGCCTTCACCAAACGCTAAACCAAATAGCCTGTCCACATGGCCACGATATGAAAGAAGCTACAGTTGAAAGAGCTATCTTTTTATCTTATTGGTAGATTAACTTCGTATAGCTGATCTACTAACGTGTAAAATTTGACAGCCAAAATGGTTTAAGATATACCGACATGTTTAGGTTTGATTGTGTTGGTCAAATTACAATGGTGACCCTGAGCAATAATGCACTGTCTTCAATCTTCAAGGCAAAAGTTGGAAATTCAGTTACAAAAAAAAAAAAAAACAATTGTGACAGTCTAAAATTAGGCAGTCCATTCCAGACTTAAGGATTAAAATGACAAAAGAGCCCCATAACAGTTTGCTACTGTTCAATGTACGAAGGGAAACAGAAGGAAACTTGGTGCAAAGACGTAGATAATAGCACAATATATTTTCTCCAGTGGACCCGGGCATGCCACGTGGCAATTCAAGAAGCAGCTACAGGAATCCCACTATCTTTTTATCTGGATGTCAGATTGGATTTGATATTAACCAACAACATAAAGGAAGCTTTATGTTTTTTAATGGTGTCAATAGGAGTTCCAATTGACCTAAACTTATTCTTTTTTTGCTAATGTTAAATGGATGCATAAAAACAAAGCATATCAAAAATAGAGAAATTCATATTATACAACATGAAATAGTACATTATCATGCAAAGCCCTTAAATACTATTAGAAAGAAAACAACTTTCTAAAACATAGTACACATGCAATGGAATCATTTCTAGCCCACGACAAAATGAAGACAAATGGTTCAAAACATATGAATTATGCATCAACAGAATATTTCTTAGCTAATTAAACACAATGAAACTTGCATTAATTCATATACAAAATTGTTTATCAAATCTCCATAGTTAACCCGTGCAACGGTTGCATGATAATTTTGTCAAATCTCAATAACCTAATCATTTTGTGTAATAGATGTCACAGGACAATTCCTTATAATAGATTGAATTGTAGATGATAACAATTTTATATTTTTCACTTAATTGTCTTACCTCTGTTTCTTATGTTTTACTAACACCGATACTGGCCGTATTGGCCGCTGGACCAACCTCAACAAATAAAGCCGAGGAACAAACCACAATAAGAGAATTAGCTCGGAATCTATAAAAAGTTGAGAAGTAGTAAAAGATTTATATGCTGGTAAACAGAGCACAATTAAACTGTAAACAATCAAAATAAGTTCTAGCGTACAAGAACTTGATTGATTCCATAATTCATAATCAATTAATCAAGGTACATTCTTCAAATGGGTATAACTCTCGGAAAAAATTTAGGTAGATCTTCGATTTTTGTTTTCACTTGTAGATTCTGTTGTCATAATTAAATTTTAAAAAATTTTACTTACATTAACTGATGTTATAGATTCTTTAAAATTTAATCCACATCACAAAATTTATAAATAGAATCAAATATCGAATCTACCTAAATCTTTACCGTAACTCCATCTATAATAACTTGGCTAGATAAAGCCACTTATATTCAAGGTAATTGTTCAGCTAGCCAACCGATACTCCAGCATAAATGATAAGTTTTTAGATATAAAGAACACACAACTTTCAAAAAACAGTAAATATTGCCAGATACATACACTAACACAGTAATAATCAGGATTTTGGTCCTATTACTCCATCCATGCTCAGATTAAATTAATTCCATCTATCCTCAGTTACTAAAATTAATTACATCTATATTATTAATAATAGGCCTGGCAAATTTGTCAATGATAGAAAATGACAAAAGAATATACAGAGATCTAAGACCAAATAAAATCCAGCTAGCTAAGTAATGCTAAATACTTTAATAAAAGACCAAAAAAAAAAAAAAAAGTAAAGACTTAAAGTATATTCGATTTTTTACCCCACTTATAAATCTTGTAGTGTGGATTAAATTTTAGAGAATCTATAACATCAATTGATATAAATAAGATTTTTTAAAATTTAATTTTGACCACAAGATCTATAGATGAAACCAAAAATCAAATTTATCTAAATTTTTTTTTTTTAAAAAAAAAAAAGGGCAAATTTGCAAAGCCGTAAATTACTTTATTTCCTCGGAGTATGTGTGTTCAGTAACGTTTGTTACTATTATTATCATATGTGCAAGGTAAAAACACATAGGTCTCAACCCACTCCTTTTTCAAACCATCACAAGATCTAGATTAGTATCAATATCCACAACCCGAATAAAGTCTTTCTCCCACGTTCTAATATTCATTCCCAAATCCTCCACATACCGCTGATTTCTTTGTTGCTAACTTGGCCATCCACGTGAAGCTTGACCCGTACCCGAATCCATTGGTAGAACCAACTCCCATAACCCGTACCACCAATCCTTCCACTCATATTATTCTGCAAAAACTCCTTCTTCTCCACATTCTTAGACCCTCCATAATGATGTCATATCCTATTACATAAAAAATAATAATTAATCAAGCATCAAAATAAAAAAGTAAAATAAAACAATACAAATTAATTAGATACCAAAATGAAACTTGAAGAAAAATTCCAAACCAAAAATAATACTTTCCGTCCATTGCCAAATACATTCTGCATGCATCTTACGCCTGAGTCCAAAAAAAGAACACACAAAAAATTAGAAAAACAGGAACTTGAAGAAAAATACCAAACCAGAAAAATAAAACTTTACGGATTGAATCAAGTTCAAGAGGGAGAATTAGAGGGAGGGAACCGTATATAATTCAAGAAGGAGAATTGGACGGGATTTGGGCCAACTTCAACTGGGAAAAAAGGATAACAAAAAATGGATTTGAAATAATATTGGCTCCGTTTGGATGCCAAATAATGGTAATTGTCATTTGTCAAATATTATTTGGTTAATATCAAATGTTGTTTGGTCAAGTGATTATTATTCACTAAATAATATTACACACTATTCATATTTTGTTTTATCCATTATTTACACTATTCATCGCTGAACACTTGTCTATATATATATATATTAAAAAATAAAAATTAGTTGTGGGTTTGAACTGTCGAAACATTTATGCTGTAGAAACCAATGACTAAAAAACAAGTCATACGAGTCGTTACTAGAATAATTTGAAATTATAAGTTCAGAACTCCGATCTTTCATTGACGTCCAAAGTAATCATCTGAACATCAGACAGATTCAATGTATTAAAGCAACGCCGGACAGATTCAATGTATTAAAGCAACGTCGGACAGATTCAATGTATTAAAGCTTACTTTCTACTTTTTAGACAGCACTTTATTGCATTCAACTTCAATTTCACGATGTGAATTGCAAATATTCCTTTAAACGGTACTATTTTGGTCAAGAAATCCAGTCAATTTCAATTATCATAGAGACGGAAATTCACTCCATTCAAAGCCCATAAATTGTGATGGTGGTAAAATATCAGGGCAAATCACATAAGTACTTATTTCCCCCTTTTTCTTCTCTCTTAAACCCCATTTTTTCCCTTCAATTATATGTTGCAAATCCACCATTTCAAATGCTTTATTATTCAATTATTTTTTATTTTTTGTTTGCTGCATATTGGATCATGCGTATGTTGGCTATTTCATTTAGATCTATATATTAAGTTTTCTCCACATTATAGATGGAATTAGGATTTGGGCATAGGGTTTCATATCATTTTGTAGTTAACTTTTGGAAACTGGTTAAAACTTGTGCAATTCATTAGAGTAATTATCGCACTTTATTAATTTATTTTTTGATTTCATTAACTTCGAAGGTTTGGTGTTGAATTTGTGCACTGGAGGTGCTATTCTTTTGGAATGCTATAGAAGTTGAAACTACACAGTTTCATTTGAAATAAACAAGCAAGCTTTTTTATTGGTAATGTTTTCATAACATAACTCTATCTTTCAATTTTTAGTATACAACTACATTTCTATTGTCTAATTATTTGGTTGTATTTGATTGATGAGTGCCTTCAAAATCATTCAAATGCAATGTTTTTAATTTTTTTGGTACTCTTTATTTTTTACAAATTTTAGACAATTAGTTTTTTTGTTGGAAACGTTGCAACTACCTTGAGAAAACAAATTTTGGTGAAAATATCAAGTTGTAATTTAGTTAAGAAATCATCTTTTTACATACATTACTTTAATGTATATGAAAATATTTTACAGATGACTGATAAAAGAAAGCGAGGAGCTGATTTAGGTATTCAAACTTTTATTTTATATCCTTGAAACTTAATCCGTTTTAACAATTTATAAGCTAACCTAGTTGTAATGTTTTATAGCTACTTGAAAACGAGACGCATCCCTCCATCTGTTCACTCTATTTCTGAATTAAACGACTTCAAGTAGTGTTTGTTGAATTACTTTAAGGTATTGAAATCAATTATTAATAATGGCGTGAAACAGTCAAATAGACACTTTAGTTCATTCAAAAATAGGCAGCCGTGTGATATTTATGTTATCTTTACTAAGAAACTACAGGAAAAAACTATCACTGGGGCTTTGCCACAATCATCCACCACTCAAGTCGACCAAGATGGTGTTACTCCACCAAGGAATGTGTGAGTAAGAAGGTCCAAGAAGGGAAAAGAAAAGGCTTCCAACTTAGTTATCGACCAACACCTCAATAACGCTTCATCAGATGATGACCAAACATATTCGCCAAAAATTTCATTTAAGAGGCCATTTTCTCCTCTCGGTAGCAACTTCGAACATGAGGGCTCAAGGACTTCAAACAAATCAACTAAGAGTAGGAATGAGATCTACATTGAAGGGATGAGTAACTTTAATAGGCTGGCTAAAATTCAAATTAAAGACAAAGAGGAAAAGGTTAATTTATCTACGTCAATGAACCAGTGGCCATAAAAGAACTGCATGTGCCTGACCCAGAATTGAAGATGGACCTGTGATGGAGTATTTTCTTAAGGATACCTTAAGGGCCTTGTTCTTGACATTTGATTTGTCTAAGAACTTTGGTGGGTTAAGAGGTTGAGGAAGAAGAGGTATGATGGCAACTAGTGTAGATGGGCCATAGTAGTGAGCCAACTTTTTTTGGCTACAACCATTTTTCAGTGTTGATTGTTGAAACACTTGTTGATGTAGGTCATGGTTTTATGTATTATGTTAGGATGTTATAGTATGTTCATAACTTTTAATGACTTTTTTTTTCAACCAATATGCCATTTATGTAATTGAATTCGGCTTGAGGTTAATTACTTGGTATTGGTGTTAGTTGTTACTTTGATTCTTTACTGGTTGTGAGTAGTTTGGAGTCTTTACTTCTTGTTGTTTTATTTTAAAACTAGTTGTACTTGTTTAATGGCTCAATATTTTTTGGTTTTGAAGAAAATGAGTGCATATTTAAAAAAGTCTCATATCTAAAATGTCAAAGGTTAGTTATAACTTGTCCATCATTGAAGTAGTTACATTTGTACAACTTCTTTGGTGTTAAACATTTTGGTAGTGAATTAATTCCGATGTACATATTGCCAATCTGTGCAAAGTTTGAAGCTCTGTTCCCTGAACCCAACTACCAAAGACAACCAACCAAACTGTTACTAGTAATCCAATCAATGTGTTCGAATTAGTTTGGTTCGGATTGTGATTTAGTCATTTGGTGCTCCAAACTTATTTAATCTAGGCAACAAAAATAATTTGAATGTAATGTCTAATTACTATAGTTCATAATTCTTTATTGTTAAAAAAATAAAAAATAAATAATAAGCATTCATTATTTGCAATCCAAACTATTATTCACCAAATATTATTTTGTATCCAAACAAATATCTCATTATTGCAAAAGTTAACATTATTTCCAAATACTATTCAAGTCAAAACCCAAATAAATAGTGATTATTTAGTATCCAAACAGAGTCATTGTATCCTCTTGGTACCTTTATATTCGTTTGTATATATATAGGAATGATGCTGTGAATTGTTTTTCAAAGTTAGCATTTTTTTTTTTTGAACTTTGAAAAGTGATAAGAGATGAGGGTTCATCTTGATGGGGTTTCTTGAAATTGAAAAGATAGATGGAGGATGAAGGGAATATCCGAGTTGTAGAGGATACGCTTTTCTGCCAATGGGTGAGAAGAGAGAATGATTGAGAAATTTGTGGGAGAGTAAAAAGAGTGAGCGTAAAATAACACATTTCAATAAAATTGTTAAACATAAAACATGAAAGAGAATTTGAGAGAAAATATATGCGTCAATTTTATTATATTTATAATAATTATGACCAGTCTGTTGTATGAGATTAATTTTATTATATTAATCTCTTAACAACTGAATAAACAATTTTGATTGGAGTAACATAAAAATATTTTTAAAAAAAAACAACTTTTAATGTAAAATATTCGTCTATGAGTTGAAAAGAACTACTAAAAATATGTAAGAAAGAATAAAAATAATTTTAGACCTATCAAGAAAAGTTAATAAGCTTATAAAAAAGTCATTAAAAATTATGCCTTGTACTAAGATAATAATACAAACATAATCACTACTGGGTACCATACAATGATCAATGCTTGGCTAAATATGATATGAAGCATATGCATTAGAAAACATAATTTGTAATAAAATTATTCAATTCCATGACCATGCTTTTAGTTCTTCAAACTAGCAAAAAACACAAGTAAAATTGAGTTATAGAATTCATGAAAGTGGCAAATGTTGAATCCCAGTTATGATAATCATGTTTTGATGATGACCAAATCGCACTAATGGTTTGAAAAGTGTGCAGAAAAACAAAACAACCAGAAGACTCCACAGACGCAAATGACTATCCGAAAGACAGAGTTTCGGATGATGGTAATCGTCCAACACAAAGAATTTGAAGCAAGTCTCAGACGAAAAACAGCGTCCGATCATATTTCCAGAAAACTTTGCTTCGATCGAACACATGTTCGGACGTATACTCGGACGTCCGAACGAATACCCTCTCATTCGAGAACGGACGCAGCGTCGGACGCAGGGTTTAGCAGCGGTCGTCCAAACGGTCCAACGGCTAGTTCGTTCGGACGCACACTTGCTGCATCGGCCTTCCGAAAGGTCCAATGGCTAGTTTTCCAGTAAACAGAAAATAGCCGTTGGGAAGTTGTTGGAAGCAGATATTTGGCAACTATAAATACCCCTAAACCTGAATTAATTAAAAAGAGACTTCTACATTGATTACAAATAATACTTGAGCTATTTGGGAGAAATAGTGGGTACAAGTGTTGTAATAGTGTAGGTAGTTTTGTGAAAAGACTTAGAAGTGTAAGAGTTCTTCAAGTGTAATAGTGAAGAGATAACATTGTAACAAAGGGAGGTTGTGAGTGTAAAACTCTTGGTTCAACTAAAGGAAATTAGTGTGAGCAAGAGTGATCCTCATTTGTGTACAAGAGGTTATTGTCTCACCTATTTTGAAAAGACTTTTAGTGTAGGTACAAGTGTTGTAATAGTGTAGGTAGATATGGGGTTTTGTGAAAAGACTTAGAAGTGTAAGAGTTCTTCAAGTGTAATAGTGAAGAGATAACAATTGTAACAAAGGGAGGTTGTGAGTGTAAAACTCTTGGTTCAACCAAAGGAAATTAGTGTGAGCAAGAGTGATCCTCATTTGTGTACAAGAGGTTATTGTCTCACCTATTTTGAAGAGACTTTTAGTGGCTAAACTTCAAGTTGTGAACTTGGTAGTTGCCTTGTAAGAAGTTCTTTGCAGTTGTAAGCTCCAAGATTGAGAAGGTTGGGAGTTTGGTTTGATTATCTTAATTTCAATATTCTTATTTGTTCTTTAAGTTTAAATTGTTGAATATCTATTGTATTCATTTGTATTTAAGTTTTTATTTGGTGCATAAAGTTTGAATTTCTATTAAGCACATAAAAAAGATTTGTTTTAGATACAATCTAATTCACTCCCCTCTTAGGTTGCTGTTTAGGGCCAACAGCAAATAAGATAAAATTTGAAACTAGGAACTTCTTTTGCTCCAACAAAAAGAAAAATCTTGCATATTTTTAATCTAGACATCCAAAAAAAAAAAAACACAGAAGAAATAATATATCAACTATAAAACTAAGCTTATGCAATCATGTCTTTAGATAATGAAATGTGCTTTTTTATTAGTCTCGTATTAGGGAAAAACATCAAAATAGTCCCTAAACTATTTTACTAAGTAAAGGTTCTTGAACTTAAATTTTGACTAATTTAATCTTCTAACTATTATTTTTTAGTCAATTTAGTCCCTCCGCCCACCAAATAAAGTTAGTTCTCACCACTATTGACCAATCAATAAAGGGGTACAAATGTCAAATAATAAGTGAACTAAAACTAAAAAAATCATTAAAAAATACCTTACATCAGATTCAGGAGCCCCAAATTGAGAAGTGCAAAACCCTAGACCCATTTAAACTCATAATCCAAAGCAAAGGGAATGATATTGCCACAGCTAAATCCTTAATACCACAGCAAAAATCATTGAAATGATATTAGTACCTGTTAAAAGTCATCAAAATTTCAAGCCAACCGTTCTCTTTCATCAAAACGGGTCTCATTTCTGTCACTTCTCATATTCCACGGTTGTTGCTCCCCTCTACTTGTGGGTCTCCAGATGAGGCAAGCGGATCTCTTCCGCTACCTCCAATCTTCAGACGATAGGAAGCGTGATCTCTTGCATCAAACATATTTCTCTCTTTGTTTTCTATGTAGAGGGAAGAAATAAGTGGATAAAGAGACGGAGAGAGGTTTTTTTTTTTTTTTTTCTTAATTTTTTTTGGGCGATGGGGATTAACAGATTGTTTTAAGAGAAATTATTATTTTTGAATTGTTTTGAGAAATAGGTTTTTGTTAATTATTAATTTTTTTTTTTAATTCTTGAAAGTTAAGATTTGTATTGATTTTGAGGCTTTGTGCTCTATTGACCCACAGGATTGATCGGAGTTATACTCTGCCGGCTGATGTGGCGGCATTGAGGCTGTCAGCGACCCACTTTGGCTAACCCATATCTTCCACTGCCCTTGTTGCGTCCCTTGCATCTCTGTTTCTATTTTCTTTTACTCGTTGAAAATCAGTAGTGTCTTGTGAGAAACAGATAAATTGTTGGAGTGATTGGGGATTCAAGTTGTGGGGATGGGGGCGGGGTAGGGGATGTAGGTTGTGGTGGAACTTGTACCAATGGAAAGGTGCCACTGGCTGGGGAGTGATGGGTTTTGGCCATGTGGTTGGCTGGGTTGTGTTGACTTTTATGAAACGTAAATTTGTCAATCAACTTAAAATTGATGTGGCAATAAGGATTTTGCTGTGCCAATATCATTGCCCAACGCAAATAGGATGTAATTGAGTGAAACGATCACCAGACCAGTTGGTGAGTTGAATTGACAGCGGCAAAATGCATATCACGGGTGAGGGTAATGAGGTCCAAGGAGTAGATAATGGTGAGTGACACATACCTAAGGACTAAAATCTATTATTTATTTGCCTGTTTTTCTATGCGTATAGGTTATCAATATATAAACTCTGATTTTTTTATATGCATGTCACCATATATTGAATGCTTGGTGATGTTGGACAAAGACAAACTACTTACGATTAGAAAAGTTTATATATATGTTTTTAACAATATTGTGGTCCCTAATCATATGGTTATTATTTTCATGTCTTTGTATGTAAACACAAGATGGTCCTATGCAGTAATAATCTATATGCTAATTGTGTCAACAGGTCAAAGCAGCAGTTTTTTTACAATTAAAATATATCATGAAAGTGAAAAAAACTGTGAAGGTGGATTTGTTAATTATGTAGATGCATGCAATCCTATTTCCCTAAAGCTGTCCAGTTTGAAAGCCATAGCCACCAAGGTTGGTTATACTGAATCACTGTGTTTCTGGTACAAAGTTGTCAATGATGGTCAAATAGTAACATTTAGAGAAATAAAATGTGAAGATGATGTTGCTAACATGGCTGCAATCGGCAAGCTAATGGGTAAAGTGGAGTTATATATATTCAAAGAGCTGAATATTATTCTAGTTGGTTGAGAGTCAAGTTGGGTCTGAGAATGTTGCTAATTTGCAAAATAGTGGTACTGATTTTCCAGGGAATTGTGTTTGAAAAGGGGTTGAAGACTTTGAAATCAACTTCACATTTGATGATGTTACTATAGAGAATGATAACGAAGGTCGAATCCTGACCATCCAAACAGAAGAATCAGAAGAAGAATAGGACTTGATGAAATACAAATTGATGGTGAGGGTGATATAGAATCCAGTGAGGGGGAATCATTTCATGACAGTAACTATGACTTTCACGATGATGATGATGATGATGATGATGATGCAATTTATGAGAAGTTTGTTGATGTGGAAGTAAATGATATTGGTGAATAGTTGGCCACTTCAAGAGCTGGTAATGGAAGAAAAGTGACTATTAATCATAAAGAACCTACAGATAATAATTATAGAGACTCAAGCGAAGGAATCATAGCTGTTGAACAAGATATCTACTTTTCTGATGGTCAAAATATTGTAGTGTCATGAGGATTCTGCATCCATGGAATCTGATGAGTTGTACTCTCACTCTAGCTCATTAGATGAAGAAGGAAGCAAAAGCTCAAGGGTAAGGTTTAAAAAGTTTAGAGAAAATGAAATGGAAGGTCCAAAATTTTGTGTGGGTATGATTTTCTCTTCAAAAGCTCAATTCAAGAATGCAGTGGACAACTATGGGATAAAATGGGGAAAGGAGTTTAGATGTAAGAAGAATGATTCTGTGAGAGTTAGAGTTGTTTGAAAGGCTTGCAAGTGGTTTATGCATGCCGCAAAGATGAACGCAACAAATGACTTTTAGATTAAAACAATTTGTTCAAAACATGTGGGAGGAGTTTGAATCACAAGACGGTGACTTCTACTTATCTCAGCAAAAGGTTCTTAGAGTGCTCAGATTGAATTCTAGGGTGACAATAGGAGAGTTTCAAGATAAGATTCAAGGGGAACTAAATGTGAACATCAGTCCGGTTCAGTGCTACAAGACATTTGTTGGAATGGCGTTCGAAAGGCAAACGCCATAATTCATGGGAAGTACAAAGCATAGTATGCAAGGCTGTGGGACTATATTGAAGAGTTGAGGAAAAAGAATCCAGGTTCTACAGTGCACCCAATGACGTTGATGAAATAACTGGGAAGGAGAGGTTTAAGAGGCTTTATATATGCTTTGATACCTTAAAAAAGGGATTCTTGGCAGGTTGTAGGCCTGTGATTGGTGTTGTTGATTGCCACCTTAGAGGCCCACATCCAGGTGTTCTTTTGAATGCTGCGGGTCTTGATCCCAGTAACTGCATATACCCTCTAGCTTATTGTGTGGTAGAGGTTGAAAATAAGGATTCTTGGGGCTGGTTTTTGGCTTGGTTGATAAATAAAAAGTGGATGTAATTAGATTGCAAGAATTTAGACATAATTAGGTAAAATATTTTCTACTTTTATGAAAATTATTACTTAATTAAAGGCAAGATTTAGTTAATTAAGTTGTTGATTTTTTACTTCTATTTTTTATCATCAGTATATTTCTTTTTACCTAATATGGTGCGTGCCAAATTTTATAACTTTTCCCAAAAGAGTTTTTCTATTATATATATATATATATATATGATTTATTAAGGGCATATTAAAAATAATATTAAATTTGACATATCATAGGCTTGTGCTTTATTGATGGTAAGATAAGACAAGATTCTTGAAATTTAAGTTATTAAAAATACAAAATAATGGATAAGGTAAAGAAGTTGAGAGTAGTGGGGAAATGAAGTTAATGTAGTAGTTACATTAAATTTGATATTTAAGGGTTCTCTGCTTTATTACTACTTTATATAATGAAAGACTAGTTTTGGTGTAGTTATATTTTTAGTGTAATTTTTTATAGAATGGTTTAACCAGCTCTTAACTTCCCATGACTTCTATTTTAATTTATATTTTATATTTTATTTTTTCAATTAATTTTAAATACAATATTACACACACAAACTGTGCTAATAGGACTAACTAATGATAAGCAAAGATATCACTAAAATATTCTTTTTTTTTGTCAAGATCGTTAACATGTTTCCTTTCATTGATAAAAGTATCCATATATAGAATGAGCAACTGCTCAAGTTTCATCTTGTATAAGCTTTAAAAGCCACAAGGAGAAGAACATCTTCCACTTAATCCATCCTTTATTAAAATTGCAAATCTAGCTAAATGTTTAGCTACCCTAATTAAATTTGTTGAAACTAAAACAAAAGAGATCCTGAAAAACAATTACATATCTCAATTATGTCTTCCAACACTGTACCGAAAAGAACATCATTAGAGACTCTTGAGGATATTTTTGGATGATCATACTATTGCTGGAGCAAATTTCAACATCATTCCAACCTTTTTCTTTGGCTTTGAAAAGAGCTTATCTTATGATTTCAGCCTCCAGTAAATTTGGTTCCTTTTCCTGATCAAAACTTGTAGTCCATGTAGTTATCAGCTTACCATTTGACTCCTTGGCCACAATACTTAACCAGCTCTAGTGTTGCCAATTGAGGCTTAGCAGTGCTGACAGCTATTCTGACTAGTTGGGAAAAGTACAAAATTTTGTGTTGATGTAGTTGTACTTCTGTTTTCGAGGATCTCAATTCTTTCTTACTCTCCTTAGTAATATTTTGGAACTCAAGCCATTCATCAATAGCTTTACCAATGATAATTTCTGGTAGGATTTCCTCTTGATTGAATTCAAAGGAGTTCTCACTTTTCCATATTCATCAAAGAATATAAACTATAAGGATTGCATCATCACTATCCGTTCTAGCCCCTGTAGCCTCTTGAACTAATTCCTACCATCACCATATATCATCTTCTGTCTCTCTCAACACATCCCACTTAATAGAAGCCAACCTGATTGCAGTAGCTCTTTTCCATTTTAAAAACATATGCACAATTGATTCAGGATGTTCCCCACAACGATTACAAATTGGATTACCTTTACCTATTCTATGATGGATGAGATCATTGACAGGAAGAATTCTGTTAAGACCTTTCCACATGAACACTGTCTTCATGTTTAATCTTTAGTTTCACTTCTAATCCCTAAGTGAACTTCCACAAGTTTTTCTGTTGATTTTTCCTACTGGATTGCCCTTCATTTCTTGTCTCCCTTTTTTCCAGTTCCTCCCTTCTTCTTTGCAGCTTTATAACCTGATTGAACTGTATAACATCCTGATGGAGAATTGATCCAGTACTACCTATCTTGTCTTCTTGTTAGGCTCATAGGAATCTTGAGAATTTTAGAGACATCTTCATGGTTGAAAGTTTGTTGGAGAAGCTTTTTGTTCCATTCCACACCTGTGATAAGTTGATTTACCATGCTTAAGTTTGTTTGATCAGGTTTCCTTGTTGACACTTTACCTTCAGCAGTGCTTGTTAAGCAACCGTCTTCCCAGATTTGAATTGTTCTTCCATCTCCTATTCTTTTCCTTAATCCACTAGATAGAAGTTTTCTGGCTGAGCAAACACTTTGCCAGAACTAAGATGACCGTTTAGGCATTTCAAAGTTCAGAAGACACTGGAATTAGGGAGGTATTTTGCCTTGAGGATTCTTGACACTATCAGGTTTGGGTTCTACAGGATTCTCTACAGTTGCTTGGCCAACAAGGCTTCATTAAACCATTGCAAGTCACTGAATCCAAGATCACCTCCTGTTTAGCATCAGTGAGTTTTGTCTATTTCATCCAATGCATTTTTTTGTCCTGCTCAGTTCCTTCTCACCAGAATCTAGCCAGCATCCTGCTGATATCATTGTAAAGTTCTTTAGATAGTTTAAAGCATGTCATAGTATATACTGGCATAGCTTGTGCACTAAATTTTAGTAGTCTCCTTTCCTGCTAGGCTTAGAAATTTCCCTTTCCAGTCCTGAATTTTATTTTATACTCTGTCCTACACTGCACCAAAAATTTGATTCTTTGATCTTGAAATCACCTTGGGGAGTTCTAAATACTTCCCTTGGGACACACATTCGACATTTCTCAGATATTATTGACTTCCTGTTTGCAATTAGAAGTTGAAAACATTTTTGCTTAGGATGACTGATGATTTCTCCAAGTTCACCAGTTGTCTAGAGGCAGCCTCATATCTTTGAAGGATAGACATCACCCTTGAAGCTTCTTCCCCTGTAGCCTTGCAAAATATAACATCATCTGCATAAAACAACTGAGAATTGGAGGACCATTCCTGCAAATTTTCAGACTAGTAAGTTGCTTAAGTTGACAGGCTTGATTAATTAAACCGGAAAATCCTTCAGCCAAAATGATGAAGAGGTAAGGGGACAACGGGTCCCCTTGCCTAATACCCCTTGAAGGTTCAATATAACCAGAAATTCTTCCATTCAGACTAAACCTATAGGAGACAGAAGAGACACAAGCCACGATCCACTTAATCCAGATATTGCAAAAACCCATTTTAGACACGATGGCACTTAGAAAATACCACTCAACTCTGTCATAAGCCTTTGCCATGGAAAACCAATCTTTCCATACCTTTTATTCTTTTAAAAATGCATGCATCATAAGAGACCCACTATAACATTATCAACAATTTGTCTACGAACAAGGAAGGCAGGTTGATTTTCACTGATAACATTCCCCAAAAAAGGTTTCATTCTATTCACAAGTACTTTAGAACTGATTTTGTACAAAACATTGCAAAGGGCAATTGGTCTATAATGAGTAATGTTACAAGAGGAATCTATATTAGGAATAAGAGTAATGATGGTATCATTGATGGATTTAAGCAGGTAACCTGAATGGAAGAAACTTTGTATAGCTTTAACAATATCATTACCTACTATATGTCAAAAAGTTTGGAAGAAAATAAGAGTCATACCATCACTGCCAGGAGACTTATGAGGATTCATAGAGAATAGAGTTACTTTGATTTCCTTTTCATCAACTGGCTTGGTGATAGATTCATTTATTTGTTTAGTAATTCTACATTGTATTCCATCCAAAATATAATCAAACTGATTAGGCTTTGTAGTGGTGAAGAATCTGTTATAAAAGCTAGAAATTTCAGCAGGCTTCTATGTCCTCCTCTTTGCTACAGATATCTCCATCCTCCTTTTGCAAAAACTTGATCCCATTTCTCTTCCTCCTAGCAATGACACTAAAATGGAAGGAGGTATTTGTATCACCCTCCTTAAGTCAATTTACCATTGCTTTTTGACTCAAGAATAACTCCTCATCTCTATAAGCTCTCCTGAGTTCTAGTTTCCATGCAGCTCTTTTTCCTTTCTTTCTGGGTGTTTTAGAAAGATCCAACTCCTTAATCTCTTTTTTTATTTTTGTGATCCTCAAATCTGCTCTCCTTTGCTTGTTCATATTTCAGCTTATCAATGCTAGTCTGCAAGCTTTAATCTTGATGCTGACTCTGAACATTCCTGACACTTTATGTTCTTTCTTCCAAGCTTCTCTAATGATTCCTTCCACTTCCTCACATTGAAGCCGTCTCTTGTCAAAGGTAAACCTTCTTTTTTATACATCAATACTTTTAACACCCCCTCTCACATGTAATTTGGGTTAGACAAGATGGGTAATGGAACCCTGTTACACGTGGATTAGACGCAAGAGAGTCCGTTGAAATGGGCTGGACAGAACCCTGTTACATGTGGGTCAGACGTAAGAGAGCCCATTGAAAGGGGTTGGACAAAAGAGAACCCGTTGAAAGGGGTTGGACAGAATCCAAAATACGTGTGGATGGATGGTAAAACACTTGAGGGCTAGCTCTAATACCATGCTAATATTGTGAAAGAATTGTTAAACTTGTGTGTATTTGATCAATGATACAATAGCCTATATTTATAGGCTTATAGGTACAATAAATTTAGATTGTACAATGAATCTAGACATTGACTAACAAGATAACTAACACAAATTTAGGCACTAACAAATAATGTAACTCTACAATGAATCTAGACAATAGAATTTATGTTAACACTCTTCATAAAACCACCAAAGATGATCCTCGATTTTCTTGAATTAAAAGAAGATAACATTTGCCAGAATTAGATAATACTAAAAATCTTTATGGTTAAAATGCTGGAAAATATAGTCTAAAGCCTTTCAACATTAAATTTAGCAGATGGGAAATCTCACTAACCTGCACAGTAGGAAATGGTTTGCCAACAGTACCACATTTCCTTACACCTCTTAGGGGATTAGAAATAGCCATGACAAACTAGAAACATCGTGCCACCAGTATGAGCGTATAGAATTTCTTCATAAACCAAATTTAGGTCTCCATTCATGAAGTTGAAAATCACTCGACAAGAGGTCAATTACCTACCTCAATCATGCCGTATCTTTTGAGTAGGCAAAGTCCAGTATTGGTTTCCCACTGCTGCATGATAGGAAGAGGAAGTGCAGAGGAACCACATCTAGAAGTATAAACTCACTTATTGTTTTATCATTTTGAAGATGAAAAGAAATCAGGAGTAAAAAGAATATCATAAAATCACAAGTTTGTAGTTGTAAGATTCGTAATCAGCAAAGCAATCTGAAGTCTAACTTCACAATTTCTCAGGGAAGGTTTTAAATAATAGTAGTGACAGCAATCAGATTACCATAAGATGCAGCTGGCCAGCTGCTAAAGCAGAGACAGCTTGTAACTTAGAGTCCATAGCTTCATAACCTTGTATTAATCATGTATACATAGTTGGAACCTATATCATTCAACAGGAAAACAAGAACTACACAATTAAAAAGACAGGTATACCATTGCCTTGTGGAAACCATCCAAATAACATGGTTATGTACAAAGTATGGTGCTAGAAGCTTCATATGTCAGTATAATACACAGAAGGCAGCCATGCAACCAGCAACCTAAGATATATTAGAATACAGACAGCAAGGCAGCAAGAAGAAATACAATCATGCATACGCCTCACAAGGAGGCATACCCTGATAGGAACAAAGAGGAAGCAAACAACTAAGTGCACATATACATGTTTATGTCTGCCATTTACCAATAGCCCAATTACTTTTTATATGTTAAGGAAATGCAAATTTAGGATAATCAGTGCATATATTCAACCACCTATTCAGGTATTGAGGGGTATTAAAACATAACCATCTAGAGACAAAAAATTATGACTACACTATACAAGTTTTGATTTCTCATTTACTCCGATGAATCCGGTAATAACATCACCAACTTTACTATCTTTTCCTGGATATGATTCTCGTCATCTCTGACAAATTCCCCTCACACTAAATTTTGGCATGAACTACACATATGAAATGAAAAAAAAAATTTAAGCAGATGAGGAATACTCTAAGTGCTTCAACAAGACAAAGCTTACAATGCAAGAAAATTTTAATAGAGTCTAATTTCTATTACAACTTTCAACATGTGAAAATACATATACGACCTTACTGTAGATCCTGCATATAAAGGCACAAGCAAAGCATTGAAAAGACCATGCACATGTTGGTAAAAGTTAAGGCCAAATGTAGAACCAATTTCTCATCAAATTTCTACAACATATTAATTCAGTAAATGGGAGAACAGAAGAAAAAAGCAAGAATTTACAATAGCCACAAGCAAGAAGTGTTTAGAATTAATTTAAATTGTATTTGAGGATATGATGTAGTGGTAAACAGCGAAGAAATTTATCACTAGGTGAGTACTCCTATGCATTCGCCAAGATTTGAACTTGAAATTAGCAAACATTTACAATGGTTAATTTCAAGGTGAAACAAAAGTGAAATGAGAAGGAAGTAAGCTATTAATTAACATCTAATAGTTCTAGAGAGTACATTTGAGAAATTAAGCTTGATAGAGAGCATTTTATGTTTTAAGCAAGCAAAATGAACAACATATTGCTCTGCCTTGTACATGACAGGAGTTTTTACACATCAATTAGTTTTTGTTGTCTTATTATATGCAAATTCACCCTATAGTCGCATCTTGTTCTGTTATAAGTATGAATTTGTCCACATTAAAGAAAATGGTGTAGAGGAATTGGGGGAAGAAAAATAACATTTTCCTATTTCATTAGTTATAGACCAAGTAATATAGAAATAAATGCCAGGGAAAAATAGAAATTCGTGAGACAAGATGTTATACTATTATGTGTATGAACAACTCCTTTTGGTTTGCCTGTTGTGCCATTAGTTTACAGAATCAATGCTAGTTCCTCATCTACATTGAAACATGAAAGTAAGCAAAGAAGATAATGAGATGTGAGCATTTAAACTCAAGTATACATCACAAAATCAAAGGCAAACACCTTCGATCTTATTAAACTTTTCTGTTCCTGCAACTTCCCATTAATATTCACCTCTCCATTTTGTGACTGATCAAGCTCAGTTGGAGGTGGTTCGCTGGGAACATAAAGGAGTGAAAATTGAGCAACAGTTTTAGCTGCAACATTTTTCAAGAGTTCCTAATGATCCCCAGTACAAAATCATGGAGACATACTAAGCATCAGATTCACACATGAATTTGACTATACAGTTAGATACAAACATTATCATACTAAACAGCATGCATCTTAAATTCTTGGATTCTAGGAAAGTTGCAAGTTTGCATAGACTGATAAGATAACGAGGGTGCACCAGTTTGGAAGCCACACTTACACATGATGGCAATGTTTTTATTTAATAAAAAGTTTTTTTCACTTCCTATACATTCTAAAACCCAATAAATCATTAGTAGAATTAGAAAAGGCTACAATCAACGGACCAATTAATTACCAGATACATTCCAACATCCAGAGGAATAGAGGAAAGCAGAGTAAAAAACTTACACTAGGTATATTAATCACTCTGAACTAAACATTTCCCAATTGTTACTGAATCCAGACTATAAAATTAGAAAGAATAAAGATGTTTTCTTTTCTTTTCTTTCATGGATTATATCCAAAGTGATGACCTACAACCTTGGTTTTGATGATGACAAAGTAATCTAACTATCTTAATTCAAGCTGTGCAGGAATTCTATTTCATTTATTCATAACAGAATTTTCGGACGATGTACATCGTTCGAACAACACTATGTTACTCAGACGCACAAGCTCATTCGGACAAATTTATCTCGAGTGAAAGACACCGTCTGAAAGGTCAGGCAGAGGTCATTACGGAAAGATTTTGAGGCACTTACACCGGACGCGCCTAATTGTCCGAACGAATCTTCCTCGGACATAATGCACAGTCTGAAAAAGTCAGACAGAGAGTAGGATTTTGAGGCACCTATAATGGACGCGTCTAACTGTCCGAAAAAAATCTTATCGGACGTGCCTAACTGTCCGAAGGAAAAGCAACCCTGGTTAAGCACCAAATCTTTCGGACATACTACACCGTCCGATGACTAAACTCATCAACATACCTGGTTCGGACGAAGAAACAGACGCAATCTCGGTCGTCCGAACGGCATCCTCAACTCCTTGATATTTTAGACTAAACGCTTGTTTGGATGCTCAATAATAAACTTGGACGTCCGAAACTCATAATGACTAGTTTTTCAACATTTATTATCTAGTTGTTAGGAGGTGGTTGGGAGCGGATTTATTGCACCTATAAATACCAACCCTTCTGTATTATATTTCATTAACTTACACATTGAATACAAGCAAATAGAAAGACAATTTGAAACCTGTTCAAATTAGCTCTTTAGTGATATTGTATTAGTATGTACTTAATAGTGCTATTCAAAAATATTGAGTAGAGATAATCTTGTACAAAAGTGAGGTTTAGTTTAAAATTCTTGGCTCAACTAAAGAAAAGTAGTGTGAGCAAGGGTGATCTTACTTTGTGTACATTTGAGATTATTGGCTCACCAAATTTGAAAGAGCATTTTAGTGGATTACTACTCCAAACTAGCTAGATTGGATGTGATGCTTGTGTAATCTCTCTCTTAATTCATTCTATTCATTTTATACTTAATTGCTTATATTTTTATCATCTTACTTGTCAAGTGCAAGAAATTTGAATTGAGCATTATTTGCTACCCAATTCACCCTCCCCCTTAGGTTGCTTTGGGAAAACAATTGGTATCAGAGCATTTGTCTCTTTATTTTGCTTATACTCATTTGAGTAAATATTCTTTATGAAAATCAATAATGCTTTATTCTTTGAAGGTCAATCTATCACTGGACCCATCTTTATCATTTGTTTAATGGGGTGAACTTTATTAGTTGGAAAGATAGAATAAAAATCTTTTTACAATCTGTTGATATTGACTTATGGTATGTGGTAAATGAAGGTCTTTTCAAAGCCACCAGTGTTGATGATCATAGAAATAGAAGAAGAGAAAAAATAAGAGATGAGCTTACTCCACAAGACAAGGAAATCTTAGTTGCCAAAGCCATGAATGTACTATACAATGCCTTGAATGCTAACGAATCAACTCGTGTCAAAGGATGTGTTTTGGCCAAAGAAATCTAGGACAAATTGAAAAAAATTCATGAAGGAAGCGATGATGTTAGAAAACAAAAGAAATATCTACTTGTTGCTAAGTATGAATCCTTCGAGATGGAACCACGTGAAAACATTGATAAAATGTGTTGTAGATTCATTGATATCACCAAGGATCTTGAAGCCTTAGGGAAGGAATATTCTTTGGGTGAGAAGAATAGAAAAATCTTAAATGCTCTTTCCAAATAATGGATGGGAGGCAAAGACTATTGCCATAGAGGAAGCAAAGAACTTAAATTTCATACCCATTGAGTCATTGATAAACTCTCTCACTTTATATGAATTGAAGCTCAAAGCCAAAGTGGTGGATGATGAGGAAGCACGACCAAAGAGAAGCATAGCCTTGAAGACCTCTCAAGAAGAAAATAAAAGTTGCTCCATCAATTTAAAAGATGAAGATCTTGATGAAGGTGACCTTTTACTCATCACTAAAGGATTCCTCAAACACTACATCAACAAACGGAGAATGCGAAAAGGAGGAGCAAGCGACTCAAATAATTTCAAAAGAAAGACCAATTTGAAAATTAAGATGCAAAATGAAAAATGCTTTGAGTGTGGTCAACTCGGACACTTTGCAAATGAGTGTCCCTCCAAGAAGAAGGAAGGAAGAAAGCCTTGCTTTAATAACTTTCAAATCACTTGGGATGATTGCAACTCCGAAGGAGAAGTTGAACAAGAGATGGAATCGGTACAAATTGGCCTTTATGGCCATTGGTGATGATGAGGTAATTTCTACTTATGATTCTAATGATTAATGATCTTGAAGCCTTTATTTTAAAATTGCTTGATAGTTTAAAGGAATCATATGATAGAAATAAAGAGTTACTCAAAAAATCAAATGCTTTATTAAATGCTAACTCTTAACTTGTGAATGAAAACAATAGGCTATTACAAGAAAACCCTGAGTTGAAGAAAAGAATGCCTATGAAAACAAGGATCAAGGAAGAACAAGCTTTCTTGAAGAAAAGATTGGATGATTTGAATGTTCTCTTGCATAGAAAAAGAGAAAATATTGTTGATATAAAAAGAATAGAAATGTATTGATCAACAAGAACTTTGTCACTTTTAGAAGGGATGATTTATGTTTTGTAAAATCGAAATCTTCTCTATATGGAATGAGAATATTATTTGCAACTATTGCCAATAATATGGACATGTGAAAAATAATTACTATGTCAAGAGAAATGAAAATTTTGGAATTTTGGAATGAATACCGTATGGATTTATAGTTAGTTTACTAACTCTTATGGACCTAAGAAAGTGTGGGTATCAAAAGGTATCACTTAATTTCTTGTGTAGGCAATGAACATCACCAAAAATACCAAATGGTTCATAGATACTGGGTGCTTAAGGCATATGACCGGTGATGCATCTCTCTTTACCAAACTCAAATCCAAAAGCAGTGGAAATGTGACTTTTGGGGATAACATGAAAGCAAAATCAATCGACATTGGTGATGTAGACAAAAATGATGAGACTTTAATTAAAAATGTGCTCCTACTTGAAATTTAAATTACAATCTCTTAAGTGTAAGCCAACTATGTGATAAAAATCTATATGTATTCTTCACCAAGCATATATATTTAATTCTTGATAAGAATTCTTCTATTTTATTTAAAGACTTTAGCACAATGATGTTTATGTAATTTATTTTGATAACTTTGGTAGTAGCAATGTAAAATGTTTAATCGCCTCCATAGATGATCCATCTGGAATAGAAGACTTTGTCATTTCAACATGGATTTAATTGAAAATCTTGCTAAAAGGAGTTGGTAAGAGGTTTGCCAAAACTGAAATTTGTTAAAAAAAATTTGTGATGCATGCCAATTTGGTAAACAAGTCAAAGTTTCGTTTAAACTAAAAAATTGTGTGTCTTCTTCTAAACTTTTACAATTATTGCATATGGACTTGTATGGTCCAACTCAACATGCTAGTCTTGGTAGTAGTAAATATGCTTGTGTAATTATTGATGACTATTCTAGGTATACTTGGGTATTATTTCTTGTTCAAAAAAAATGAAACCTTTGAAAATTTTGCAAAATTGTTTTCCAAAATAAAAAATTTGTTGAATTTGAAAATTGTTCATTTGAGAAGTGATAATAGAGCAGAATTTAAATTTAGAGGTTTTTCCGAATTTTGTGATCACAACGGTATTTCGCATGAATTTTCGGTTGTTAGAGTACCTCAACAAAATGGTGTTGTTGAAAGAAGAAAAAAATAGAACACTTCAAGAGGCCGCTAGAACCATGATTAGTGAGTGTGATTTACCAAAATATTTTTGGGTCGAAGCTATTAACATGGCTTGTTATGTTATGAATCACGTTCTTTTGAGACCTAATTTAAATAAAACATCTTATAAACTCTTTTTTTTGCAAAAAACTCGTTGTGAGCTATTTCAAAATTTTTGGTTGTAAATGCTTTATTTTAAAAACCAAAGAAAATCAAATTTGACAAGAAATCAGATGAAGGAATTTTCTTAGGATATTCTAGTGACAAGAAAGCATATCGAGTATACAATAAAAAAACTCTTTTAATTGAAGAAATTGTGCATGTTACGTTTGATGAGACTAATGATATTATTTCAAAGAATGCTTGTAACGATGAAGATGTAGGTATACAAAAGAAACTTGAGAAGCTCACTAGACATGAAGAACATCAAGAGACCAAGACAAGCAATGAGGACGACACTCATCAGTTGGATGAAGAAGGAGAAAAGAGTGCTCGTAAGATTCTCCAAAAGATCTTCCAAAAGCATGGAGATTTGTCTCAAGTCACCCTCAAGAATTGATCATAGGTGATCCGTCCGATGGGGTAAAAACTTGTTCTCATAAACCTTTGAATAATAATTGTTCCTTACTTTCTCACATTGAATCTAAACGTGTGGATGTGCCTTGAATGACGAATCTTGGATTTTTTCTATGCAAGAGGAATTTAGTCAATTCGAGAAAAATAATGTGTAGACTTTGGTTGAAAGACCCTCAATTTATCCCGTGATAGGAATAAAATAGGTTTTTAGAAACAAATTAAATGATAAAGGCAAGATAATTAGAAATAAAGCTAGACTTGTTGTAAAGGAATATGCTCAAGAAGAAGGAATTGACTTTGATGAAACCTTTGCACCCGTTGTTCGTTTATAATCTATTCGTATGTTTCTTGCATTTGCATGCTTTAACAATTTCAAATTATTTCAAATGGACGTCAAAAGTGGTTTTTTAAATGGCTTCATTCTGATCAAGAAGTTTTTGTTAAACAACCCCCCTGGTTTTGAAAATAAAGATTTTTCAAATCATATTTTTAAACTTGCAAAAGCTTTATATGGATTGAAACAAGCTCCCAGAGTTTGGTATGAAAGGCTAAGTGGCTTTTTGATTGAAAATGATTTTAAAATAGGTGTTGTTGATACCACTCTCTTCACCAAAACTAGTATTAATGATTTATTGATTGTTCAAATATATGTTGATGATATTATTTTTGGAGTAACTAATGAAAGTTTGTGCAATAAATTCTCATGTTTAATGTAAAAAGAATTTGAAATGAGTATGACGGGAGAATTACAATTCTTCCTTGCACTTCAAGTTCATCAAACAAAAGAAGGAACGTTCATTACACAAATCAAGTACACAAATGAGCTACTCAAGCGCTTTGGGATGGAAGATTGAAAACAAGTCAGAACGCCAATGTGTACCTCAACCAAATTTTACAAAGATGAAGAGGGTAATAGTGTTGATGAAAAATACACTATAGAGGTATGATCGGAAACATACTTTATTTGATAGCTAGTAGGTCGGATATTATGTTTGTCATTTGTCTGTGTGCTAAATTTCAATCTTGTCCTAAGCAATCACATTTAATTGCTGTAAAAAAAATTTTTAGATATTTGAAAGGAACGATAAATTTTGACCTTTGGTATCCTAAATCCACTAGTTCTGATTTAATTAGTTATTCAGATGCCGACTTTGTTGGTTGTAAAATTGATAGGAAAAGTACTAGTGGTATGTGTTACTTTTTCGGTAATTGCTTGGTGTCCTGGTTTAGCAAGAAGCAAAATTATATTTCTCTATCTACGGCAAAAGCCGAATATATTGCTGTTGAAAATTATTGTGCTCAATTTCTTTGGATGAAACATACCTTAAAAGATTTTGGTGCTATTTTTGATTGTGTGCCAATAAGATGCGATAATACTAGGGCAATTAATCTCACTAAAAATCATGTCTTGCATTCTAGAATCAAACATATTGATGAGAAGTTAATCATCACTTTATAAGAGATCTTGTGTGCAAAAAAGAAATTTGTGTTGAATTTGTGTGTACAAAAGATCAATTGGCTGATATTTTTACTAAATCTTTGCCTTTAGAACATTTTGAATTTCTTAGAACTCGTTTGGGCATTATTGATTTCGAAACTGTATGAGTTATGCTTTTGGACGCAAATATCGTCCTAAGATATCTGCTCTCTCAAACAAAAATGAACGTCTGAACTCCTCTCTTCTGCCTCTGATGCTTCCAATTGTCCGAACTTCAACTCTTTCTCTCTCTTCAAACTCTCTAGAAATACTTACGGATGATTATCAACGTCCAAAGTTCTTTCGGACGCATAGCATAGCGTATCGGTTGTCCAATCATCTACGATCAAACGCAAGATCGGATGTATACCAATCGATCGGACGTCTGAACGACTATTCTACTCATTTAAAACCTTTCATTTTTCCCTTATCGGACACCCAAACCCACCGAACCCTAGCTTTGATGATATTTAAGAGTCCCTCCTCCAATTCCTTAAATTCGTCATCGTTCCTTTGAAATTCTTCAAGAAATTTCTTTACCCAACTCCTCATCCATCTCAATTAAACCTCTTTTCACCATTTTAACATCATCTTCTTTAGAATTTCATAAAAATCATTTACTCTCATTATTTTCTTTCTCCAACTTTCTCTTCAAATCAAGATAGTACGATAATGTAGAGGATCTTCAACAGCCACCAGAGGGAATAAATCAAAGGGAAAAGCTTCAGTGCAGGATCAAACATCGTCAAATCCTCAACCCACCTCCAATCATTCTCTGCCAAAATTCATTGATGCGAAGGCATCAGATAGGTACACTTCCCTACTTAGCAAATCCATAATTGTTCAATGTCCTGTTTCTCAAAACCTGTTTGATGAATTGAATTTACCTCTTATAACTAAATGCTTTGAAAAATAAAATTGGGAAAATTTAATTCACCTAGATTTACCTTTCTATCATGATATGGTGTTGCAGCATTCACTGCTAATTTTCGGAAAGGTTCGACTGTTCGAACCTTAGTCTCTTATGTAAATAACATTAACCTTGACATTTCTTCCAATGTCATTAATACTAATTTTGAGTGTGAAGTTCTTTCTCCTAATGAAATTTCTTACTTTTCCTCATTGAACAAATGGCCTGCTATAGATACTCGTTTTCATATAGAGGAGGTCAAACAAATTTTTAATGTCAGTTTTAATTAGGTTTCGGAAGCCAAAACTACTCTACTTTGTCCTGAACTCAACATTTATACTCCTTGGTTACTAATTTGCTTTTGGCTACTGATGGGCATTACACTGAGCCAGGCAAAATGCAACTGTACTTATTTTACTGTGTCTATAATGGCATCAAACTTGATTTTGGTTATCTATTCTACTCCTTATGGGAGCTCTTTTTGGCAGATACTCATAGGAACATTTTTTTTGGAAAATTCCTAACCAAAGTATTCGATCACATTGATAGTTTGTTTTCTGGAAAAAAACAATACCATCCTTATTTCAACAAAACTTATATTGAACGAAAGGATTTGCACTTTTTTAATGACATATGGTTTACAAAGGCAACATATGAGCTTGAAAAGTCTAAAACACATGCTTCCATTTCTGGTCTTGCACTATCTCACACTTCTCCTCCTCAACCCTACTCTTCCACACCTCCACTATCCCATTCCCCATACATTCATTCTTTAGAACCCTCACTTTCCCATCTATGCATACTTGTTACCTCTCTGAGCAATCAAATGAGCTCATTTCAACGCTGCACCCTTCGGAAGTTAAAGAGACTAGAGACTAAAAAAATTATCCTTCAAGAAGCATTAAGTCTGGGAATGTCTGCATCAGCTCAGGTTCAATTTGCAAATATCTAGTCCCAATACATTCTCGAGTCCTCCTTTGATAGCGATGACAACGATATTGAAGATGGTGATCATTCCAATCTTGAGCCTAAAGACCGTGAGGATCCAGTTGGTTCAACCAATCCTGACAATCTTCTTTATCACTCATAGCATTGATGTTGATGATGACGAAGACGTTGATGACACATTCAACTACATCATGTAACATCGTGATCCTCAAGACTTGAGCGAACAAGACCGTGAGGCTACGAATGATGGTGCACTAGCCAAAAAGCACAAACGTGAGAAACGCTCCAAGAAGAAGAATGATTTAGATTCCTCCCCCTAGTGATTGCTGTGATTGTTTGTGATTGCTGTACTAAGATATTTGTTGCACTTGGTTGTACTTGAATATTTGTTGCACTTGTTTTATGACTTGGTTGTACTTATTTGTTGCACTTGTTTTATGACTATTTTTACCTTTATTTATCTTGTGGCTTGCATAAATGGAAGCATATTCTTAGGCAGAGCATATTTTGCTTTGATGATGCCAAAAGGGAGAGAAATATGTTCAAGTGCTTTTGATTAACTGTGCGATCTTGGTTATTGGATTTTGCTTGATGGACTAATTTTCTACAGCAGGGTTATGTATGTTTTGGATTTTTTGGCAAATTTCTTCGCCCGGTTGGACTCTTTTTCAAACGATTTCACGTTCTTATCCTTAGACAATTACCTCAAGTAGGGTGATTAAAAGAGGACACTTTATTTCTTTGTTTTAGCTAGGGTTTTCCATAGAGAAATTCTTTGTTATTCTTTCATAGCACTTACTGCCCAAACCCTTTTTCTTGAGAGAGGAATTTGAAGTCATGGTCAATTCTATTACGTTGTGAGACTCTTTGTTCTTGAATTTATTCACTTTTCTAGCAAGTATTGATTATTTTTCTACGATTAATTTTATGATTGTTCTTTTTAACTTCTTATTACTGCAGAATAATTAAGTTATTAGAATTAATCTATAACTAGATTGTTTTAACCGCGTTTACTTGATTCAATCTGTGAAGCAACTAAGTTTGATAATTGCTCGATTAGTGTTATGGAATTTAGGAAAAATAATTTACTAATTGGCATAACCGCGTGTTTTTATGTCTAATTAGCCTAATTATTTTTGTTGACCTTTTTAATGCTTCTATAAAAAAATCTTTGGCGTGTGTCTGGATTAAATTAATTGTTAGGGTTAATTGGATAGCGTATTGAAAATTAGCCAACTTTAGAAAGAAACAAGAATCAACTTTGAATTGAAATTTCAGTTAATTCTTCAATTAGTTCTTGGTATAGAAATTGAATTATCTTTGGTGTCAAGGATCAACTAGTAAAATTGCTATGGTGAATATGACTATAACTAAAATTATTGTTGAATTGAATTCTCTCCAATTTATTTTATTATTTTAGTTTTTAGTTTAAAAGCATTCAAAAATTCCTTTTTAATTTAGCACAAGAATAAATTCTGTTTTCTGTGGAATGAATTTGACTCACTACTACTACATTATCCTTGAGAGATTGTTTAATTGCTGGATTTACAGCTAAAATCTTTATTCAATTCATTAATGGCAACCCACACATGCTGTCACTGATTATTAATTCGCACCACAATAGTTCTTATGAATAACTTGGCCTCGGTAAGTTTGGTTCTTTGTTAAAATATATTGACTCAGGTTTGATCACTTATTACGTAGTATTAACTTTTTATAAGATACATCTAAAATAATGAGTTCATAAAATAATGTATATCAATTGATTGTAAAATAATTTTTAAAAATAATAACTAATTTTCACCATCCAAACAGAGTTGTGATCAATTGTAGTTGCTTTTGTTCATTACAGTGTAGCAATCCTCTTTGGGATTTTGACTTTTGATTTTGAAGCTTTGATTGAATTGGTGAGTTGGTTTGGTAAGAAATGGAGAAGAGACTTATAAGACTTGAATAAATATAGAGAAATAAAGGAAGTTAGCGGGCTTTTTGGCTATTGGATTCTGCTAGTGTGGGCATTTTTTAGGTGTTGGGCTTCTTAAAATGTACAATTGTCAATTGGTATGGGTTAATAGATGTGATCCGTAATACCAATTACCTTGTGTCAAAGATATTGAATAAAACCACAAAAGAATAAGATAAATACCTGGTGGAGCTGTCCTGTAATTTTAATTCCACATAGCAGTGTATTATTTTTGCAAGTATAAGCTGTTCTTTAATAGTATTTTACACGATCGAGAACATATTCTTAAGTCCAAATGAATATTTACCCAAGTAATTTATATAGCTGATTTATGATGGTAAGGCGCGAGTATGTGGTCGTCAAAATGGTCCAACAAAAGATGGGCCGCCTCGCCAGACACTAATTCCCGAGAAATAAGTATGTATGTAGCTACATTCAATGGAATAAATTTTTTTTATATGGACAATATTTATAAGATTAACTCGAAAAATTAACTCATCAACTAAACCAATCAAAATGAATAAATTGTGAAAATTTCCTCAAGGCTAAAATCCCCCAAAAAATGAAATAAAATAAAATTTACGCAATACAAATTTAGGCGACAAAAAACAAATTGAATAAGGACACAAAAGAGCATGCCAGGTTCTTGATAGATCTTAGACAAGTTGTAGAAAACAAAATCTTAGCTGAATTGGTAGACAACCAGATGTGGAACATACTGTTGCATCATGATGCTACTACACAGACAGTATAGCCCAGAGTATAAAAGCCCCTATCACGCAGCACCCATTGTTGAACTCATTACCTGGATCTGTGCATAAAACATACGGAAGCCAGATATGATTACAACTGGATAAGGGAAAGATTGCTAGTTACATTCAACACTTGTAGACAAACAACAATATACCTTATTTACAAGCAAGTTTACTTGTTCCCTATACTTCTCCTTCAAGTCAATAATATCAGCACGTAGTTCTTCCAACTACACAAAAAACTTTACTTACACAAGTTAGAATATGGCTGGTACAGAATAAGTGTGATGTTCTGTGTACACAATGTATGCAAACAGAAAACTCAAGCAGGCAATTACTGCATAAGTTTCTATTGAAAGTTTCAACATCCAAATGAATGCAATTATGCATAGATAAATTAAGATTACTCCAGCAATATTCAAGATTTCAGTGTCATTCATATTTTCTTTCTTTTTTGGGTTCATCGTACATTTCTCTCTCAAACTTGCTTCAACTATTCAACCAAAAAATCAGGCACCATACAAAAGGGTAGCTTGTGAACTAAAAGGAAAAATATTCAAGTCCTCTTTCACCTCTACCACGGGTATTCTCTTTTTGATGCTTAAACTATACCCTACTTCCAATATGTTACATAAGTGCAAGGCAGAATAGAAGCCCTTTCAAGTATAGAAAGTTACCTCGTGGCGAAGCACCAGAAGAATTATTTTTGGTATCTAAATTTATATTGGGAAGTCCAAAAAGAACAGGAAAATATTTACCTCCTAATCAATTCAAGTGCCGCTGAATGTCTTCTCTGTAGTGCCTCTAGCTCCGCAGGCAAGCCAGGCAACAAGGCAGGTTCAGCCCGCAATTTTTCACACTGCTCCAAACATAGTGTTCAAAAGTAATTTATAAAAAGAGAGAGGAGAGGAGAAAGATAGAACATCAAACACAAAACTCACCTGGGCAGTCATTTTAACCAACTCCTCTGCATACGGTTATGGGAATCACGAATTGATTCCATATATGCCTGCAAAACAGATAAATTGATCAAAAGGCACAGCCCAAATCCACCCAAAATACACAGTCGAGAAGGGTTAAAAAAGTGAAGAAGAGGTTCAAGGACAGACACTTCATAGTCATAAACCTTTCTGAGTAATGGGTGCAAAAACATCTCCCAAATTAACAAATGTTCAACTAATTCTGGAAATACTCCATACCAATCGAGACATGTACGATGCAAGCTCCCCTTCCTTTGCCTCAATGTAGACTCAAAAGCACCAGGTGTCATGCTCTTGATATAATATGGACTCAAGGATCCCTCTCCAACATTTCTGCGTTCAGACAAATTGTCAGATGAGTCTAAAGATGCTTGTAGGAAATAGCTTTCCTCCATGCTACTGAAGCTGCTTGCACTTGCGAATCAAATTTCCTGAAAAAGTATGCTGATTACTTGCTAAAGTGTTTAATAGGGGACCACGAAGAAATGCAGTGTAATAGCCATGAATTTTTTTTTTAGTATTTAAATTTAAAAAAAAAAAAAAAAAACCTAAGTCAAGTAGAGAATAAAAATATGTAAGAGTACTGAGTAATAAAATAACTAAAATAGTATTATCCTACTTCTAGTATAATTATTTCTGTAATACATATATGTACACATATCTATAAATAACTATTACGTTATATATATATTCTATAAGGTAGAGTATCTGATTTTTTTTTACCTAATTCAAACATTGAAAAGAATTTCAATAATATTAAATGTTAGTTTTCTTCTTATTTAGTTTTAATTAATTGTTTTCATTTTTAAATTTTAAAAAAATTAGATGCTTAATTATTTTAAATATTAGTTATTCACAACTAATGTAAAAATTATTATTGGTAGTTAATTTATAAAATTATTTTTTTGGAGATTAAAATCGGATTTGTATATATGAATTTTTTTTTTGAAATTATAATAGTATTTTATTATTGATAGAACTTTTTAGTTTAAGAGAAAAAATAATTGAAAGAATGATCTAATCGTAGAGAGAATCGAAGGAAGCGGAATTTAAGTGAAAAGGATTTGATTTAGATTAGAATTAAAAAAAAAAAAAAGGGAAGAAAACAAAATTTAGTTGCAGAGACGGCTTGTGTGGAGGAAGAAAGAAGATGGGATTTGACAAAAATTTTCAAAATTGCATCTTTATCCCCCAAAGTTTTATACAACTTTTGTAAAGGCCTAAAGAAACTTTTATAGCGACAGATTGAATCCTTTTGAGGTTATGAAATTATAGAAAAGCCTGGATGATTTTTCAAAGAATCCCATCAGTCCATAAACGTCTACTAAAATTACCAAAAGGCCCTTATAGTTTATCAATATTTCACTTAGGTCTCTAAAAGTTTCTATAAATGATAAATTAACCCCTAAAAGTTTAAATGAAATTACTATTTAACCCCAAAAGGTTCTATAGAATATATAGAGACCCATAATGACCTTGCGAAATGACCAAAATACCCTCAAGTATTTTAAAAGTTACATAAAGCCCAAATTAGTTTTTCAAAGTTACGAAAAGACCCCGAATGGATTTCTAAATTTGTAAACTATTCTAAAATATTTTGTTTAGCGCAAATAGAGTCCAAAAAACTTTTCAAATATTATCAATGAGTTTTATTAATCATAATAAGTCTTATAAGGTTATAATAATGATTTCAAAGTACATTTTTTTATTACAAGAAAATTATATGATAATAGAGTAATTATTATTTTGTGAATATTAGGACAATTATGGATGTATGGAAAGGTTGAGTATTTAGGAAATTGTTATAGGATATTTAAGTAAATACCAAGCACGCATTAAATTATAGAAACATGAATTTTTGATAGGAAATACTAAAAAAGGGCAAGTACAAGAGCAACGTGATTCATTGGCATACCGAGGTAGGTGGTACTTACCCTCTGATTTGTGAATTGTTTTACGAACCCATATATTTTCTTAAATGATTTTATGAATTTGCATATTTTTCTAAATTGTTTTATGAAATGATATCTCGGGTGTTTTACGAAATGATTATCTGATTATAAAAATCTGGATCATGTATAGCTATTTGACTTGCTTGATTTTCAAGTTATAAAAACGTGATGTATGCATGGTTTTTTATATGTATGAAATGCATGTGACGAATGGATAAATATTAATGGACAAAGGCTCTAAACGGATATAAAGTAGTCGGTAGGGATTATAGTCCTAATTATACTGATATACTGGTATACTGATAAATGATAAACCATAAATGATATACAATATGTCAAGTGGATCCATGGAAACTGCTTGACAACCTTTTCTAGTGAGGTCTATCACTAGTCTGAGTACTCAAAGCCGATAAAGGCATATATTGTTTTGAACCTCTAAAAAAAATGTACATGATTTGGAAATGAATTTGTGATATGTCATAGATTATTTGAAAAGTATGTCTTATATGACTTGATATAGATAAATGATACATGACTTTCGAAATGCATGTTGAATTAAATGACTATATGTAATGAAAATGACGGTATACGATTTAGAAAGATGATTTTGATAAAAGCATATGCGTGTGATAGCATGACTTGTCTTTGCGAAAAGTATATGGATATGTAACTGCATGATCCAACAGGGTGCAAGTGCTATCTATTGGGCAACTTGTCACTCACCCCATTCCTTCTTTTTTTGTACAGACGATGAGTACAAGTACGTCATCATAGAGGACAAAACATAGACATACTCGGACAAAAAGATTGTTATTTAGTAATAGGATTCTACTATAGTTATTTGATTTTATATAGTCCATCTATTGGAATAAGTAGAGCATGTGTGCTCGTGACACTATGTTTTTATTTATTTTAGAATTTATTATTTGACTAAGTACCGCATTAAATTGGATATCATTTGTGAGTAGATTTTTTCGTTGCGTAATGTATATTTGAGATTATTATATATGAAGGATACCTTGTATTCGAGAGAGTACGGTCTTATAGATACGGCGAATGACACGTGCCTGATATGTGCGGGTCAAGGGCGTTACATTAATCGTCTTTGAGGTTGTCTAATACGTTTATAGGTGTCATTAAGGAGTATTTTGTGCATGCAAACGGTGGAACTTATGCCTTTTATATGCTCAATGCTCCATGCAATGGCTCCATGATATTTCTTTAACACAAATATTAATCCACCCAATTCACTATCAGAAAGAGAAGCATTGACAATGACTAGATACATATTATTCTCTCCTATAAAAATATATTTAAGATGAGAAGGCAGTGGGTTAAACTCAACCTTGGGGGGGTTCGTTGGTCAGATACATCTTTATTCCTCAGCTTGCTTTCCTTAATTGCCCTTTCCATCTCGTCATTCATCACGCTCTCTTTGTTACTAGCTTCCATCTCCTCTTCATGGATGTTGTTCATGTTCTCAGTCTCCTCTTTCATGGATTCCCTACAAAAATCATAAACCAAATTATCAATAATATATGTACTAATAACATTATCATATTCAGTTGGAATTTTAAAAGAATAAAAAATATTAAAGGAAACAATGTCATCATTGACTCTAAATTGTAAGTTTCCAACTTGAACATCAATAATGGCTTGCCCGGTGGCCAAGAAAGGCCTTCCTAATATGAGTAGGGTTACCACATCTTATTCCATGTCGAGCACGATGAAATTTTCCGGTAGAAATACCTTACCAATTTTGACAATATGGTCTTCTACTACTCTTACCGGTTTTCTCACACTTCTAACTGCTACTTGGAGAGTGACGTTTGTCGACTTCAATTCTCCTCCATTCAACATTTTAAAGGTGGAATGAGGCATGAGGTTGATGGAAACTCCCAAGTTGCATAGAGCTCGATGGAATGTCACTCCTCTAATTTCATATGAAGTTCTTCTGAATGACAGTACTACACCCTTCGTTTAAGCGTAAAATCTTGTCCTCCATCAATCATCTCTTGCTCGATAATATCTTCTTCATGAACTTAGTATAATTTTGCATATTTTCTATTGCTTCAATAAAAGGAAGGTTAATCTCAGACAGATTTTCTTAAAAATTTTCAAAAATTTCCTAAACATTTTTATCTTTTCATCCTCTTTCAATCTTTATGGCAAAGGAATACTTACTTGCTTACCTGTAGGTGCTGAATGATCCTCGGGCTTACCTTGTTGATCAAGAGCTTTAGATTATCCCTCATTGTCGTCCTTGCTCTTTGAAATGTCTTCCTTTTTCTTTGCACCATTCTCTATTTTGCTCGACTCATCATCCTCCACTTTCTTTGGTTACCATGTTTTTCCACTTTCAATGTGACCGCTTGAACATACTCTCTCCCATGGTTATTATCCCGTGGATTAAGAATTGTATCACTCAGCAATGTTTCAGCTAGTCACTCATTGTTTTGGCAAACTATATGTCCCAATTGCATATCAAGGTTCCTAGTGGTAGCTCGCAAATTCTCATACTCTCTTTGCAACATCTCAAAATTTCTTCTCAGATTATCAGCATTAGGTGTATCACGATTCTCATATATGGGATAATTTGATTTTGAAGATGGTTGTCTTGGTGGTAGAGACTGGTATGAGTAGTTTGATAAGGTTGAAAATTCTAGGGATTCCTTTGATGTAGTGGTTGGTATGGCCTGGATAATGATGATTGATTGGACAAATTTTGTTGAAGTGCATTTGACTGAATGATGGATTTTGGATATTTGCTTCATTTGTCTTCATCAAAAGTTGTGATGGTTTAGCCAAGACGGGTTATAGTGTTTCCATAATTGGTGTGTTGATTTCTTGTGGTGGGATTTTGATTGGAAATGAATTGAATCTACTCACCTTGTATCACTAAAGCATCAAGAAGCCATTTTGGTGATTTCCTCCATAGAAATCATAACTCAAGATCCCTTGGGATGCCAAACCAATGGAGTTCATTGAATTTCTTCCCATATTCTCTACAGCTTTTGTCAAATTTGTAACGGAATTCATCATCATATTCTGCTGAGATATGAAAGTGTCTTACCTAGGCATACCTCCTTGTTGGATGTTGGCTTGATTCTCCACTTGTTATTGTTGTTGTCCAACTACAAGAGTTATTGCTCCATGATAATAATGAGTGGATCTTTCCAACAACTTTTGCACTTCCTCCGGAGTCTTATAGGGGAAAGAACCTCCTGCACTAACATCAACTATCAATCTCATCTCTGAAAATAGTCCATTACAGAAAGTTTGGACTCACAGCCATAGAGGTATAGTATGGTGCGAACACTTCCTCAACAGCTCCTTGAAGCCGTCCCACGATTCACCTAGTTCTCTCTAGTGATTTGTCTAAATGATGTTATCTCGTTTCAGAGCTTAGCGGTCCTAGCAGGTAGAAAGTGTTTGGCTAGAAACTTTTGAGCGAGTTGGTTCCATATTGTGAATGTACCTTGTCTATATGATTGCAACCACGACCTTGCTCTATCTTATAAAGAGAAAGGGAATGCTCTCATCCGAATACAACTGGGGTGGACTCCATTGTATCAAAATGTATCAATGACCTTCTCGAATTTGATCAAATGTTCATAAGTTACTTAAAGTTGATCTTCATTTGGTCTTCCTCCAAACACCACGTGTTTTGTATAAGTGCAGGCTTGATTTTGAAATTTTTTCCTTTCACGTGCAGCCGAGCAATGCAAGAACTCGCCTTCTCAAAATTAGGTATGTCATAATCTCTAAGATGTAAGGGTTTAGCATTAGCATTAACCTGGTTGCCATTGTTGCCTACAACCTCCACTTGTTCATTCACAGGACGGCTAGGATTCTCTTTTAGATTGTCACCTTGTTTTGAGTCTTGTCGTCTGTGGTTTCTACTTATAGTCCGTTCAATCTCCAAGTCATTCGGATGAAGTGGTTGATTAGACAAGCAAGTATCTACCATAAACTACAAGAAAAGAAAACCAAAGATCAACTATCGAAGACAAAATCTAAACAAAAACGAGAGAACAAGGGATAATTAGAAGTAAATAAATAAATAAAAAGAAATAAAAAGTTGAATCTAGTAAGACTCACAACGACTATTATTATTACCAAAATAGTCCCCAGGCAATGACGCCAAAAACTTGTCCATTGAAATGTTGATTAGCTTTTTGAAAACAATGAACAAAAAATAATAAATAAAAAAATCTTAATTATCCTAGTCCACTCCCACACACTCGCAAATATACGAGGTGAGTTTGTATATAGAATGAGTAAGGATCGTTCCCACGAGAACTAGGTTCACAAGCCTATTTACTAGTTAGACGAAATAATAAAGAGTTTTTGACTAAACTTAAACTAAATTTAATCACGAAAAATTAAAATAAAGATGAGAAATTAAACTAAAAAGAAAAATGTAAAGTATTAATCCTACGGAAAGTAATTAAATATAATTGACTAAAAACCTAAATCAATCTACACTACTTGCAAAAATTTAATCAAGAATGAGAATTTAAATTAATCTACTCCTACAAAATCAATTAAAAATGGTGAAATAAAACCCTAACTACTCAACTACGGAAGCAATTAAGAATCTTAATGCAATAAGACAAGAAAGACAAATAAGACAAGTAATGAACAACAAATAAAGAACAAGAAAGCAATGAAAACAAAAATAGAATTGCATAAAGATAAATCAAACTCAGTAATTACAGTGAAAACCAATGTTGATGATAGTTGAATATTGAATTCTTGACAAGAGAACAAAATTCTAGTTTGAACACTTGAGAAAATATACGCTAAGTCTAAATTATTCTTCTAACTATTGAAAACTGAAAACTAACAATGGTTGATGATGGATTCTACTTTCCTCCCCTTATCTTGGTGTATTTTTAGGTAAAATTAGAGTTTTTGAACTCTAGAATGATAAATACACGAATTCCCTAATAAACGGGCCTAGGGGGAGAACGTTTCTTGCAAAATAAGCAAGCTCATTAAACTTGCTTGATTACATGTGCCTGGGCGTGACTTCCAAAAATGAAGATTTAAGCTACTGGACATCGTGCTTGGCCTCTGCAAATTGGCGCGACTTCGAGTAAGAAGACCTCCATTCCTTTCGCGATTTTGATCTTGATGCTGCATATTAGAATCTCGGAAAACTCAAAACATGAAAGATGTTGATCTTCGTATTAGCTTTCCAATGCATCCAAAATCACTTCAATCAAAGCTCGGACAAGAAAATTATGTCATTTCTGCCAAACTGTATCTACATCGCTTCTCGCCGGTGCATGTAAATTCCAATTTTGCACGTTCTCTCTAATTTTGTGATCAATTTTAACTCTTTCTTCACTTAATCCCTACAAAACTAAAAATATCTCATTTTGCTCATAATTACACAATTCTTACTTATACATCACTAAAAACAAGGTAAACGACACATAAAATATACGATATTTACGAGCATATCATGCAGTAATTTCTGGCACTTCCAAATCTGTAATTCAAAATCCTCAGGCTTTGATTGAACCCAAGTTCAGTCCATAAAAAGAATAGGATATTTCCACCAGAGAAAGAAAGGCCTCTCAATCTCTTGATCAAAGGAATGACTCTATCCCTAAAATTGATGTTCTAAGAATTAAAGGAAATCATACCGCCTGTACTTGTGCTTATCCCTCCAAAGTGTGATGAAGCAGCAGTAAAAATTCCAAATGATTCTAGAAAAGGAAAGAACCAATGGAAAGCACAGTGTTTCATTCCAAACTAGCCAATGTATTACTGATGATCAGCTCGAAGAGTCAAGAAAATGTCTGGATTATTTGTTTGCTGCCTTTCTTGAGAAAGATGTACTGGAATCTGAGGATTGTACTGATAGGCAGAAAGTAATCCGAGGTGCCATGTATTAGTTCTTATCTGGTTGTTATTTTCGTAACATCATGCTAACTTGGGGCAATGACAAACAGAAAATTTCTGACTTGGATGGGTGGATTAAAGATATAGCCAAGTAGATGGAAGAAATAAAACTATCCAAGCAAAAGAAATATACTGAAGCTATGGACGAATTGGAAGATAAGCTAAATAAACAATGCAAAGAGCTTCAATCTTCTCATGTAACCGAGACAACAAAAATGAAAGAGAAATATAATCAAGTTTCGTAGAAACTTGATTGAAGTTTTGTATTTTGCCTCTTTTCCAAATCTGCTAAGCTGGGAGTTGCTCAAGAAGAGCTTCAGAAGCTTCGGTTAGAGCTCTCTCATAACCAAACTTTGATTTAAAATCTGAGAGAGCAACTTTCTCTGAAAGATGTTAATACCTTCTTGGCATCCAAGGCCCTAAGTGAAGACTTAGGAAAGTTTTGTAAAATAGGTGCCAAAGCTGGGTTTGGCAAAGCTCTAAGTGACATCCTGATGCCTCTTTTAACACCCTAGTTTTAAACCAATGAAAACACCTAAATCCTATCACTAACTAGGTGGTATCCCGCAAGTATACGGTTGTCAACTAGTAGCAAGGGAAGTAGGATCGTTCCCACAAGGATTGTCAATTACAGTTACCAAAGCTTTAAGATTGAATGTGTAGTTAAGCTAAATCAATTAGTGGATGGAAGAACTATTCTAATGAAAGCTATAATTTCAATTATAACTTAATTGAATCTAATGAAGACTAAGATTTAGAACAAGTGCATAAATCGACTAGTCAAAAGACCATAAAGCAATAAAAATTGATTACTAAAACATTCATTTCTAAAGTAGAAATTAGGAAAAGATTAACTAGAAAATTAAATATTTTTGGATTTTTCAATTGGAATTAAGGAAACCCACTAAGAATTAACTAGAAACTAAAACTAGAAATTGAAAATTCTTAAATAGAAAGCAAGAAATTGATAAGAACCCCAATTTTACTAAAAACCCTAAATTGAAAGCAAAGAAATTTTTACTAAAATGGATAAGAAAGTAATTAAAAATTATATCTACTTGAAGCTTACGAAAAACCCACTACGATTATTTAATAAAAATGTAAACTTGACAAGAAATTTAAAGAAGATTTAAGATGAAAGTTAAGAGAAAATTTTATTAGAAAAAGTAACTTGTAGTCTAAGCTATCCTAATCTATCTAGAATTGTCTAAAACTCTCTATTCTAAACTATCTACTCTTACTCTTAATTCTCATTAGCTTAAATAGTGCAGCATTATACAAGAAGAGTAAAAGGCAAAAATCAGGGTTTTTGGGTTAAAAATTTACAAAATTACCCTTACAACTTAACATTTAGCAAGTCTAGATCGCGGTTTGGAAGTTTTGAGACTGTGATCTCAAATCTAAAATTTTAGCACTAATTCCCGAGTCGAGATCGCGATCTCGACTCTCCTTCCAGCAATACTCAATTCCTCTATTTTGCAATTTAGCCCCTTGAGCTTTGTTCCTTCTAGTTTCTAACCTTTAATTTTTAACCTGCATAATATTAACACCATTAAGCACTTAATTAAACTAAAAATTTAACACAAAAATTATCATAATTAATTCAAAAACAAAAATACAAATACATACGAAAGAAATTAACTGAAATATTCAATTACTTATCTAATTTTGGAATTTAAACTATCAAAATGCTATAATTTAGAAGAAAATAACTCTAGTTTACTAGAGTTATCACACCCCCAAACTTAGCGTTTTGCTAGTCCCGAGCAAAACAAAGATCAACAATAAATGAAACCTACTAACATTCAAACATTTGAACACCCCTAAAGATGACGTGACACTTGATGAATCATGGATATACTTCGAACAATTAAGCGATCTCTGAAGCAATGTTTAACACTACGTGATATGAAAAATATGAATAAATCAATCCAAAATTGAAATTTCATTTTACAAAGAAGCACAAATTCATTCACTACACAAGATTTCACCTCACCAAACATTACCATCCTCGAAAAGAATTACCAAAATTTTTAGTTCTTTTCATTTGAAACATCATAACTTCTCAACTCACAAATATTATAAAGTTAATCAACTTTCTCGACTAAGCATTATGAAAGTAAAAGTTCAATTAGGAATCAACTGAAATGCAATTGTCACACATTTCGGGAATAAACCTCTAACAAGGAATAAGTAATATGAGATCAATGATAAGTATTACAAACATTTACTCCTTAACTTATTGGTATACAAAAAATGCAATTCCTAATGGCTTAATTTGGAGAAACAACATGGGCTACATGTCGGAATCCCGTACTCGCCTTATTACTACTCTAATGACTTATTTCGGAGAAACAATATGGGTACATGTCGATGTCCCGTACTCGCCTTATTCCTAAATACATACATACATATATATATATATATATATATATATATTTACGGCCCTAAACCAAGGAAAATGAGTAAAATGTACCAAAAATTAATCTCGAATATCAATTTCACAAGTTAGAAGAACATTGCCCATGCAAACACACGAAATGTCCCAAAATTCCTTCTATTTCAATTAACTCATTTCTTTCCAAAAGATAATTCATCAACCACATAATATAAATGATTTGATAAGAAACAGCGTTTCAAATAAATTTTCCTAAAATTTCAGTACTTCTTTTTGAAAAATAGCAATGCTAAGTTTATGAATTCTTTATATTGCAAATGAACTACTCACTCACACAAAAATTCTTGAAAAGAATAAATCATATACTTCACTCACAAGGTATTGAACATCAAATTTATCAGAGTCATTGAATACCTAATTGATCAACTTTCAATCCATTAATCATCAAGTGGCAACAAAAGAATATATAAAACAACCATTTCCGACACAAAAAGATAAACATCCCCAAACTTGTCTCTTTTATTCAAGTTGGTGAATAAATCATCCTTTCACTCACCCAAAATTAAACATCAAGCCAAAACCCAAAAATAACGAAAACTATTTAAACTATGTTCAACTTTTAAACCTAGAATTAAAATTGAGTAAAAATGTTAAGAGCAACCATGCCATGAATCTCACCAAGTAAGCTTCAAACAAAATCAATATTCCATTCAACTCATCAACTAATGCAAAGATGGCATCAGCTTAGGGCCCTTAGCTATAATATTTTTATTAGGCAATAACCAAACTTCACCAAGTGTTAGTTTAATAATCCAAAAGAAATGTCATCCATAAAGCATCAAAGTGTATCACTTGGCATCAGTTTAAGGCCATTAGCCAAACTACTTGAAAGAAAGAAAAACTGATCTATTAATACTTCAATTCCAAAATTGAAAATAAAACAAACATAATCTGAAGTAATTAAAAGCTATGATGTACAATGAAAACAGCGAAAATCATTAGCATCCATCAAATTAATTCAATGATCAAGGTTGGTCTTTTTCCATGCTCAAACAAATGGTGGCTTCTTCTCTTTATTCCATCTTGTCTTGACCTTCTTCTGCATCACTAGATTGGGCCTCCTCGTGATCATCATTTGCATCTCCTCCAGTCGCACCCGCATGGCTAGATCCCTCGTGATGTATAGTGGCCGCCGGCGGTGTGTAATATTGTCCACGAGGTGGACTAAAGTGCCATGCCGGAGGAGATGGTGGCTGAACCCAAGTACCTAATGAAGTCATCCTTAATGCTTCTCCAATGATGGTCAAGTTATTGTGCAACACTACTTGGCTGTAAGATCAGTATCCCTGCAGATCATTCCTCTCTTCTTCACTTAACGGAGCATGAATACTACACCCGGGGATATCGGAATCATTGAGTGCCACGTTCTCTGAGGTGGTGGAGGCTGGGGCTGTAGATGTGGCTAAGGCTGGACGGGTTGCTCCTCTTGGTTGTGCTTCTCATATTCCCTCACTATCCTATAGACATATTCCCTATTGATCCTACCTCTAGGATGTGTCAATAACTCTAAAAGACCAATTAGGCAACCCGTTATTGTGTACAAATGGTGAATTAGACTAGGGGCATAAAATATGGGTCGTCCCGACCTCCCACTCTCTAAAAACTCTTATCTAATTAGGTGACCAATATTCACCGGGATCCCAGTCATGATGGCATGGATTAAGAGTACCTTGTCTCTCTGGATAAAGCTCAATGCGTTGAACCCCCAAATGTGACTACTAATGAAATAAAACCACAACTTAGCCACTAATGAGAGTTCTTGAAGAGGAAATTTCAATTCCATGCTAGAAGAAGCACTCTTAACCCATTCAACCCTCCTATCACAAATGGCATTTTTGATTGCATCTATGTCCTTATTTTTGTTGTCCAAAAATGCCATATATTGATTAGAAGTTACGGGAGGTATGTTAAAGTATGCATTAATCAGATCTGCACCAAAATCTACCAAAATCCCCCCCGTATATGTACCTTGCCATCTTCTAACTCGCTTAAATTACAATGAAATTCCTTGACTAATTGGGTAGCCCCAGGGTCAACTTGAACGTTAAAACCTTCCCAATACCTTGACCTAATTTGCTCTTCTATATCTCTCCTAGATCCTTCGTAAATTCTCCAATGCATGGTTAGGTCAAAGTTCCTCTCTTTAATTACCTCGTGCTTCTCGTTACTCTTAAAAAGTTGTTGAACTCTATCGCTCGAGAATTGAGGTTCAAATTGATCACCACCCCCTAATGGTTGTTTCGATCCCCCTTCTCAGCTTGTCCCCTCTCCGGATTTCCTTTTCTCGAACTAGTCCCTCTCCCTCTCATTCTCATCCTTCTCTCAACACTACCATAAACCCCTCTCGTCATATTCTAACAACAATTCAATCACTTTTCAATTCACAAAGCTTACCGTCAAGAAAAATTCAACACCAACAATTCACAATCCAAATTTTCAACAATTGTTCAAATAGTTCAATTTAAATACAATTCAAACCAAGAATTTTAACAATTGGACAATTCAAAATTCTTCTAGTACAATTTAGCACCAATCACTTGTCCACAATACGCTAATTCAATCCCAAATTTTTTTCACAAATTAATCCACCAATTTCCACACTTGTCTTAAAAAATGACTAATCACAACTAATAATTCAAAGAAAGATATTACCTGTTCTTTTTGGAGTTGAAATTTTTCCAAGAATTGCCCTTTGTAGAAATTCTCTTTGGAGCCAAAATTCTTCTTCAAATCTTCAAAAAGATGGTTGCTTTGATGTTCTTATAGAAGAACAAAGTGAAATTAGTGGTGGTTATGGAGTTTTTGATGAATTTTGGTGAAGAAGAATGAAGAATTGGGGGATTTGGGGTTAGGGTTTTCGAAAGAGAAAAGAGAAGTGAAGTAGGATTTGTGAGAAAAGAAGAAAGGATTCGTCCTTTAAAAAAAAAATTCTGGAGGCCGAGACTGCGATCTCAAAAATTTGAGATCGCAGTCTGGACTCAGCCAAGAATTTGCCTTTGCAGAAGTTCAGAGTTGAGACCGCAATCTCAAATTTTTGAGATCATGGTCTGGACTAGGCGAAAAATTTGCCTTTGTAGAAGTTCACGGTTGAGACCGCGATCTCAAATTTTTGAGATCGCGGTCTCGAGCCAAAATTCTGCAAAGTGAAATTTTTTACACTTAACTGAATTTGCTTCACTCTTTACCGTTTTTCTTCATTTGCAAGGATAACCTAAAAAAAAAAAATCACAAGTTAGGATGACAATTTTCACTCATTCTTTAGCACCATTTATTCAATTAAAAAAAACTTAATTCTTTTTCTCTAATTCAAACCAATCTACTCAAAATTAAAAATCACACTGACAGAAAATAATAAGAACTAAATTAAAGACTTGGGTTGCCTCCCAAGAAGCGCTCTTGCAATTATAGTCACTAGCTTGACTATGGCATGACCCTCATTCTTGAGCCAATCGGACGATCTCTCGTCCACCTTCAATAGTTCCTCCAAAATATGGTTTAAGCCAATGTCCATTGACCTTGAAAGTTCCCTCTTTCCTCTTTATCTCCATCGTTCCATAAGAAAAAGATTGGATCACTTCAAAGGGACCACTCCATCTTGATTTGAGCTTCCCCGGAAATAATTTGAGTCTTGAATTATAAAGGAGCACCAAATCACCGACTTTAAATTTCTTCCTTTGGATATGCTTATCATGCCAAGCATTTGTTTTTTCCTTATAGATTAAAGAATTTTCTAATGCTTCCTTCTGAAATTCATCCAACTCATTCAAGTCAAGCATACTTTTTTCATAAGCCTCATTCAACTCAAAATTCAAGTTCTTTATAGATCAATATGCCCTATGTTCAAGTTTAACCGGAAAGTGACATGCCTTTCCATACACAATATGGTACAGAGACATGCCTATTGGAGAAGCTCTTGAATGCCGTACGATAAACCCACAAAGTGTCATCTAACTTTAATGCCCAATTCTTCCTAGCATTATACACTGTTTTCTCTAAGATTCTTTTCAATTCTCGATTGGAAACCTCCACTTGACCAGATGTTTGCGGGTGATAAGCTAAAGCGACCTTGTGTTTCACCCCATATTTTGTCATTAATGCCTCAAATTGGGAATTCTTGAAATGTGATCCCCCATCACTAATGATAGCTCGAGGTACCCCAAATCGTGAAAAGATATTCTTGCGAAGGAATTTAGTAACCACTTTAGCTTCATTGGTTGGGGTAGCAATTGCTTGAACCCATTTTGACATAATCCACCGCAACCAAAATGTACTTATTGGAATATGAGACCGGTAAAGGTCCCATGAAATCAATCCCCCAAGCATCAAACACTTCCAATTCAATAATGCCATGAAGGGGCATTTCATGTTTCCTTGAAATATTCCCCACCCTTTGACATTCATCACATTTGAGCAAACAAAATCCCGGGAATCCTTGAACATAGTTGGCCAATATAAACCACTTTGTAAGATTTTGAAAGTGGTCCGTTGGGATCCATGATGCCCCCAACTGGAGATGAATGACAATGTTTCAATATGTCGGATACTTCACACTCCGGAACATCTCCTTAGGACTTGATCAATGCACTTTCGGAACAAAGATAGTTCTTCCCAAAAATAATGCTTAAGTTCCGCAAAGAATTTCCTCCTCTCATTGATGTTAAGCATTTTAGGGACTATCCTTGCCACAAGATAATTCACAATATCCGCATACCATGGGCTCACCTCTTTCGCCTCAAATAACTTCTCACTTGGAGACTCTTCATTGATTACCACGATTGACAAGTCTAGATGCCTCAATTCTTGAAAAACGGTCGGCTACCATGTTTTTCACACCTTTTTTGTCAACCACCTCCCAATCAAATTCCTGCAATAAAAGTATCCATCTCAATAAACGAGATTTAGCATCTTGCTTAGAAAACAGATGAAATACTTTAATGCAGAGTGATCGGTATGAACAATTACCTTTGATCCAATCAAATATGATCTAAATTTATCAAATGCAAAAACTATAGCAAGTAATTCCTTTCTGTTGTTGAATAGTTAATTTGTGCATCATTTAAGGTCCTACTAGCATAGTAAATGACATGCAAAATCTTGTTCACTTTTTGACATAGGACGGCGCCTATTGCATAGTCACTCGCATCACACATAAGCTCAAAAGGAAGAGACCAATTTGGTGCTACAATAATTGGGGCAATCACTAGAGCATGTTTTAATTCATTGAATGCTTCCAAACAAGAATCATCAAAATGAAATGGACAATCTTTTTGAAGTAGAAAGCACAAGGGTCTAGCAATATGAGAAAAATTCCTAATGAATCTTCTATAAAAACCCGCGTGACCTAAGAAACTTCTTACCCCTTTAACATTGATCGGAGGAGGTAATTTTTCAATTACCTCCACTTTTGCCCTATCAACCTCTATTCAAGTGCCTTTGATGAGTCCTTGTGACCCAAAACAATTCCTTCTCTTACCATGAAATGACATTTTTTCCAATTGAGAACTAAATTAGTTTCCACACATCTCTTCAATACCTCGGATAAATTTTCAAGACAATTATCAAATGAGCTACCAAAAATGCTAAAATCATCCATGAAAATCTCAATACTCTTTTCAACCATGTCATGAAAAATGGCAAACATACAACGTTGAAATGTACTTGGGGCATTGCAAAGTCCAAAGGGCATTCTCCTATATGCAAAAGTACCAAATGGGCATGTCAAAGTTGTTTTATCTTGATCTTCGGGGGAAATAACAATTTGAAGGTATCCGGAATAACCATCAAGAAAATAGTAATGTGCAAAACCGTCCAACCTCTCCAGCATTTGATCAATAAAAGGCAACAAAAAATGATCCTTTCGGGTGGTGTCATTCAACCTTCGAAAATCAATGCACATACGCCAACCCGTAACCAATCTAGAGGGGGAGAAGCTCATTGTTGTCCAGTTTCACTTATGATTACTGTAATACCACCCTTTTTAGGGACAACTTGAGTGGGACTAACCCAATCACTATCGCTAATAGGGTAATAATACCGGATTTCAAAAGTTTAAGAACCTCCTTTCTCACAACCTCTTTTAAAGTAGGGTTCAATCTCCTTTGAGGTTGTCTTATCGGTTTAATCCCTTCATTCATCAAAATTTTATGCATGCATATAGAAGGGCTTTTTCCCTTTATATCATCAATAGACCAAGCAAGAGCACTTTTATTCCTTTTAAGCACCATAATCAATCTTTCAAGTTGCTCATTTGTCAATGATGCATTCCCAATCACAGGGTATGTCTCATTTTTGCCAAGATATGCATACATTAAGTGAGTAGGAAGGGGTTCTAGCTCCAAATTGGGGGGTTCGTTGATCGGAGACTCCCATATACCTTTTCTAGAGCTTCTTCCTCTTCCTTTTGCAATAAACTCTCATCCTTCAAGTGACTCACATTCTTCATTCCTTGCCCTCAACATTTTGATTTGGCACTTGTGACTCCAAGACCTCTTATTCCATTAAGGAATTCTCTATTGCATTCCTACAACAATCATCAATTAAGTTATCTATCACATCAATATTCATGACATCTTCAAAAATTGATGGAAGTTTTAATGAATTAAAGACATTAAATGTAACAATTTCATCATTTATTCAGAATTCTAACTTCCCTTCTTGAGCATCAATGAGTGCACGGCCGGTAGCAAGGAAAGGTCTCCCAAGAATGATTGGCATTTCTTCATCCTCTTCCATTTCAAGCACAATGAAATCAGCCGGGAGATAAAGTTTGTCAATTTTGACAATCACATCTTCAATGATCCCCTTCGAAAACTTTATACTTCGATCCGCAAGTTGTAATGAGACACTTGTTGATTTCAATTGACCTTCATTTAGCTTCTTAAATACTCCAAAAGGCATGAGATTTATCGAAGCTCCTAAATCACATAATGCTCTTCCAAATTGTAAACCACCAATATCACAAGGTATAGAAAATGAACCAAGATCTTTGAGCTTTGGTGGCAACTTCTTTGTAAGTAATGTACTACAATGCTCTGTTAAGCACAAAATTTCATCACCATGCAATTTTCTTTTCGAAGCAAGGACTTGTTTCATGAATTTGGCATAGGTAGGCATGTTCTCAAGTGCTTCCATAAAAGGGATGTTGATCTCTAACTTTTTGAAAATCTCTAGAAACTTCTTGAATTTCTTCGACTTCTCTTCATCCCTCAACCTTTGAGGGAATGGCACATTTACATGCTTAGGATCATGATGCTTAGGATCCTTGCCTTCATTCATCATTTTGTCGTGCCTAATTGAAGGCTCCCCTTTTTCTTTGTTTCATCCTCAACCCTTTCTTGTTCTCCATTCTTCAATAAATTTCTCTCAACTCTTTCTTCCAACTCTTTCCCACTCCTAAATGTAATAGCCTGACATTGCTCCTTAGGATTTGGAATAGTGTCACTCGGAAGCACTCCTACTTACGGCCTCTCATTGTTTAACCTTGCCAATTGTCCCAATTGAAGTTCCAAATTTCTTGTTGAAGCCTTCAAATTTTCATAATCTCTTTTATGCTCTTCAATTTTCCTATCCAATTCCCTTCTCAAATACTCGGCTTCTCTTCTCCAACCTTCTTCACCCAAATTATCTCTAGGAGAATATTGATCATGGTACATTTCTTTGATATGGTGGTTGATAAGGTCTAGATGAGGAATTCGGGGCTTGAATGTGTTGGGCATTTTGAGGTGGAGGATTTGGGTGGTAAGGAGGGTTGGATTGGTTGTTGGTATTACTCCATGAGAAATTTGGGTGATTCCTCCAAGACGGATTATAAGAGTTCCCATAAGCTCCGGATTGGTTCCTTGGAAATGAAGATTGATTAGTCACATAATTGACTTGCTCATTAGCCCCATATGGCATTTCACAATTCCTATTGGCATGGCCGCCTCCACAAAAATCACATGTCATGCTTGGTTGGGTTGGAGAAACAAGAAGTCATAGCATTCACACTACAAGGTTTTCCTAGATTCTCCAACGCTTTTGCCATGTTATTCATCACATTCATGAACATGCTTGTTGAGCTAAAGGGCGTCTTGCATGCTTAGATTCAACGATCCACTACTTGCATTTGCTTGATTAGCTTGATGTTGAACCACCGATGGAGTTATCGGTCCATGATGGTAGTGGTAGTATGCCATCCTATTTAACAACTCTTGAGCTTCTTCCAGAGTCTTGTATGAGATAGAACCGTCGGCGGAGGCATCTACAATGAATTTCGTCTCCTGAAGTAAACCATTGTAGAAAGTTTGAACTTGAAGCCACAAAGGAATGGCGTGATGTGGACATTTTCTTAGCAACTCTTTGAATCTTTCCCAAGCTTCCCCAAGGCTTTCACCAACATCTTATTTGAACGATGTAATCATATTCCTTAATTTAGCAGTTCTTGCAGGAGGAAAATACTTCGCCAAGAACTCTTGAGTGAGTTGGTTCCTTATACAAGTGGTGAATATTCCTTGGGCATGGGATTGCAACCACGACTTCGCCTTATCACGAAGAGAAAAAGGAAATACCCTCATCCGAACACAATCCGGATGTACTCCATTAAATTTAAATGTGTCCAAGATTTCTTCAAAATTCATAATGTGAGTGTATGGGTCCTCATTTGGTCCACCTCCGAACATAGCATGGGCTTGGAGCATTTGGATTAGGCCGGGCTTGATTTCAAAATTGTTGGCTTGCACGGGCATCCATGCAATGCTTGAGTTCGCCCCATCAAAATTAGGTAAAGCATACTCCCTCAATGGCCTTCCATTCCCATTCATGTCATTTCCATTCCTATAGCCACCCATTCCATTATTTCCACCTACCTCTTCTTCTTCGTTCTACATATTCAAATTCCCTTGTTGAGCATTAACATGTGCCATTCCTATCCTTTACTCTTGTTGCACCCTTCTCAACCTTCAAATTTGTCTTAGCTCTTTCTTCCTTTCCTTGTCTAGACAAATGAATGGCTCTTGAGTACTTCTTACCATGCACTACACAATCAAGGCAAATAGTCAATTGGAATTCCAAGTCAATTCCACAAGACAACCAAATCAAACATAAAAATCAAAAAAATTAAAAACTAAATTAAACTAATCTAAAGTGCTTAATCTACACGACCCATAAAGCGCTTCATATTGCCAAAAACCAAAGACATCTAGATGTGTAACGGAGCCAAAAACTTGATGCCTCTTTTAGATGTGTAGTTTTAAACCAATGAAAACACCTAAATCCTATCACTAACTAGGTGGCATCCCGCAAGTATACGGTTGTTAACTAGTAGCAAGGGAAGTAGGGATCGTTCCCACGGGGATTTGCAATTACCAAAGCTTCAAGAGTGAATGTGTAGTTAAGCTAAATCAATTAGTGGATGGAAGAACTATTCTAATGAAAGCTATAACTTCAATTATAACTTAATTGAATCTAATGAAGACTAATATTTAGAACAAGTGCATAAATCAACTAAATCAAAGACCATAAAGTAATAAAAATTGATTACTAAAACATTCATTTCTAAAGTAGAAATTAGGAAAAGATTAACTAGGAAATTAAATATTTTTGGATTTTTCAATTGGAATTAAGGAAATCCACTGAGAATTAACTAGAAACTAAAGCTAGAAATTGAAAATTCTTAAATAGAAAGCAAGAAATTGATAAGAACCCCAATTTTACTAAAAACCCTAAATTGAAAGCAAAGAAATTTTTACTAAAATGTATAAGAAAGCAATTAAAAATTATATCTGCTTGAAGCTTACAAAAAACCCACTACGATTATCTAATAAAAATGTAAACTTGACAAGAAATTTAAAGAAGATCTAAGATGAAAGTTAAGAGAAAATTCTATTAGAAAAAGTAACTTGTAGTCTAAGTTATCCTAATCTATCTAGAATTGTCTAAAACTCTCTATTCTAAACTATCTACTCTTACTCTTAATTCTCATTAGCTTAAATAGTACAGCATTATACAAGGCAATTCAAAAATCAAGGTTTTTGGGTTGGAAATTTACAAAATTGCCCTTACAACTTAACATTTAGCAAATCAAGATCGCGGTCTGGAAATTTTGAGAACGCGATCTTGACTCTAAAATTTTAGCATTAATTCCCGAGTCAAGATCGCGGTCTGGAAGAGTCGAGACTGCGATCTCGACTCTCCTTCCAGTAATCCTCATTTCCTCCATTTTGCAATTTAGTCCCTTGAGCTTTGTTCTCTCCATCTTCTAACATTTAATTTTTAACCTGCATAATATTAACACCATTAAACTAAAAATTTAACACAAAAATTATCATAAACAAAAATACAAATACATATGAAAAAAATTAACTAAAATCTTCAATTACTTATCTAATTTCGAAATTTAAACTATCAAAATACTATAATTTAGAGAAAAATAACTCTAGTTTACTAGAGTTATCACATCCGAGTTCGGTTTCCTACATTAGAGTTCGAGAATAGTAGTTTCTCATATTTTCAAACGACTACTGCTACTTTCGATTGTATGACCAAGTTAGGCTTTGAGTTCATAAAAGCCAGATCTACTTCTTTCCATAATCAGAGCATTCTTTCTGGAGAAGTTATAGAAGTGATTGAAAAAGATAGGAAGAAGAGGATAACGAGGTCAAAGCTCCAGAGCTAGAGGTAAACATTTCAGAGCTACTGGCTTCTGTGGGGAACCGACCCTATTTTTTTTTAAGTAGATCTTTTTTATGTAGAACAGGATCCCTAAACTTTTCTTAATTTTAATAATTAGGATGTAACAAGAACTCCTACTTTGGTTGAGAACCTTTCAATAGAGCAGGTTGAAGGAAATCAGCATGAGTAGAATAGGAACTTGTAATAATTTGATCAATTTTTTGTATTTTTGCCATTTATTTTCATTTATTTGTGTATCGAATAAAGCTTGTATCTCTATTGTAATCTTTCTATTTAGCACTTTTCCTATCAAATAAAAATTTCGATCATACTTGATCTCCTTTGCACAATAATTATAGATTTTCTATTCGTTCTTCTAATCTAGAGATCATCCAACATGACCTTCTTCTAAGTAGTTATTCTTATTCTGATCTATAATTTTGTAATTTTTCTTTGGATCATCCGTTGTGATCGAGCATATCTGTATAATAAATTGCTACTTAAAGCACATCGGTGAGCCTGACACTTAACTGGTGTCATCAATTTAGGGATTTAAAGCCGCTTAATGCATTTAGGAGAACCGGCTCTTATTCAGTTGAACCATTTGAAGCTCTTCGGCAGGTCAACCTTTACTCTTTTGACCACGAGAAGTCCGATATGTACTGCTGTAGGTTGAATAGGGATTAAGCTGTTGTCAGTTTCTGAAAAATCATAACCCCTTATATATAAAAAGATGTGCCAAAGTTTTAGTCACATTTATTACCAGGACAATTATTACCACTTCATGACATTTCTGATGTTTTTCAAACCTTATTTTGATGATGACATAAACACTTAACTCTGTAAAACAAGCTTTTGTAGGAACAGATCTTTCGGACGCTTGACCGACAGAACCGTCCGAACTAGGTCAAAAGCTCCTCGGACGCATTGCATCGTCCGAACAAACTGGCAGTAATAATGTGACTAAAAGCTTGTTCAACAGAATAAGACCGTCCGAAACCTCTGTCGGACAAAGGACTGGACGCATGCACGGACGTCCGAACAAAGCCTCTCAACAAACTGAAAGAAGATCGGACGCTTCCTCGGACGCATTCCAATCCTCCTCGGACGTCCGAAACCCCAACGGCTATTTTTTGTACATTTATTACTTAGCCGTTAGGAAGTAGTTGAAAGCTCTATTTATTGCTCTTATAAATAGGTGCTTTAATAACCTGAATAAATCATCTAATACATTGAATACAAGCCTAAGAAAAGAGTAATTTGAGTGCAAATTGACTATAGTGCTTTGTTGTATTAGTGTGAAGTTGTGAGTGCAATTCAACTTTGAGTGGAGTGATAATCTTGTATGAAAGTGTGGTTGTAAGTAAGATTCTTGGCTCAACTAAAAGAGTTTGAAGATTAGTGTGAGCAAGAACTTCCCAACTTTGTAAAGATTATTGGCTCACCAAGTGTGTAAAGCATTCAAGAAAATTGATACTTCAAGCTTGCTAGCTTGGAAGTATTGTTTGTTCAATTTTTCTCTCTTTACTTTACTGTTCTAGTAAATTTATTATATCTGCATTTGAATTTAAAAAGCTTACTATTTTCTGAAAGCATAATTTTTGGAAACCTAATTCATCCCCAGATCCCTCTTAGGTTGCTTTGGGACCAACAATTTCAATTTTTCAAAAATTTGGATTGTCAACTCATTTCTAACCAATTTATATTTACCCGTTTATCAAGAATTCTAATTTTTTCCATTTCATCTGCTTTTCAAAATTTTCAAGTTCCCGCAACAACTTCTTTTGTCTTATTTTTCAACTCCAAAACTTTTTCCAATCCCTCAAAATTTTCTTCAAATGGATCCATCATTGAATGTTCCTGATGCTTTTGATATTGCTTATATAGTGTTGTGCCACTGATAGAGGAAGAGTGATCTAATCAAATTTCTCCTTCTTCTCCTCCACTGAAATAGACTTTAGCTACTGCTAACATCAAGTCTGCATTTCAAGTGGGTGATATTCCTTGACTAAGGGCTATATACCACATTCCTGATACTATGGCTTTTCAATTCCTGATGACAAGAATCAAGCACATAATCCTCCTGGGGATTTGTTATTATTTTCAAAAACCAATTAAGAGTGGGTCTCAGATTCCCAGTTTGTGAATTCTTACTGTCATTTTGCTCTTTTTTTCACGTCTATTTTTCTCAATTGATGTCAAACTCCCTTTGAATTTTTATTGTGTATGGTTTAATCTACAAATACGCAAATTTGAAGGCCTCTGAACGCATATTCAGATGTTTCTACAAATTGATTCAGTGCAAAGAGTTTGGCTTCTACTACTTTTACAGGCCGAACTAAAAGTGCAGGGATTACAGCTGACCTGCCAAGTTTGATCAAGAACTAGAAATCTTACTTCTTTTTCGTAGCTCAGGATGATAAGATACAATTCAAAATGTTCCTTCTCTGATCGCGATGCGATTCTCAACTCTGACCCCATGGGAGAATTGGATGAAGAGTCATCTCAAGAGAAAAACAAATTAAATAAAGCAGGTTCAACCATTCATTTTGGAGGAAAAAATTCCACTATTGATCACAATTTATTGATATGGATTGACCTAGTTGAAGGATCTAATCTTCCAGAAGGGTTTATCGAAAGTAAGTATTCAAGTTATTGTAAGTATTTTCGAGCTAAATTTACTCTTACTGACCTCTTTTTGTTTGTGAACGAGGTCCAAATAAAGCCAATGTTATTCGGTTCTTTAGCTAAAGGTGTTAGTTCAACTGTTCCTGAACCAGTTCAAATAGTAGATCAATTTCTATCGAGCAGCAGAGCAACAAGAAATTCTTTTGAATCAGTAACAGCGACTCAGAAAGGAAAATAACCAATTTTTGAAGCCCCAAAAAGGAAGAGATCTGTTCTGACAATAATAGATGAATTTGAGCAGCAAGATTCTACAATTCCTCCTCTGATGGCTCGTCAACGTAAGAGAAAATGTTCTTCAACTTCTTCTTTTATTCCTACTGCCATTCTTTTAATTCGAACTCCTTCTTCTGTTCTACTGGTTCCATGTGGCTTTTTCTGTCCCTAGTCCTATAAGCCTAGGGCTTATTGCGTTCCAAAAAATAGTGAAGTGCTTGCTTGGCATACAATCCCAGGGGCTCATGAATGGATTCCTAAAGAGGAATGGGTTTCCAATGGATCTCAAGCCCTTCTTTGGATGGCTAGGTCGGTTCAACCGATCAAGGATGGAGAAAAAGAGCTGGACAGAACTCCTTTCGATCCTTTATCATCTTTAACCATAGATGATCGGGGGTAGCATAGTCGAGTGGCAAACAACAGGCTCGATAATGCCTTTATATATCAAGATCAAACCTATGCAGCCGACCTACCTGTTGCACAACTTTAAACCAAAGTAGTTCAATCATTTTATTTAGTAAGTTTATATATATATTTCTTTTTATTTGTTGAAAGCGAGTTCAGCAATGCTACGAGCAAAGGACATCGATGTTGTCTGAAGGTCGAGAAGCAAGTTGATGCATTAAATGTGCAACTTCAAAAATCAGTTGCTAATGAAAAAGCCTTAAGACAATAGGTGAAAAATAAAGAAGCTGCTCTTGCAAAAATAGTGAAGAGTTCCAGTGACTGTCCTTCCTCTTTTGCCATTAGTGAGAAAACATAAAGAGGAGCTGCTACAACTAAGAGATCAGGTTCAACAGATAGCTGAGAATCTAAGCTTGAAGCAAGAAGAAGTGAATAGATATAAGTCTGAGCTCGAGAAGATTAAGTCTGTCCATTCTTCTTCTTCTTCCTTAGTTCATTTTGTAAATCAGTACCTCAGGTCTCCAACTCTGAAAAGAGATCTAATGACCTTCTGCCAGCAGGGCAGTGCCTTGGGGTTTAAAGATATCCAGAAGAGGTGAAGAGAAGATTTCCTGATCTGCCCTTAGAGTTTAGCTCTTTTCCCCAATTATAATGAATCAGTAGTAGATCAGTGATTTGACATCTTTCTTGAGCCTCGTACAAAGAAAAATGTACTCGAGGAAGTTTTAGTAGAAGAGAATGATAAAGACTTAAATAACTCTTCTAATTAAAACTTATGTACATTGAAAATTTTTCTAGAAATAGATTATTGTTCTTATATTCTTTTATAATATTTCTTTAAAGTAACTATGTTCCATATCCGAGGAACTACTTGTCCAAACTGATTAGCCAGTTTATAATATCTCGATGAGTAAGCTTCAATTATTTGATAAAGACCTTCACAATTAGCATCCAGTTTATTATTTCCATCTGTTCGGCTAGATTCATTTTTCAAAAAACAAGATCTCCAAGACGAAAATACCTTAACCGAAAAGTAAAATCATAATATGTTTTAATACACTCCTTATAGGTTGCTTCTTGAATGGCAGCAACTAATCTTTGATCTTCTAATATGTCCAAATCAATTTTCTGATCTCTTCATTGTCAATACGAGATGAATTTGTAGTCTCGTCTTGTAGAACAAACACCTATTTCAGGTGGAATAATGGTCTCAGGACCGTATAGTAGGCTGAAATGTGTCTCTTCGTGAGGTGTTCGAGAAATTATTCAGTAAGACCACAAAATGCTCGAAAGCTTTTCTACCCATACCCCTTTTGCTCGGTGAAATCAGGTTTTTAGCCCAATCAACAGAGTTCGGTTGGAAAGTTCTGCCTGGCCATTGGCTTGAGGGTGAGTAACCGAAGTTGTGTGCATCTGAATTTCAAGTTCTTCACAAAATGGTCCGTAAAGTCTTATGACAAACTGAGTTCCATTATCTGAAATGATATCTCAAGATATTCGATTTCTATAGATAATGTTTATCCAAAAGAACTTTTTTACACTCATGCCAGAAATTGATCAAAGATGTTCAATTTTGATCGATTTGGAGAAGTAATCCGCAGCTACATCAAGAATTTTGAATTTCCTGATCCTTTGAAAAATGCCTCAATATGTCAAGTCTCCACTGTTAGAAAGGCTAGGTGTAAAGGATCCAAGGATAAAAGTCATTCTTGTAGCTGGTTTGCGAATAATAGGATCATGTATTTGACACTTATGACAATGTTTTACCATTTAGTAAACATCACTGTGCATTGTAGGCTAAAAGTAACCCATGAGTATTGCTTTTCGAGCAAGACTCTGAGCTCCTATATGATTTTCGTAGATACCTTCACGTATCTCTTGTAACACATAGGACGCCTCTTTTTGTGATAAACATCTTAACAATAGAGAAATGTATACGCGACGATATAATATCCCATGATGCATTTTATATTGCATCGCTCGAATACACAATCTCCTTGCCTAAACACAGTCTTCTGGAAACATTCCCTAAGTTAGATACTCAATGATGGGTGTCATCCAGTTCGGCTCATTATCAATTTGAGTGAATTTTGTCTCGTTTATAGCTCTCTTTAGCTTTACTTTAACAAGTACTTCTTTTGTTAAATGATCATAAAGAGCAAAAGCAAGTTTTGATAAGGCATCAGCATGAATATAATTGACTTTTTTGCTTAGAGAATTTTGATGAATTCTATCTCTTCAAAGTGCTGCTTAAGTTATCTAATCTTCTCAAGATATTTCCGTAAAATTACTCCTCGAGTTTCAAAATTTCCAAGAATTTGATTTACAATCAGTGATGAATCGCTGTTAATCTGAAGACCTCAAGGCCTCAGATTCTGAGCAATATTCATTCTAGTGATAACAACTTCATACTCTGCTTCATTGCTAGTTACTTGGAACTTAAATCAATAGCATAAGTCAGCTGGTCTCCTTCGAGTGTTTGAATGACAATCCCTATTCCCAATCCTGTTTTATTGGCCGACCTATCTACGTGTAATTTCCAAATGGGATATCCTTTCTCAACTTTCTCTTTTAAACTCAACAATTTTTCTACTTTTATTGAAAAAATGCTTTCAACAAGAAAGTCGGCGAGAGCTTGTGCTTTAATGACCGAGTAAGGTTGAAATTTGAGATCATATTCAAGCAGCTCGATAGACCATTTAAGCATAAGAATTGCCTAACATATCAGGTTTGCCTAAAACTATTTAAGACAAAAAATTGTATTGATCAAAATTGAATGACTTTGGAAATAAGGTTTTAATTTCCAAGCAGCAACCACAATAGCAAAAGCCACTTTCTTTATATGTGTATAAATTCTGCTCAAGTCCTTGTAGAACTTTAATGAAAAAGTAGATCGAACGTTGAACTTTATCTCGTTCAAATACAAGAACAATAGTGACAGCAAAGTGGGTTGTTGATAGATATAATTACAGGACTTCGTCTTCAATTGGAGCAGTTAGACGAAGAATACTTGCAAATATCATTTCAACTCCTCAAAGGCTTGTTGACACTGGTCGTTCCATTCAAAATTTTTGGCCTTCTTAATCGTCTAAAAGAAGAAAAGTCCTCGTTCTACTAATTTAGACAAGAAACAATTATGTGCAGCCATTCACCCAGTCAAACATTGTACTTTCTATATTGAACGAGGAGGTTTCATATCAATGATGGCTTGAACCTTCAATTCGGATTCACTTCAATTCCTTGTTGAGAAACAATAAACCTAGGGAACCTTTCTAAAGGTACTCCAAAAGTACATTTCAAAGATTTTAATCGAAGATTTACTGATCTCATGATTAAGAAAACTTATCAGACATCAGAGAGGGTGTGTTCATAAGTTTAGCTTTTTACAACCATATAAGCAACATAGACCTCCATACTTTGTTTGATCTTATTCTTGAACAACTTATTGTCTAGGCATTGATAAGTTACTCCATCATTTTTTAGGCCAAAAGGCATAGTTTGGTAATAACAAGTACCCTTGTCAGTGATGAAGGTTGTTTTTTCCTCATCTTCTTTTGCTAAGGAATATCTGATGATACCTTTTGTATGCATCTAGGAAGTTCCCTACTTTAAACCCAACTAAGGAATCAACTACTATATCGATCCAAAGCAAAGGGTAATTGTCCTTAGGACAGGCTTTACTCAAATTAGTGTAATCGATACACTAATTTCAGTTCATATCTGGCGTTTGGTTCAAGAACTGGGATTGAAATTAAGGTTGTAAACGGGTTGGATCTAACATATCCAGACCCAGATCTGATTAATATAATCAGATTCAGATCCAGACGGGTCTACAAAAGTAGATCCATATCCGGATCCGTCGGTTCTTGTCGGATCCGGATCCGTCGGCTCTTGTAGGATCCGGATCCGAGTCTTAATAATTTTTTTTTAAATTTTATGTAAAACTGTTACAACTTATCAAATTTTCTCTTTTTTTTTATTATACAAAATTATTGAGTTCATAATTAATATTTATGCATGTATTTTATATTAAATATAAATTACATGGGCAATTTGCGCAACATATATGTATATATACATATAAAATAACACAAATATACAATAATTGTATTATATATTAAGTATTTTAGTCAGATCCGGGTCTTAATCGGATCGGAACACCAAGATCCAGATCTGACCTGTTTATTATAATAGCTAAACGAGTCCGGATCGGATTCAGGTAATCAAAATTTGTTATAGATACTCTAGACCCGGATAAACGGGTCCGGATCGGGTCAGGTACGGGTCTAGACCCGACCCATTGACAAGCCTAATTGAAATCCTAGTTGGGTAAAGTACTTCACGGATAATCCGAGCTACAAGCAACTTATCAACCTCTGTCTCTATTACCTTACTACATTCAGGTCCAAAAAATCTTTTCTTTTGTTTGACATGTTTATGAGATAGGTCAATTCCTAACTTATGCTCTATGATTTCTCGAGAAATTCCAGGCATGTCCTCAGGTGATCAAGCAAAAATATCTTTAAACTCATACAGGAGCTTCAGCAAATTTGTATTCAAGGTGGTCGGTAGGACGGAATAAACTTGTAATTTCTAGATGGTCAGGATCAAAAGAAATTTCTTCAATTGGCAGCTGGGTATTGGGGCATTCAGCTTTTGGGTCCCCAGCAGCTCTCTCATGGGATGTCTTGTTCGTGCATTTTTCATGTTATTCTCTCCTAAGAATAAAATTGAGCAGGTATTTTTTCGAGATTCCATAGGAGATCTCCTGAGAGACATCATGTAACACTCGCTGGCTTCTTGTTAGTCTCTCCATATTTGTTCTTTAGTTTTGTCTCTTAAGGCAAATTTTATCCCTAATTATAAACGGATGGCAAAAAATTACAAATGTGTATAGAGATGTTCGACCTAAAATCATGTTATAGGCCGGACATTTTTTACCAACATAAAATTTATCATTTCTTTTCTGGAGTAGGGTGCTTCTCTCAGGGTCGAGGGCAATGTTACAAACCTCAGCACTAATAGAATTAGCTATGAAACCGACCAAGGGTATTTTTACAGGTCGAATATATTCTCCATTAATCCCTATTTTTTCCCATACATGCCAGTAAATTATATCAACCGAGTTTCCACTATTGATAAAGATCTTGTGTACTCAATAATCTTCTACTTTAAAATGTATAACGATTGGATCTACCTAGGGATATCAATAAAACTAAAGTTCAAGTATGAACGTGGTTTTTTCCTCTCTCCATAGGGAACGTGCCGAGCATATGCACCCTTTTTGGCATTGGTGGAATCTCCACTAGTGCTTCCTCTGGCAATGGTTTCTATTACTCCCATCACATCAATGTTGTCTTGAGAAGGCCCTTACTGATTATTGGGCTGGATATTTGCTGCTCAATAATTCAATCGTGGGGGTAATCGATCATCTCTTACAGGATGTTTTCAATGCACCAAAATTGGTCAGCTGCACGAAAAATGTATTCCTGCAAGTGCCCATTCTTAATTGCTCTTTCTATCCCAATCTTGAGATCAATACACTATTTAGTATCGTGTCCATGAACTTCATGATGAGCACAACATTTTGATTGATCCCTCCGATGAAATTCTAACCGAATTGGGACTGGTGGTTGAAGAATTCTCATATGTCGAACTTGATATAAAATTTCCTTTCAAGAGGTATTGAGAGGGGTAAAATCTTCATTAGGTAAGACATGAGTTCATTTGAAATGAGGTGCTTCAATTACACAATTTACTGGAGCAATAGGTCGAGCATTTTTGAGAACTAGAACTCTCGGGTCGTATCTTCTTACTAGGCTCAATTGGCTTATTGGAAGTTTTTCAATTCTTGTCACGGGGCTCATTGTGTTCTATTTTTACTTGATTAGAGTCTTCACCTCTTATGTAATCATTAGCCCTATGAAGGAATTCTCCAAATGTTTTTGGAACAGCGGAAGCAAGGTCGGCATTGAATACTCCTGATCAAATACCACTCATAAAAGAAGCTATAAGCAAAGTCTCATCTGCATTTCGAATATGTACAACCTTATTATTAAAACGACCAATATATTGCTTAAGTGTCTCATCTTGTCTTTGTCAGATGTTCAATAAATACGATGCCTCTCTCTGGATGGTCTTTTTGCTCATGAAATGGAGTAAGAATTTTTTGGCAAGGTGAGTGAAGAAATCCATTGAACTAGGAGGTAATTCTTTGAACCGTTTCTGAGCTGGATCTCTCAGAGTTGTTGCAAATAACTTGCAAATTATTGCATCAGAGTATCCAAAATGTCTGGCTATAGACAAGACATGAGCAATATGATCTGTTGGGTCATCCATGCCTTTATAAGTGTCAAGATCTAGTTGTTTGAAATGAGGAGGTATTTGTTCAGCTTGAATAGCTGTGGTGAATGGATCCTTGTCAGCAGTAAGCATCTCAAAAGTTGGAGTAGTCTTTTTCCTATTAGGAAAAAAGATAATGAGCCCCGTGACAAGCATCTAATTGGAAGAGTTCGTGTACTCTTTCATCAACTTTGGCCATCAAATTATCTTTTTTCCTATTCAGGTCGTCACCTATTTGTAAGATAGATTTGCCTCTTTTCCTCAGGTGTGGACCTATTCAATCAAAAACAGATCCCTTATACCGTAGAGCAAGAGATAACACTGTATGATGACGATGGGAACTACTTGATGTTTCTTCACCAGAGAGCCTTTGATTTTGTTGATTTTCACCAAAATCTTTAAAGGCTTGAAAATTATTGGTGAGAAACTCAAGCATTTTCTCTCTAGGTGGTATATGACATTTGAAGATGATTCTCTATTTCAGGATTAAAAGAATCAAGTGGAATCGATTCTCCTTCCTAATTTGACTCTTGATGTGACTTCATTTCTTGTGGGATCGCTTTTTCATGATGTTAGCTCAAAGACAAGAGGATCAAGTGGGTTTTTTGTATCAACGTTTCCCATAAACGGTGCCAATTGATGAACAAAAATTTTTGTAGATATGAAAAGATATTGAAAGAGATATAACTTAGAAAAATTCTCAAATTTTATTGATCGTAACAATTTTACTTTTTTTTTTTTTTTTACACATAAGTTGCCCTTAAGTTGTACATGGTTTACAAATGAATAATAACTAGTATTTATAATAGTTTTTTGATACATTTTAGCCGATCTATGGGTCGGCTTATTTGTTTAACTACTTTGGCAGCCAAACTAATTTATTCTTGTCGAATTACTCATACCATGATAGTTGGAAACTTGGTCATCAGAGCTATCTGCTCAACCTCTTATCGATAGGAGAAGGAATTTCATTTAGTGGTCGGTACGGCTTGACACGTGTTCTCTGGTCGTATTCGATTAATTTTAGTATTTTATTAATAGTTGCTTGACAGCCATTAGTTAAGAAGAAATTTCTTAAATTTTCTCCTAAAAATTTGGTGTGGTTGGCTTATCACAATAGTATCTATCTTTGAGTATTTTTTTTTTCCCCTTTTACCTTGTTCGATTCTTCTTATATATAGTGAAAGTCAAATGATATTTACACAATGTCGTATATTCTTTGACATTTTTGTGGTAGAATATATCTGGATGATTGGTGTTATTGTGAATATTATTTTAGATTTTGTAGTAGAATGGGATGATACATGAGTGATGATTCTCACCATTTCCCTCCCTATCAAACACGTCTTTTATTAGTTACTAATAGTTGCTTGACAGCCATTAGTTAAGAAGGAAATTTTCTCCTAGAAATTTGCTATGATTGGCTTGTCACAATAGAATCTATCTTTACTTATTTTTTCCCTTTCTATTTTGGGTTGATTCTTCTTAAATATATATATATATAAGAATATCATATATATATATATATATATATATAGTGAAAGTCAAATGATATTTACACGTGTTTATCTTCTAGAATAAGTTTGAATATATTTTATAAGTTTGAAAATATTATATAAGTTTAAAATTTTATGTATATAAACTTCAAATTTTATAGAAATTTCTTTTTTTGTATTTAAAAAAAGATTTAGTTTATATTAATATATGCATATATTTTAGATTAGAGTATCAAATATATTGACAATTTACACAATATATTTGTCATACTGAATAACTAATATATAATTTATTAGATATGAAATATTTTAATCACATACGAATCCTAACTGAATCAGAACAACTAGATCCATATACGATTTGTGTATTATATTAGCTAAACGGATCTGAATTATTGGATCCATACATAGATCCAGATCAGTTAAATGGGTCCAAAATAGGTGTGACCGAGTCTAGGTGGATAGGGTTTAGATCCAGATTCACCTTCTTCTGGACCCGTTTATCCAATCTAGATTCATGTGTAACTAAATCCAATTATTCGTGTCCAATCCGAATGAATTTAACTATTATAATACACAGATCAAAAATGAATCTGGTTGTTCGGGTCCGATTAAGAATCAGACATAATTAAAATATTTAATATATAATAAAGTTATATATATTAGTTATTCTATATGTACAAATATTTTGTGTTAATTGCAATATAGTTTATACTCTAATGTAAAACATATGCATAAATATGAATATGAGCTAAATTTTTTTTAACAATTACAAAAAAGAAATTCTATAAAAAATTGAATTTTTTATATATAAATTTTCATACTTATAAAAAAATTTCAAATTTATTCTTACAAGTAAACATTGAAACAATATCACTTTATGTATACAAAAATGGATTGATGTGAATGAAAGTTTTTAATCATTTTGCTTGTTAAAAAAGGATATGGGTGTGTAAGAGTTTAAAAAGGATATGCAAATATCATTTGCCATAGTCAAATTGTATATACATATTATAAGTAATAGTCCTAAATTTGAGTACCACCATTAATTCACAAATAATGCTCTTGTGAATTCTTTTTATTTAAAAATTTTTTTTTTTTTTAAAGTAAGTAATGGTTTAAAATTACTCTTTGCACATTTTTTTTCTTTTCTCCTTAGACACTTCTTTCTCTTTCGTAAGTAATTTCACTATTGCTTACCCAAGTTGTTGAGAAGAAAAAATATATCTTTTTTAAAGAGGATTTACGTGCATTTTCACTTACCCTATAGGTCACAATTATGATTTAATGCTTGTTTAGCTCAACGTTTGTAATAAATGTTAAGAGTAGAATAACAAAAATTTATCATGTCATTTTTACTTGTTTATATACTCATATAATTACTCTTATCTAACATACAATATTTAGGATTGGTTCTTCGACTATCACTTATTATATGGTAGTAACATGTAAACTGTACATTGTTATTTATTTTAAAAACAAAAGAAAAAAAAAACTTCTTCACTTATCTCTTAGAGTTTCTAATTTAAAGACTTAATTACAGTTTGCCACTTATAAATAGGGGATAATTGCAAAATTTTTCTATATTTATTTTATCTACCCCTAAAGTTAAATGAAGTTGAAATTTTCATTTAAAGGGAGTAGTAAAATGTTACAATTACCCATACATTGTGTTTGGATGGAAGGATTTGAGTGGATTTGATTTGAAATCCTGATCTATAATAAGTTATTTAGTTGTGAATTTGAAATTTCAATAGTGTGATTTTAAAAGTTAAATGAGTGAAAGGATTTGAAATTCACTAAAATTTCATATCATTTCAAATCTACCCAATTCAAATTCATTCATTTCAAATCCTTCTTTCAATTCAAACCCACCCATCCAAACACAATCTTAATCTTTTAATTACCTTAACCAACATAAAAATAAAGTGAGTTACATTTAGTATCTGATTTTATTTATAAGCTTGTAATTCAAAATTAATGATGTTTTTTCATCCTGGATTATTGGGAAAACCTTTTACCCATCTTCAATATTAATTATATGAATTAGTTTACTATTTTATGTTTTCTTTTTCCCATCCATTTTTAGCATGCCATCACATTCTTATTCCAAATATTATTTTTATATCTAGAATAACGTATTTTATTTATTTAATCATATTATTTTAGTTTTATTATTTTTTACTTTTTTTGCTCTATTATGAATAATTAATTCATCACTTAGTTTTTAAAAAATCAGATAATTTGAGTAATATACTACTTTGAAATATAATCAATATATTTTTTTAAATATATTAAGTTGATCAACTAACGCACTCCCTCATGCTACCTAGAAAAAGAAAAAAGAAAAAAATACTTAGAATAATAAATTAGTTTATTACCATTTTCAAATTTAAGAAAATAATTTTAGTAAAGAAATTCACAAAGTGTAGTTATAAATATTAGGAGTAATTATGACATTTTATTATTCTCTTTAAATGAAAATTTTAACTTCATTAAACCATGGGGGACAATTTGTAAATAAAATAATACAGAATGAGACAATTTTCAACTGTCCTTATTTACAGGAGCAAAATGTAAACAAACCTAATTCGAATCCTGAGGAAGTGTTTTCCTACCTAAGAAACACTTTGTTGTCAACCAATACACTTGATAATTGCAAGCTATCTTATAATCACATAATCAATATAACTAATAGAACTACAATCATTATTCTCAGAAAGCATGATTTGTATACTTTTCTCTTTAATTTAAAATATTATCTATTAACTTGGCATGATTACTTATCAAATCTCACAAGTTTATTTATGTTGCTTGGAGATAAAGGAAAGAAAAACAACTGAATTTAATCAAATTTGCATAATACTTTCTTTTTCTATTTTTTTACTCAAAAACTTAGGTCAACCCCAGCTTTCTATAATTACATAATAGCACAAAATATGAAATTACATGTTTTATAATTATCTGCACTAAATTTTGGCGGCAAAATTAAATTAGAAGAAGTGCACCTGTAAATCATTCTTTATTAAAAATATTTTCGAAACAATTTAAAAAGAAATAAAAAGTAAATAAACATTATAAACATTTTTTTTTTCAAAAATATAGCAAGCCGTTAAGTGTTATGGTTAAGTTGGGGTCTAGTACTTTCTTAATTCCTTATTAACCACATGTTACGTGATATGATCTAATTTTGGTTTAATTCTCGTGTCAAACAAATAGTTCATGATCTTGTATGCAATAATATAATAATTTAATGATTATTAGTGTATTTTGTTCTAATTATAAAATCTTTAATATTTTATATGCTAAAATATCATGTAATAATAAAATAATTTTTATGTTAAAAATCTTCTAGATGTCATGAAAATGAATAAAAATCATAATTTAATATAAACCCTAGTAATTGAGACGAAGAAACATTGGTGAACTGTCGTGGACCATTATGACTTTTTATAACCATTTATAAATGTTGGCGAGTGATGAGATTACATTTCTCTAAGCTATGAGTTTCAATCACTAAAAGGTAGTGACAATTTATCGTAGACAATTTTTTTTTTTTAAAAATTGAAAAAATAAAATTTGGGGAGAACTAGGAATTGAGATGAAGAAATGGAGACCTGTGCTAGGACCCGTTAATAGCTTTTTTATTGTAGCGGACTGGAGGAAGGATTTAGGCAAAGTTATAAATCTTGGCCACTCACTCTAACGTGAGGTGAGTGTAGTAACAATTAAAATAATTAAAAAATAAAAAATCTCATTAATTTTTATAATACTTATTTTTTATCGTAAAATATACAGCAAAGAATTTTTTCAGAGAAAGATGTCTCTGCTTTAGCTAGCATGTTATTGGTAGTAGTTTATGATTGGACTATTCGTATTAGTTTGCAATTGGATCTTTCATTCAAACTTGTTTGTGATTGGACTTTTGGGCAGTTTTATTCATTCGAAAAACTTGTTGGATTTTGATACTACATAAAAATAAAAATTCGCTTGATCCAATTTGTTCAACCGATCAAATTGAGAACTCAATTTGTTCAATTAATCAATTTGTGTTTAAAAACATTTATTTGGTGGACCATCTTTGTCAAACTACTTTTTCTGTAACAAAATATTCACAAATATATATACGGTGCAATTTAGATATTGAAATATTTTTTTATAATTTTTTAAGTAACGACTTCGAATCAAGAGATAAGGATAAGGGTTCCAAAAAAAAAGAATATTGTATATATAATTATTTGATTTTTGATAATTTTTTAAAATAGAGTTCAAGTTTATACCAAATATTACAACATGAAAATTCAAAATTAGTTTGAAAAATCAGACAAATTTGCTGTTTCAAAACTCAACTCATTATTAAAAAGAGTCAACAGTAAGAAAATAGTAGTAGTAGTAGTTTACTAGTTTAGTAGTGTCTAATGATGTATGCAATTTGGCTAGCCATGTTTAAGTAATATATTAGTGGAAAGGACATTTTTAATGTGTGTACAAAATAAATAAATATATATATATATATATTTATATATATATAAATATATATATATTAGAAAAATTGGTATTGAAGTTATTAGAAATTTAGATATTTGATGAAGGTAATAATGGAAATATAAAAGATGACGGATATTAAAAGACTCCTCAAATGTTATATATAATAGTAGTAATTTTGGCACACTCTATGTGCGGGTCATTAATTAAATAACATTTGAAAGAAAAATTATAAATATAACATTAATTAAATAATTCAGTATTATTAAATTAGAAAATTTTTTAAAATAAATTTAAGCTATAATTTTTTATGAGTAATTAAAGAATTTGATAGTTTTAAACCTCTTTTTTTTTGTTACTTTATGGTAGTTATTTCTTTTTTTTTACTTGATGCTGGTTATTTTTTACTTGATGGTCATTCTGGCACACTCTATTTACGTGCCATTTAAAAGAAAAATTATAAATGTAACATTAATTAAATAGTTTATTATTATTAAATTAAAAAGATTTTTAAAATAAATTTAAGAGATAACTTTTTTTTTAAGTAATTAAAGAATTGATTAGTTTTAATTTTTTTTAATTACTTGATGATAGTTATTTTTTTTTTACTTGATGGTGGTTATTTTTTAAAATTTAAATTAATAAATTAAAAATCCAAAGGGAGAGAGTACTATACCAAATGAGACTCTCCCTTCATATATAATAAGATAGATATAGATGTTTTTGAGAAAATTTTACAATTACTTCTAGGAAATCATTGTCTTGTGATTTAAATAGTATAATATCATTTGTTTTGAAAACTTTCGTTTGAACTGAAAATATTTTTAGGAAAATATTTTCTAGAAATTTTTTGGTGCCAAACACCGGAAAATATTTTCTAATTTTTCTTCCTCTGACTGAAAATAACTTACGAAATTTTTGAGCGTAAGTTATTTTCCGAATAATTCAAAAGTGACATTAAACCTCAAATACGTACTTTTAGAATTTCGTTTGCTAAACTTATTTTTATTTTTAATTCTTTTTCATTCGTTTTTCTCTCAATTATGGTTCACACACTAATATAACTTTCATTATGCATATTTTACTACTATATTATTGTACTATTATTTAATTTTGAACAAAATAAATTTTTTATTAATCACAATGACTTGGGTATTTATTACTATTGTTATAAGTTTTTTTAACTTGTATTCATAAAATTAAAGATAAAACCGTTCAAATTTTTTATTTCAAAATATTTTTATTTTGTCAACCGAGCACCGAAAAATTGGATGAAAAATAGACTTTTTCATATTAAATATTTTTCAAAAAAACTATTTTTCTCAAAAAAATATTTTCAATTTACATGAACACACCCTAAAATTCTCCATGTTTTCGTTTTGAATTGAAATAAATAAATAAATAATAAAAAAATAAAAAGAGTTGTGTCCAGTGTCTATATTTTTCTCACAAAACGGACTTAGATTTTAATCAAACCAAAATACAACCATGTTAACAAAACCCGACTCGTTTTCATCCTCATCCGCCTCCAACCACCTGCGGAAATTGCGGCGTGGAGGAGCACCGCCTCCTCCATAACGTCCGCCACAACGACATCTTCTTCTGTCCTCTGCACTACCTGCGTCGTCCGTCTGCATCCTCAATCCTTCTGCCCTACTTGCTTCGCCGTTTATCACCCTTACCCTCCCCCTCCACCCCCAACGACGCCGTTAAGTGTTTCAAGTGTTATTCCTCTTCGCACACTCACTGCGTTGGAGGCCCCAATTTTCCCAACCCTTACATTTGCCCTAATTGTGAAAACCCTAATTCGCCGATTTTCACGTTGACGAAAGTGAAGGATTTGGGAATTGGGAATTGGGAATTCCGACTGGAGTAATGGGGAGCTTAGGGTTATTGATAAGAAGGCTGCGAAGATTTTGTTGGCTGCCGCTAAGATTGCCGCTTTTTCGATGAGTAAGGCGGCGGTGGCTGCTCGGGTGGAGGCGGAGAGGAGAGCGAAAGAGGCGGCGTTTACGAGGAAACGTGCTAGGGAGGCGTTGGAGCACGTTGTTTATTTGGTTGCAAAGGAAAAGTTGAAGAAAAAGGAGGGCTCCACGGGTATTGTTCCTGGGGTTTTTAGGCCTGCCGGTGGCGGTAAAGGTGGCGTTGTTGTAGCTAATGTTAATAGAAATAATGGTGATGGTAATGGTAATGGTAATGGTAATGTTGGTATTGGTAATGTGGAGAGAGTGGATGGTTCTAATGATGTTCTGGCGGCGTTGAATGCAGTAGAGTTGAGGGAACGGCGAAAAATGGTGAATTTAGAAGGGAGAATGTCAATATAGCGCGTTTTAATGATATTGTTGCTATGGATGTTGAGGAGAACGGAGTAGTTGAAATGAACCGTGGTGGAAGGAGTGAAAATGCTAGGTCTGGAATTGGAGATATTGTAGGAAAAAATCATGGTAGAGTAGGGGACAATGTAAGTAATGGGGATGTTGTAGTTTTGCCGGTGGTGGTGGAGGATCAAGTGGAGCCTATACGAAATCGTCAGTCTGTGCTACAGAATAACAAACAATGGTTCAGGACATTAGTTCATGATATCCAAAGAAATTATGCCAATAATGTGAGCCAAGTTCGAGGTGGGATTTTCAGATTTCATGTTGTGTTTATCTGATAAATTTTGGTGTTTTATGTTAACTTACAATGATAATGTCTTTTTTTCTGGTTGCTTGAATGTGACCTCTTATGGATGTGATCTTACTTGTGTTTGTAAGATCAAGTAGAATTCTCATGGCACATAGCATAATCTTTAGGTTTAGCCTAGTTTAGTGTAGAGGATTTTAGAGCTTAGTACGTACTAAATCTTTTTTTTGGGGAAAAAGAAACTGGATTTGATAATTGGTTGCAATCCTGATTCTGTGGTGGATAATTAGTTTCCTTATGGAAAGCATTTGTTTCTTGTGTTTCTTGTACAAATAGCTTTGGTACCCTTCTTTCACATACTGTGTTTTTCAGTCCTAAAGTCTTGTTAATTTCATGCCCCATGACTTGTGCATTTGAGTTTGCTCGTGGAATTTAATTTTGTCTAAAGGAGCGCTCTCTATACCTAGCCTAGTGCAATATTCAGGTTGTCTTATTCAGTACGGGTGGGAGTTGAGGTTCATAACAGCCAAAAAATTACCTATCTTTTTTATAGGGTAAGGAACCTGTTTTTAACTTTCTCTTCATGGATAAAATTATTATGAACTTGTGATCGCATGAGAGTGTATTCAATAATAAACGAGAAAAGGCTTTTCTTTTAAGCAGGTATCGTTCTGTGGCATTCAAGTTTTGCGACACTACTTTTGAAGTTCCAAATGCAATGATATGCTGCTGCTAGGCGTTAGAATTTGATACACAAGCCGAACGCCAAATATATTAGATGTCAATCTACTGTTATTTCTGTATTGTAGTACTTAAAAGGATGTAATTTTGAGTTAATTATATTTACCGAAAAATATTTAGATAGATTCGATTTTTTATTTCACCTGTAGATTTTGACCCTACCTGTAATCTCTGTGGTCAGAATTAAATGTTAAAAAATCTTGGTTACATCAATTGATGTCATAGATTTTTTAAAATTTAATTTACACCACAAAATCTACAAGTGATAGACAAAAATCGGAGTATTTGCTAGATTTGACCAAACTAGATGTTTGAAAAAATTACTAATACCCCCTTCTCATAACACCGTCCAAATCCAACGGAAATGACGAAAGGATATAAATGACCCCTGAAAAGGGCACAACGTTTAATCCCATCTTCAAACCCACCACCCTTCTTCTCAGCCTCGAGCACCCTCTTCAACCCAACCCACCACCATATATATATATGGTGGCAGACCCAAAGACAACTATTTCAAATTTCAGAGATGAAGATAATCGAGAAAAGATGAACGAAATTGAGACGGATCGGAAGATGACGACCATCTCATCCATCATGGGATTGATTCATAATTAGAATTCCAAAAAATGTGACCAAAAAACAAAACCGCCAGTAAAATTTACAAAAATAAGGATAATCAAATCATTCAAGTTAGGTGAACTAGAGTCCACAATAAAATATTGTTAGTAATAGTAGTAAGATTCCATAAGCTTTCCAAAACCCAGGGAATTGAGTTTCACAAGCTCATGTTAAGACTCTTTTAACTCAAATTGGGAATTTAGGACCAGTGGACCACTCAATTGATGGAGCTTTGCTATAAAAATTGGCTGAAAGTGAAATTAGATTGCCCTTTTAGATATCGGCTCGGCCGATTTGTTAGATTCTAATGCCGGCGTTTTGTTTCTTGGCCATCAGCTGAAGCACGAGCCCATTTTTGTGCGAAGCTTTGGATCCTGTTGAGATTCCATCTTAAACGCAAAGTACACTTGGCGGCCCCAAATCTACTATACAAAAAGCCAATTTACCGTCACCGTCGAGTCTTTCTAGCGTCTATTTGTTGATCAAAGCTTGTCAGTATTAGGCACGTTCTTCCTCATCTGTCAATTCAAAAAAATTTACTGAATCGATTCAAATCAGAAAAAAAAATTATAAATAAAAAAAAGAGAATATTTAAATTGCATTCTGAAAATAGATCAGGTAAAAAGTCAGATATCGAATTATATTTTTGTGATTCGTCGAATACCCGTATTCAATCCATTTCAAAAATAATTTTATAAATTTAACTAATAGACTTCATTAAAAGTTAATACTTACATTATTATTAGCAACCTCTCATCTTTTCTTTTTTAGTTCGGTGTTTCCTCCTTAATCATCTCTTCCCTTCTTCTTTTTCGCATCCTCATTCCTCACATTCACGTCTATTGATATATATATTTTGTGATTTAATTATTGTTACTATTAGTCTATTAATCCTTGTTAGTTTATTGTTATTGGGATGTAATATTAAAATGTATTTTGTGACTTAGAGTTAATTGTTGTTGATTTAATTGTGAAATTAACTTGTCTAACTATCATTTTAAATTTTTATATTTTATTACTAACGAATGTCGGTACCCTATCAACTTAGAGACTCTGGTAGGTGTTGCTGCCGGGGGGCATGAATTGCATATTTTGAGTCATTCTGCTTATTTCTGGGTTGGGACTTGCGAATTTATAAGGAAATCCTGGAACCATGTCTGCAATATGAAGAATCCATCACTCACTAATTTGTTTCTCGAATGTGAGTCATCAAAAGACTATGGAGAAAAACCAGAGCCACGGATTACAACATTGGTTTTGCTTCAGCGCCCAACTTAGAAATTGGTATCTGGAAGGACGGAATATTCACCTCAATGGGAAACATCAAATGGAGGAGAACATCTCTTCAGGTCAATCATGACTGAGGAAGGACATGCTGTAAAATATGTATCTTCATCCTATAACCTCCTGAATCACTACACCCAAAATCAGGGCCAATATTCATCTTTTCAAAAGCATTTCCCCTTCATTTTCATTCCACAACCATCTCCACCCATTCTAGCTGATGGATCATTCAATACACACACAACTAATGTATATTAACCATCCGCCAATTCTCACTACAGGCGATCTATATTTTGAGTCAAGAGATGCGAATTAGTGCAATCTTTGGTTTAAAATCTGGCAAGCGGCAATGTATAAAATGAGAATCACCTAAATAGCATTGAAAAATTCTCAGACACAATTCTTTTTAAAGAATTATTTTCTTGTATTTTAAATATTTTGTACAGAACAACACTATCTGTTTAAAAAATTTATACTGTACAACCTTTTAAAGTCGAAAAAATGATTCCTTAAAAAATGTCGGTAGAATTTTCCTAACATTTATAGGTTGTATTCTTTTGATTTATCCGCGTAGATGTCTATTTTCCACTAACTAAGCAAATTGACCAAGCAACTTACGCTGCCCGCTTGACTACTTCACTTGGACATAAGAGAGAATCAATCAGCCAAGTCACTGAATGGACGCCAATGATCTACAACTCAGTCAAGTACCATAAACCACCTCAATAAGGATTGGCTTACTTGAAAGGTAGAAAATCTTGTTTTATGGGGCTTAGTACTTAAATGCCAAAAAAAGACCATTAGAATACAGCAGCCAGAAAAAAACAAACAAGAGCTTATAATATAACCCCCCATACGGTTATCATAATCCCAGATAAATATACATAGCATACCTCCAGATGTAATATAAGGTAATAATGATCCACAATCCCTGCAAAATATTCAAACATACCTCCAAAGAATTGGTAAGAATGACGGAAAATACTTCTATAAATCCAGTCTTGGACTCCACCTGTAGACCCTGCGATCAATATTAAATCTTATAGAATATTGCTTATATCAGCTGATGTCATAGATTCCATAACATTTAATCTATACCACAGAGTCTACAAGTGGAGCCGTAGACCAGATCTACCTAAGTATTTCCCAAGAATGAAAATGCAGAAAAGACACAGTTATTAGTTCAAACTCTGATCCAAAATTATCAGATATCCCTGTTTTAAGAAGCAACTATTCGACATCAAACCTAATATGTGATGCAATGGCACGAGGTGTTAACCTAAACAGTAATTTCTGAATTTTCACATAGAGACACAGTAATGCAACAAAAAGCACAACAATTGTACTGCGGCAAAATAGTATTACTAAAGTTCAAAAGCATGACGGGTTAGGAATTGACAAAACCATACGATAATGTACACCTGCTTCAATTAGGGGGGGAAAAGAAACACACTTCATAGTAGCTAAATTTACTCGTTGCATACAAGGTAAAGCTTGATGGATCCAATGTCCAATTGCCATATCTTCATTGTCTGAAGATTGCAGTGTGCCTGTAAAGATTCTCGCATCAGCTGCATGTCGTATCGTCTCTAAGTTCTGGTCTATCTCAATATGTGATACAGATCAAGGGGGATTTTCGGATTTGGCATAAGCTCCCAGATTTTAGAAGCTAAGGCGATAACAGGTTACATAATTCTGGCTGCTCAAAGTGTCTCCTTTGGCAGCAATACCTTTCATTACTTCGAACAGTAGTTAATGTCTAGGCCCATCTTGATTCAAGTACCATCTAACTTAACCAGTTGCCTAGCTCCAACCAATTTTCATGTCAACAAACAACAAACATATCTTCTTAATAAGTACCACGTATTTATCGGTTCTGGTCTAACCCAAAAATCTTAATGCAGTGTAAAAGACGTAATTCCATACTTTCCAAGTATATTGAATAATACTCCCAAAGAGCTCCTACAACTTTCGCAGCTAGCAACTTCCATCAAGTTCAGTTTGTACATCCGTATCATGAATTGATAAGAAACAACAGCCTGCATGGAAGCAAACAACTAGACAGAATCCACAGCTGCCATAAATTAAGATATGACACCAGCCGCAGCCAAGCACTGTTTTCTAAGTTTTTCATCCATGGATTCGCTATGAAACCCGAATCTGGCCAAGCAGAGCTACCAAATGTCCAAGAGCAACAGCAACAAGTAAAACAAGCCCAAATGCGTACTACCCAGGAGTTCGGTGAATTATCCTTAAACTAAACTACATGAAACTACTAAATATATCTGCAAATATTTAATGGGAGGGAATGGACCACAAAATTCCTATTCATTACTCGAAACCACCATAGTCCAGGATGTCAATTCTTCGCTAACCAGAAGCTCTCTTCCCTCCCAAAACTAGGTCATTTGAAGTTACGAAGCAGCAGCCCACCCCGAATCAGGGTTGGTCTCTGCAAGAACAATTTTAACCGGTTGCCATCCTGATTGGTGATGTGTAATCCACCTTTTCATGTTGATTACCATGTACAAAATGCGCAAAATTTCTCCCAAAGCAAGCTCTTTTAAGCACGTTGTTTTTATAACTATAGCTGCTTCATACCTATCCAACAGATAGTGAGGTTCAAGGAATACAATAAGCTTCAGTTGGATAACTTAAACCAAATGATAAACAAGAAAACAGAATAAGATTTTAAAAAAAGAAATGAAAACAGGAAGATAAGGTATTACAGTCAGACGAAACTAACAAAAACCCAGAAAATTTAACAGGCAATAGGTTTCTTCGTATACCTGCACTCAGTAGCTAGAATTGCTGATCGCCCAGAAGATGATGACAGAAATTTCCGGATTTGATCCCATGTTGCCTTGTGATACTGCTTTAGATTACAATCCTCATGGTTTATACAATTCCACAGTTTCTCATTCTTACCAATATACAGCTGCAAAGTGCCTAAATTCTGCTTAACTACGAGCTGCTGGTCAACAGCACAATCAAGAGCCTTCTTAACATCAGTGCTGCGATGTTTGGGATCTCCATATCGAATGCAATTGGTAATATTTTCTTCGGTTGGCACAAGTTTCTCAATTTTAAGTGTGTTCAATGCAAGTAAAATTACCCCAATAAGGCCTTGCACGTATTCGGAAGGTTTAGGACATCCTGGACTTCCCCACACCCCACTTCCAGATACACTAGTGTTACCTATTTCTGAGGCAGGTGGTGATGGAATCTGTTGACTAGGGTTTGGAAACCTATTTCCATGTGTGTCATGGTGCACTGGTGGTTTCTTTTGCACATTATGCCCTTTTTGAGGCCCGTATAAATTCACGTTGTTCATAGACTCTGTCATACTTGTTTGTCTGGGCTCTCCCACATTCCATGTAGAAGGCTTGGGACCATTTTTAGGGTTTTCAGAAATTGTTTACCTTAGCAATATCAGGTGCAGATGCAAAAGGTGCCGAGGTAAAGCTTGAACCATCAGGACGGGGAGGCATTAGATGGGGAGGCTTTAGATGTGGTAAAAAATTACCAGGAGGGAACGCAGGCGAGCGAGCAAGGTTGTTTGGCCTAACTGGCATTGGATAGTGATTTGGATAAGAACTCTGAGGGCTACTGATATTGTTTGGAAAAGGATCTGGGTTAATCAAACTAGGGGAGGGTCCACCCAGTGGAACTCTGGTATTCTGAGTAACAGAAAACTCCTGCGAATCATTAAACTGTTTAGGAAGCCCATATCCTATTTTATGAGGGCTTCCATTGTCATGGTCATCTTGAGTCCCTAAAACTGTGCTTGAAGTTCTCGACATATTTGGTTGACTAAAATTTCTCCGAATTTGTCTTCCTTTGTATTTTATATCTGTTCCCCTTCCCATATTTGGGTACCTCTGATTTCCCAAATGGGGACTGTTGTAAAAAGAATCCTCCCCAGGTTGATTTATCTGAATTGAATCAGTAACTGGAATATGCGATTTGTCAGAATTGAAAGAAACCCCAAGGCCATTAGTCACAAATTGGGATGCTTCATTACTCGTAAGTGCAGGTCCTCCAGTCACAAGACTTGTCCAGAGCCATACACTTTTTGCTGCAGCGAGAAGAGGAACGGATGCTTTTTGAGGTTGTGCCAAAAGTATATTATACCTCCGCATGCGCAATTGGTGGAGTGCGTTCGAAAAATCTCTATCACCAGAAATCAACAAATAATTGGCAGGTGCAGGATTGTCAACCGCCCAGAATAACATGTCAACTAGAATCTTCTTATCACTTGCATCTTTAACACCTACACAAATGGACCACTATCAGATCTCTACCAATTTCTTGAACTCAAGAGAAGATATTTAACACGAGACTGAGAACAGTTGACAATTAGAAAGGTAAAAATCATGAAAATTTTGCAGCGAGAGACAACCAGTGCAAGACATCAGAATTCTATATACAATCAACTTATCAAGACACATTAATCACTTAAGATCACAATCTGCAAAAAAAAAAAAAAAAAAAAACCCATCATTCCAACCAAGAAGCACAAAATTGAAAATTAACCTACAAAAAAGCAAAGAAAAATCGACAATTATCACACAAAAACACAAATACAGTCCAGTAAATCAGATCAACTAACCAACGCACTCCGAATACTCATCACTTCCCCAAAATCCCAAACATCAACAATCCCAAAAAACCAAAAAAAAAGTAAGAAAACTTCAGATCAAGAAACTTCAAATCTCTAAAGACTAATCCCACCACACACACAAAAAAATCACCTCAGAAATCCCAAAAATCACAAATTTCACCAAACCAACACAGTAAAAACCGTCAAAAACCAAAAATCCATCCAAAAAAACTGCAAATCCCACAAAAATCCACCACAATCTACATCAATATACCTGCAGGGACGTGATTGAGAGCAATTCCAGTACTATTAAGAGCCTGCTGAATAGAGGGACTAATGAACTTTCTTGTAGTGTCACCATAAGCAAGATATAGAAACGGGCCCACAATAGTTCATCTTGACTAAAGCAGAGCTTATATTCTGAGCGATCATGTGGGGTTCGCATCCTTTGGGGACCTGGCAATTTTCTATATCCCACCAAACGGATAACTTGGCCTTTGCATACTGCTGCTCCGGCTGCTCTCCTCCGCCGCCGTTTCCTCCAGCCCCGGCCATTACTAAACAAAACCCAAAATTCTAAAAATGTAAAATTAAACGAAAAAGGGGTTAGGAGTTTGGCGGAAGATTGTTGGGTTTTCGTTGTTTTGGCCTGTTTAATTACTGATTATTTTTGCAAGATGGGATTTTTATAGAGTAAATAATAATAATAATAATAATTATTATTATAATGGAGGAAAAAGGGAATTGTGTTAGTTAATGGGAGAGTGGTTAGGAGTTTTGGTAAGTCCCAAGCCTTGACTCGCGACTCTTGGCTGAATTTGGGAGTTGACGATTTAGGTTTTGTCTCCTTGGGAGTTTAGAAGAGAAGAGGAGAGAAAATATAAGTTACTAGAGGAGAAGAGAAGAGGAGAGAAATTTGTTTGGATATCTAGAAAAGAAATGGAATAATTTTGGACTTATTTGGTATTATTGTTTTATTGTTTAATATTTTAAGGGAAAAAATAGTATTTTTAAAAATTTTGTTAGCCTTTAACAAACTTTTTTTCTCCATTGCTTTTCACGTTTGGAGAGAAAACTTTTTAACTAATTTATCTCTCTATTTCTCTCTTTTTCTCTCCATTTTTTTCACTTAAAACTCCAAAACAAGTGGGAAAGTATACTTTTTCTCTTTTTTAAAATTAAAATTCATGTATTATTTTTTTTTTTTTTTAAAGTTTAGAAACCATTTCGCTCTTTATCACTTAAAAAAATTGTCATTACAATTCTGGAAGAATTGAAGAGAAAACATGGAGAAGTTTCGTTTAAATTTAAAAAATTTCAACTTTGTCCTATAATGTTATAGAAGAAAATTGTAATGACAGAGGTTATTGCAACACCTTAGGTTTGGATTGATGTAATAATTTTTTAGTGGAAATAATAGGTTCAAAATAGTTAAGTAAGTTGTTAGCAGTTCATAAGTCAATGTGTTATAAATATTACATAAAGCCCATATTGGAGCACAATAACATGTCACATACAATGCAGAGTACGGCTCAATAATATGTAAGTAGTCATGTTTGATCACAATAACATGTCACATACACCATATAGTGCGACTCAATAATATGTCAATACCACTAGCGACTCAATAATATGTCAATACCACTAACTGCTCTGATACGTTACATACACTGCGTAACGCGACTCAATAATAAGTCAATAGACCACTAGCCTAGTTTCACCAAAATCACACAAAATTGGTTCTGATACTAACTGTTACACTCTGAAACTAAGTTAAGTCAATACCTTTTGACTAGAAACAACATGTTGAAAATGTTTAAGCCAATTTGTTAATAACTCAAAATTCAAAATGTTATATAATAAAAAATGAATGTACCCTAATAGTCTCTCACATTTTACATTTATATTTTTTTTAGTCCCTCACATTTAAAATGATGCATTTTAATCATTCACAAATTTAAAACGTATTATTTTAGTCTCTCGACACAATTACGTGTATATTTTGTTTTAAATACTCACATGCGTATCGAATATAACATATATTAAGTGTAAAATTGACAATACATAACCTTAAATATTAAATTGTCCCAAAAAGAAAAAAGATTGGAACTGTTGAAATATGGGTGGCAGAGGAAAAGCAGCGAAGAAGGAAAATAAAGGTAGTGATGGTATGTGAAAATTTTAAGATTGTGGTGGATGATGTTTTAGGCGATGCCATTTACTATTTAAATTTTGTGTGCTGTTAATTTTGTTCATAAAAAATGTAACATTCTATACGCATATGAATATTTCAGGCAAAAATATGCCTATAATTGTCTCCAATGACCAAAATGGTGTATTTTAAATTTGTGAGGGACTAAAATCCATCATTTTGAATGTGAAATAGAGATTAAAAAAATACAAATGTGAAATATGAAAAACTATAAAAGTTATTTTTCTTATAAATAATTCAATAATCTCTCTCACTTTTACTGTGAGACGAAACATCATATTTATATCTTAAATCATTTCTTTTTTTTTTTCTCCCAGGCGATTTTAAATCTCTTCACTTTTTTCTCTCATAAATTCTCTTCTTTTCTTTTCTTTTCTATCCTAAATTCCCAAACTGAGCCTTAGGTTAGTGGGGGGTCGTTGGCCACTTGGCATTGACGCACGAAGACTGGCAGTATAATCCAATGCAGTGTCTCCCAATAATTTACTACAGCTAGAAAGACAAATAAATAAATAGAAAAAATAAAAGACTTAAAGCTGAATCAAACTATTTAATATAATTTATCTTTATAATTATTTATTTGACTTTTACTTATTGATAAAAGAAAGAAAAAAAGATTTTAGTGTTTATTAACTTTTCGAACTCGATTTGATTCGATTCGATAATATTAAAATTTTGCATTTGGAAATTTATATATAAAAAATTTAAATTAACAATTTGATTTGAATTCAACTTAACAAAATTTTATTTAAATTTAGACTAAAATATAAATAAATCAAATTCAAACGAATTCATAAACTCGTTAAAATACTCAATTAAATATTAAGTACAATTTATTTAGACTAGTGTACCACCCTAATAAAAGTAGGATTAATAATACTTTGTCTCCTTGAATTATACGGCTTTATATTTTTTTTTGAATTATAAAAATATACACTTTGTCCCTCATTCACAATATTCATCTTTTAAAAATTTTAAAATATTAAGAAAATTTAGTTAGATGATTAAAATACTCTTTGTACTATATTTTTATTTTTATGTATTTAAATTTTGATATTGATGTGCTCATTATTCAAAAATAAGCACAAGTAAACTAAAATATTTCAATGTAATCTATGTTAATATATTTCTTGATTAAATTTTTAAAAATTTTAGATTTCATTTTTTATTATTTTGAATTTGAATGTTTAAACTGTAGTGGTGAAACATGTTCAAATGAGATTGTTTTCTATGAATTTTTTTTTTGTAAAGGTATTGTATGAAAATATAATTTCTATGAAATTTTGTAATTTTTTTTATATCTCTTAGTATTTTACAATTTTAATATTTTACTTAATCTGTGCAAATTGCGATGTGAGATATATTATAATTTAACAATTTCTCACATTTTCATTTCTTAAAATCCAAGATATCAATGTGTTATTATATTCTATTTTTTCTTAATTTTTTATAACTGTCGAAAATTATTTAAATACATGAAAAATCAAAATATGATACGAAGGGTATTTTTAGCCATCTAACTAAATTTTCTTGATATTTTAAAATTTTTAAAATATGAATGATATGAATGGGGACAAAGTGTATATTTCTATGATTCAAATGGCAAAGTGTAATTGTCTATATAATTCAAGGTGCAAAGTGTTATTAACCCATAAAAGTATGACGATTACGGGTGTTTTCGTTTGGATTGAAAACCTTAGGAAAATATTTTACATGAAAAATTTTATTTTTCATATAAATTTTCGGTGTTCGATTGACAAAATAAAAATATTTTAAACTAAATTTTTTTAAAGGTTTTATCGTTAATTTTATGAATACAAATTAAAAAAACTTATAATAATAGTAATAAATACTTTATAAGTAATTGTAATTAATAAAAGATTGATTTTGTTCAAAATTGATTGATAGTACAATATAGTAGTAAAATATGCATAATGATAGTTATATTAGTGTGAGATCCATGATTAAGAGAAAAGCGAAGGAAAAAGAATTAAAAAGGAAAATAAGTTTAGTAAACGAAATTTTAAAAGTAAATATTTGAGATTTAATGCCACTCTTGAATTATTCGAAAAATAATTTAAACTCACAAATTTCCTAAGTTATTTTCAGCCAGAGGAAGAAAAATTAAAAAATATTTTACATCGAAAAATATTTTTCGGTGTTTAACACCAAATTTTTTTTTTTATTGTTCAGTGTTTGACACCAAAAAAATTTTTTTAAAAAATATTTTTTTAAAAATATTTTCAATTTAAACGAACACACCTATACGAACACGGATTTACTAGAACTACGATTAAACCATCACCTCACATTCCCGGCCCCCCCCCTCCCCACCCCCCCCCCCCGGGACGGGGCTCCCTGGAAAAAAGGAGAATTCAAGTTTCCATGGACAACATGCAAAACTAGATGTGGAATGCTTAAGTGCCAAGGAAACTGGCGACAAATCTCACTGTCTCACTCTTCAGTGTGAGAGAGGAAAGTATGTGTAGAATAATATAATTGTTATAGAATAGAGTCTGATATGCATAATTGTACGATATTGTTGGTTTTTGCCAACAAATTACAATCAGAATATTCAATTTGCGCACGAATATATAATACATCTATAGTAAGTGTAGTTGTTCATAGTCCTTTTAAGGTTTGAGGTTTGAAATCTTAAAATCTAACATTAATTAGGAGATTGGTTATTTGTATAGCAAAGGTTTTATTTGTTTCCAGATTTGGTTACAGTTTTTTTTGTTGAAGTTCTAAAGAATTTTGTATTTAACTTCTTATTTCGATTATATATTTCTTAGAAATTTTTTTTACTACTCAATTCATAATACGAAATGAGTATTGCAAATCGTTAGATGATTAAAAAGTAATAAAATCTCGCTGTTTTACGATCATCTCAATAATTATAATACGCATTTCGCATTACGGGATGAATAGCTAAAATTTACTCATATTTCCTATTCTGTAAGTCTTATGAGAGACTAGTTTTGTTTGCAATATTTAATTTTCAGTTTCCTACTTTAATAATTTTTGCAATATTTATTTTTTAGTTTCCTACTTTAATAATTTTTCGTAATTCTTAAAGTTTTAGTATCAGTTATTTGTAGGAGTTGTTGCTTGCAATAATTAACCCAAAGGCTTTATTATGATGTGTACGATTGTTAATGCCAAAAATAATTACCTGTTTAAGTATTGAGAAGTAGAGAAATTACATCGAACAAATATTTAAATAATTTTCTCATGGAGATTTTAAAAACCTCGGTTGAATCAAATACTGATTCTGGCAAGGACAAAAGCAAATAATAGATTTAACCAGATATATAATGCGAAAAATGACATTAAATAAAACCTCAATTTCATTATTGAGAACTAATGAGATATAATGACATTAAATAAACTAGAATATAAATTTTTGTACTAATACTAACATTTTATTTACAGAGACGAGTTCAAATTTTCATTCCACAATCACTTATGAGATTTTAACAATATTTTAAGTTGATTTGTGTGAATAAAATTTTACGAAATATTAAAATAAAATCCAAGATTTCAGTTTTGCTTTACTGTACCTTAATGCATGTTTAAAAAAAAGCTCTAACATAAAGAGTCAAACTTTGATGGATCAGGCTATTCGCTAATGAACCAAACCACGTCTCCAAACATTTGGTAAATGCCCACATCTAAACCAGCATTAAAATACAAATACAAGGTCTAAAATATTTATTCATGCTTAATAAGAAAAATTAAATGAGTAGAAGACTGAGGAGATGAGGTGACATTGGTCCTAACTCCTACATTTAAAAGGAATGAATATTAGAAATTAATACCACATCATTATGGACTATCGCATGCAGACTTGTGCATACATGTGTATGCAAGAAATCATTAGAATAAGTTGGAATATCATAGGAAGAGACCTGGTCTGTATTGGAGTAAATTTTGGTTATTCATTTTACAATATAAAATTAGTATGACAATCGTTAAAATAATTAAAAGTAGTTAGATCCTATAACTTTTTAATCATTCAACAATCTATAATACCAACTGACCAAGGACGGTTAGGTATAACACTGGGCAGACTTGGTCATTAATTTTTTTTTAAAAATTCTATAGTTCCGTTAAATTATGTAGTTATATTTCGAAAACTTGTATAGTATAATACTATATAATTTAAAATTTTATATAATACAAATTCTCAAAACACAACGAAATAATACCCTAACAAAATTATAGAATTGACCGAATATTGTATTACACACACATATATACCATTTTTTTATATCGGTCAGTGTTAATGCATGACGCACATTTGTAGAAGTAGCATTTAAATTTTCAATAATAAATATATAGTAAATGACACAGATGGCCCTATACATTTTTACTAGTATTGGTCTCTCTACTTTAAAGTGGGACAATTTAATTCTCAGACTTTTTTATTACATCAATTTGGTCCTTATTGAGCAGTTTCACTATAATTATTAAAATATTCACCCAAAATACTACTCATGTGAGGCAATTTGATCATTTAACATCTTTGGGAAGATAATACAAGTCTCCGTTTGATTAAAAGAGACAAAAAATTAGAAAAATGAATACACAAATTGCGGAAATAGACTGGAAAAAATGTAGCAATAATTTGCTCCGAATTAGAGTATCTATGTTTTGCCCTTTTAGTTGAACTAAGACTTGTATTTCCTTCTCAAAGATATTAAATAACTGAATTTCTCTCATATTAAGCAGTTATTTTGGTGTAAAATTTAATATATGTGATGGCGCTGCCTAGTAGGGACCAAATTGACTTATTAAAAAAGTCTGAGGATAAGATTGTTCTAATTGCTAATTTAAAGTTGAGAGACTAATATTGAATTAGTGTGTGTCTATATATATATCATTTTGTGTCATTTGTTCTTAATTAATTTTCTAACATGCATTTAGGATCAATAATGTAAAAAATTTCTACACCGATTATATTAATAAAAAAAAAACTCATTTGTTTTCTGATATCTACGCACATAAACAATACTTGTATATCCTAGAGTACACGTATTTTTGTCGTGAAAAATTGTAGATTAGATCAAAATATGATTACGCACAAGTGTCATTTAGAATAGACCAAATTCAAAGGGAAGAAAAGCTACTACAATAAATTTTTTAAAGAAATATTTCTAGCCAAAGAAACAATTTAACATTTTTTGTGGGGACAACTTTGTCATTTTTTTTTTCTTTTAAACCGCAATAGTCTAATATACTCTTATTTAACTAAATTTGCTACAAAGGGAAAAGGAAAGGCCTAACGGAACCAAAGGGATAAGAGATTTAATCTCTATACTTAAGAATGTAAAATGGGGATTTGAGATCTCGACCTTACACCAAAATAAAGTATTTGGTGGTCAATTCACCTAAAGTGAGTTGATTTGTAGGAACAGCTTTGTCGTTAAAACTTATTGGGTTAGATTTTTACAATATAATTTATGCACCAATAAAATATTACTCGCGACACGAACGATACGAATTTAATTAGTATATTCTATACTTCAGACTTAGCAAGTTTGGATTTTCTAACTGGACTCAATATTTTACCAAGGCCGATAAGTCCATTATATCTCTTATAAATACGATGCAATTTCTCATAATTTAATACAAGAAAATCCACAACTACACATTCTCTCTCAATTATAGGTTTTTGGGCCTCTTTCATTTACGACCTTGAATGCACCTATACAAAGTAATAAATATAAAATGATAAACAAAAGTAATTAATGTATAGCGTGTATTATTATATTCAGAAAAAAAAATTGAAATTCAATCAAAGATTTCAAATTAAGAAATTAGACATTTTAGTAAAATTTTGACGCGTAAATTAATTTTAAAAAGTACTTTCAAAATGTAGTTTTATAAAGTTTTTTCTTTACTACCTTTACGGACTTGGATATAGGACTTTTCTTGCAGATACTTTACAGCAAAAGCAGTGAGTCGGGCCGAAACAATTTTCACCTAAACAATTTCAATGGCCATTGAGTCCAGCTACCTTTCCAGATCCTCACGCAACTTCTTAGCTAGTTACTTTCCCCCAGCAAGATAAGCTGATGGGGGGTACAGTTTGGTTGAAAAAGGCACAAATTGAACCAATGTTATTATCATCCAAAAGTTGCAAACAAAACCAAAAATAAAAGTTTTTTTTTTTGGTTTAAGTCAATTATGGTGATTGTTGTAAATTTCTATTTTATTTGTTTATTGTTAATATTTTTTTGCTGAAACGATTTGATAGTTTAATTATTTCTGTATAATTTTGTACATGAGAAGGGGTCTACGACTTCATTAATGGTTGTGAATATTTTGATAGTCCAAAAAGAATCCTAATACAATGGTTTTGGATATTTCATTTAAAAAAAAAAAAGAAACACATGCAAAATTCTATTAGTTAGCAAAAAAATTGATTCCATTCACAAATATCACTACAAGAAAAGTATATTTTTCATTATTTAACTCATAAAAAAGCTAAAATCATGGTCTGGTTTCACAGATAATAAAATGTCTTTCATTTAAAATTACAACTCAACATTTGCGACTTTCGTTCAAACTTGATTCACTTTGAAATTGGACTTAGGCCCAAATAACTTAAACATTTCTCGAGTTAGTGTCAGCCCTACTTTTTTATTGGGCCAAGTGTGGTCATTACGTGTTAAATGAGAAAATTTTTTGTATCAATCAAATTATATAGTTTGTGATTTATATTTATTTATATTTTTTAATTTTTTTTCAAAAATTAATAATTAAAATATTTCATTCACGAAATTAATAAATATAAATTATAAAGTGTATGATGACATATTAAAACTTGATTCATATAAAAAAAATTTCCTTAAACTGACCCAAATTAACAATCCAAACCCAGCACGCTATCCACGTGGCCAGATCTGTGAGCCCCGTGAAAATTTAAGATTTGCCGCGCTCACCTCACATCCAGGCTCGGACTTTGTCCTTTCGACAAACCCGAGGCTCGGACTTTCCGAACCTCATCCTCTATTATTCCTTGTCTTTTTCCCAGACATCATGCCTCCCTTGTTTATTTATGCAAACTACATTTAATAATTATCACTCACTCTCTTCGTCAAACATTTTCCACCGTCCGATTAATTGACCAATATTAATAAGCGCTCATCAATCTCCCTTTCCTCGTCTTACGTTACAAATTAAAAATACAAGGATGTTTGCCACTTTACGCCCTTAATCTTTTAATTAATTCTACTTTACACCTAAAATTTTCTAAATTCAGTTCTCCGTCTTGCTTAAAAAGATAATGTATGAAAATACAGAATAAGTTGTTTTATATATTGCTCTTTGCTTTTCGCTAATATTATTCCCTCAATCTTATTTTTATTCGTCAATATTTTAGAAACCTAAATTATAAGTAGATTAACCTATAATTGGCCTTTATGTGTACAATTTGTATTCCATCTAATCAATTACTTATATTCATAAATTATATCAAATTAGCTTGATTAAAGTGACACAAATCATTATAAAAGTTTAGTTTCCATTTTATTTATTTTATACTTTCAAATTATTACAACTAAGATGATACATCTTTAGAAATTTACCTTTTTTAATAACTATACCACTACTAGATACCACCTCAAAGATAATCTTAAGTTTATAGGCATTTGAGTTATGTCATACACGTGGACTAATTTGATCAAGCCAATTTTTGTCATTAAAAAATTTCATTAATAATTAGACAATTCAACTAATATGTAGAGTCGTTAAAATTTTTATATAAACCAAATGTACGATTTCACGATTATAAACTTCATAGTTAATAATCATAATATTATTTTCATACATCAGCAGATGTCAATTAAACCCGTACAACTCTTGTTTTAAGCATATAGGCCGTGGATCGAGTTGTAAGAATTACTTGTAGATTTACACAAAAGTTCAGGGTGAACATTTGAAAGTTTTAAAAATCATGGTGCAAAATAGAATAGGCCATAGTCTTTAAGTACAGAAATTGTTTAAAATAAATGAATCGTGGCTTGTTTTTGTCTTGTCTTGCACAAGCATATCTTCTTGAAGCTTTGACTTAAAAGGGTAGCCGAAGATTGAAGAGATGAGTAGTGTGTGTTTTCCGTGTTCTTTTTCTCTTTTTCCTTCTCTTTTGACATAATTTTAGTTATTAATTTCTTCATCTCCTCAACTAGAGTAGTATACATCAGTATGAATACATTCATTATGCATGATTTATTTATTATTATTATTGTTTTTTACAATTATAATGATTTCCATTTAATTTTACGAGAAAAAAATTCAAATTTGTTTGAAACTTTGAATTGAAGTTTGAGTGGTACTACTGTTCGTTAGAGTAGTAATATAAATTAGCCTCTATTTTTTCTTTTTTGAAGTAATTAATTCAATGATTTAAAAAAAAAAAAAATTTCTTGATTGTCAACGAAATAAATGCGGCTTGATTACGTGTTCACATGCAAAATTGGAGTGCCCAGTTGGGCAGGTCTCATTTTTTATTTTTATTCAATAATTTCATTGATTTATCAGTATAGCTGAGGAGAATTAGAGGAGGACTGATGTCAGCACCGGTGACGGAGAGGCCTTCGTCGTCGTCGGGAGGAAGAGAAAGGGAGATAGATCCTTTACTAAAAGATCTGAGTGAGAAGAAACAGAGTTTCCGACGGAACGTGGTGTCGCTGGCGACGGAGCTCAAGGATGTCCGCAGCCGTCTTGCTTCGCAAGAACACTCATTTCTTAAGGAATCCTTAACCCGTCAGGCATGACTTTTCAACTCAAAAGAAATGTTTTAGTTTTTTTAATTAAAAAGTTTGATTTTTTTTGTGGTCTGATTTTCTTATTGGGTTCTTGTTTTTGCCAAAAAAGTTCATTTTCCAACTGGGTTTTTTATTTTGTAAAATGGGATTTTTGGATTTTGTAAAAAAGTATTGATTTGTAATGTTATTATTATTTTTTTGGGGGGATTTGTAGGAAGCAGAGAATAAAGCAAAGAAAATGGAGGAGGAAATAAGCAAATTGCAGAAAAGATTGGAAGAAAAAAGTGGGGAGCTTGTGTCTCCAGCATCTACTTCTGAGAAGGTAGTATTTTATTCAAGTATGCATATATGCTTCATGCATGTAATCTTAAGCTTATGAATGTACTAAATGCAAATTGATTTTTCATTTTTTTTTTTTGGTTTATTTGATTCTTTTTTGTAAATTTTTCATTTTCTTTTATTTTTTTGGGAAAAAGAATTCTTTTTTATGGATCTTCTGATTGCAAATCTGGGTTTTGCTTTTGATGATTCTGATTTTGCTGAGTGATTCTACTGAGTTTAATCTGATGGGATTGTTGTTCTTCAGCATTTTGTTGTTTGCTGGTTTTGTTTTAATTGTATGAGAAGAAAAAAGATCCACTAGCAAGACATCTGATATTCATCTTTTTTAAGGCTAACTTTTTGGCTTTTACTTTTGTTGTTATAGGGAAGTTGGAATAGTGTCAGTATCAACTTAATTAATTTATATGTTTGTCCTACCTCTTTTTTTTTTTTTTTTTTTTTTTTTTTTCAAAAAATTGTCTCGTATTTATCAGAAATTCAGAATTAGGGTGGAAACTAGAATCTTTTAGTGTAAGAGTTTACAAATGAGCTGTTTGCAGATGAATTTGACCATGCAGTATTATGTAAATCTAAAGATTATACAAATGTTTGTGGGTTTCTGTATGTGGGAGTGCTCATTTGTTGTCTCCTTACTAAAACCAGTTATATCATGCCGGATGAAAGTATGAACCATATCATTGAGGGTATCATTTTATAGTGGGAAGAGAATTTTGGGTCCACATCTTTAGCATCACTTGACCTAAAAAGTAAGATGGTAAAGAACAAGTTTCATAATACTCAAGGAGCACTTAGTTTAACTTGGGAACAGAGAAGACAGAGAAGCTAATGGTAATTTAAAAACAAAAAGAGGAGAAAGTTGTACTTTCCTTTGCTACATGTATGCTGACTAGAAGAGTGGAACACATAACATCCCATTGTATTTTTCTAATGTGGCAACTACTTTCTTTTCTGAGACTACGAGGAGTAAGACTTCTTCCTCCATACTTTTAATGTTGTAAGCAAGTGAATTGGTTTCATTCATGGAAAGTCAAAACTCAAATTCTTTACTCTTTTGTGAATCTCTATCTTCCTCTTTAGTAAATAAAGAATTAATGGACAATAGGATATTCTTGTTACTATTATAGCAAAAGTTAAGCTGTTAATGTTCTTTACTTTTGGAAGATTCACTATCAAATTATTCTTTTGTGAACTCTAATTTTTTATTCTCATAATTAAAAGAATCAAACATATTTGTTATCCTTAAGGAAGATTCACTATCAAACACTTTTAACTCTGCTGGGTGATTGTGTGTTTTAAGTTAAAGTGGGATTTGGGCTTATAACTTGTATTTTAACCTTTCCTTGCATCACTTGTTTCATTATATGTACTTAAAAGCACCCTAGTGTATGTGGATAGAACAACATAAGGGCTTGAAACTGCTTGAAATGTGCATGCTTAGATAGGGCATTTATCATGATTTCCATTTCAAGCACGAAGATAGGGACATGTTAGCCTTAAGAAATAGATGCTTAATGAACCAATCCTAATAGAGATTTATAAATGGGGAAATGGCGAGTGCACAAGATGCTGAAAGAAAAGAACCTTACTTTTCTTTTTCTTTTCTACAAAATTACGTCAAGCAATCCTTAACACTGTTGGCATTCCTCTTTCCAATTCTAATGCAGCACCTTAAGCAGTTGGATGATCTTCGATCACAGCTTTCAGCTGCTCAAGCAACTTGCTGATGCAAGTGCTGCATCTGCACAGTCTGCACAAATACAGTGTTTAGTGCTTTTAAAAGAACTAGATGAGAAAAATAGTTCTTTGAAGGAGCATGAAGTTCGTGTAAATAAACTAAGCGAGCAGTTAGATCTCCTCCAGAAGGATCTTCAAGCAAGGGAATCTTCCCAAAAGCAACTGAAAGATGAAGTCTTAAGGGTTGAGCATGATATCATGCAAGCTTTGGCCAAAGCTGGTGCAAATAAAGACTGTGAACTTCGGAGGATATTGGATGAAGTTTCACCTAAAAATTTTGAGAGGATGAATAAGCTTTTGACTGCAAAGGATGAAGAAATAGCTAAGCTGAGAGATGAAATCAGGATTATGTCCGCTCACTGGAAGCTCAAAACTAAGGAATTGGAATCCCAGGTTTGTCTGTCTTATTTTTCTCTTCTATGTTCTCTTTGCCCCTCTCTCTCTCTCTCTCTCTCTCACTCAATGTGGACATTGTCCTTACTATGTTGAGCAGTTAGAGAAGCATCGCAGAGCTGATCAGGAATTGAAGAAAAGGGTCTTAAAGTTGGAGTTTTGTCTCCAAGAAGCTCGTGCTCAGACTCGCAAGCTCCAAAGGGTAATTTACTTTTGTGCTCCATAGTTGGTGTACGTTGTAATTTTTTGGTGCAGTGATGTGTCTAAAGGATTTGAGGGGGGGATATTTTTCAACCCACTTTTTACTACGCTGCTCTCTCTAGATGAGATATTGCCATTGCTTCATTTGGCAAATGAGATGACAAATGGAAGTAGCTGGTGAGATCTCATCATAGTCTATTAACAATTGTGTGGGTTATAGGTTTTGAAGCCTGGCTTTGACCTTACTTTTCTCTTTGTTAGAAAATATAGAGGACTTTAGATTCTAGAAAGCAGGAGCATTATGCATTCTGTATCTAACATGCTAGTAGATTTGCCTCTTTACAGTGCTCCACTCCACCCAATCCTAGAATACAAGAAAGTGAATCGTATGTTATTTGTCCTTGTGTTGTGACAAATTGACGAGATTGACCTCCATGGGGATGACTGTGCATGCTGTAGCTAACAGTTTGGCTTGTAAATGAAGCTTGCGTTAATTGGTATAGTTCTGTTAGCATGCGCTTACAGTCCCATGTTTCTGTTTTACAGATGGGAGAGCGGAGGGACAGAGCTCTGAAAGAACTCAGAGATCAGCTAGCAACTAAGCAACAGAGTTTACCTGGGAGTATTGAAAAGCAGAATTTTTGGGAAACTTCGGGGTTCAAGATTGTGGCATCAATGTCTATGCTGATCTTAGTACTGTTTTCCAAGCGATAATATTATTGCTACTGTAATCGGTTACTAGTTAGCATTGTACAAAAGCATATATTCCTAGAAGTCCAGAGGAAGAAACTAGGGAGGCAGTAGTTACTAGTACTTTTTTCGGTGGAATGTATTCAAGAGATTCTCTTGTATTTGCATGCCAAAATCCTCTTTTCCAACTTCACAGATTGTAATGAATCTGAATCTGACTGTAAATGAAAATACAGCAACACATGATACTATCATTTGCTTTTATTGGGTTCAGGGAGCTAACCTTTGTGCTGCAACTCATGATATGAGCAGTCCCTTTCCAATATTTATCTTGTTAACATATTCTTTGGAGGGCAAGTTCCTAAAAGTCTCCATCTTGTATTGCCAGGCCAGTCCTGGTCCCGTATTATTGTCTTTAAAATTTTAGTAGTTAATTTCTTTGTGATTCAAACTTGAAATAGAATTTATTATAAAAAAAAATGCTGTAGGTCATAGATTGCATCCAATGCAGGCTTGATTGCCTACTTTGATGGATGCTCATGGTTAAAATTCAAGACAGATGTGTTTATTATTGACCTACAACATGTAGTCTGATGGTGAGTAACCCATTTTTTCTCGTTTTACTTCATGCAAAGTCAACTCCAATGATAATTACTGATAACGGCAAGAGGATAAAATGTTTTTAATAAAATGTATCAATTATTTTGTCGAGTTTATGTAGAATTTTTATAGACCAAACCTCCTACCTGTGCAAGAAAAGGCTCTACTTCAAAATAAAGTGCATATTAGACTAGTGCAGTATGACAACATGATTATATTATATGAGAATAAGTGTAAAAGTTTAACTATTATATGAGAATAAGTGTAAAAGTTTCGCGTGAGATATAACTAAATATTGTGAGATGTAAATTGATGTGTGTGGTACTGGAAATTGGTGTTAGATTTCTCACTTTAAATATAATTTACCTTTAAATAATTTATTAGTAGTTGTTGGTACGAAATATTTGAGATAGGATTAACTCATGTGGAGTATCGTCTAAAATAAAATTGAGCACTATATGTAGTACTCACATCCAGATCAGCTAAAAATAAAAAGGGCGGGGAATAGGTTCCGATGTTCAAATCAGTACGTAGAACAAAGAGCAAAATTCAATAAGAATTCAGAGTTGAATAATTAGCAAAGTCTTGATATTTATACCTGAAATTGGTAGGTTGAATGCCGTTCACATGTGTAAAATTACTAAAATACTCTTGGTAGACACTGACTCAGAGTTACGTGTAATATTGTCATTAATTATATTATTTTGGCATCATCAGCAGTCATACATTTTTATGAAAAGAAGGGTAGTACCTGACGAATAGAAATTCAAAACATTTGTACAGTGAGAGATTAATCTTTCATACGTTAACAATATAAATTTTTTAGTTACATAAGCGGTTATTTTCAATATAAAATTTTCAATCAGCTCGAAGGCATCGAATAAACTTTTGATTTGGTGGGAGTTTAATTGATGTTTGAAATGAACGAATAAATATGTTAATTGGTGATCAAGAAACTGGTGTTGAATGCAATATATTTGGATTAGGGGGTTGAAATCCCACTGGTTTGCTGGAGTATGGGTAGTGTAGTTCCATGCTGGAGTAGCAGTTTTCTGCTAGTGGCCAGAGAAAAGAATATATCGAAGGGAAATGGAAATGCAAAATTATGCATATCTGATGATTATTTTGATATTTGCTTCTGTTTTTGGCCAAAGCTGGAGCAAATGAAGACTCTGAACTGAGGATACTGGATGAGGTTTCAGCTAAAAGTTTTGAGAAGATAAATAAGCTTTTGACTGCGAAGGATGAAGAAATAGCTAACCTGAGAGTGGAAAGCAAGATTATGTCTGATCACTGGAAGCTCAAAACTAAGGAGCTGGAATCCCAGGTTTCTGTCTTCTCTTTCTCTTCCATGCTATCATACACTTTCTTTGTTTATTTTTTTATTTTTTATAATGATCTTGACATTTTCCTCACTATGTTCAGCAGTTAGAGAAGCATTTCAGAGATGATCAGGAGTTGAATAGAAGGGTGTTAAACTTGGAGTTTTGTCTTCGAGAAGCTCGTGCTCAAACTCTCAACCTCCAAAGGGTGATTAACTCATTGTGCACCATATTTGTTGTCTGTTGTAGTTTCTTGATGTTTGTGGGATTTGATGGGGGAATATCTTTCGACCCACTTTTTACTACACTGCTTTGATGCTCTCTCTAGATGAGAATCATGAGATATTTCCATTGCCATGTGTAAGTTTCCAAAGATTGATTCGACGAATGAGATGACAAATGGAACTGGATGTTAACAAGTTACCTCTGTGGGGATGACTGTGGATGCTAGTTTAGCATGTAATAATAGTATGTTTTGGTTTAGTAGAACAATGAACTAAATGTAACTTAAGTTAACTGGTGTAGTTTTACCACACACCTTTAACTCCACGTTTCAGTTTTACAGAAGGGATAACAAAGGGACAAAGCTCTGAAAAAACTCAGAGATCAGCTAGCAACTAAAGCAATGCTGTTCACCCATTGACAAGCAGAGTTTTTGGGCAACTTCAGGGGTTCAAGATTTTAGTATTGATGCCTATGCTGATCTTTTCTGTCACTATGTAATCTGTTACTAGTTAGTATTGCATAAAAAGCATATATTCCTATTAGTTCAGTGGAAGAAATTACGGAGGCAGTAAGTACTTTTTCAGTGGAATAGTATTCAAGAGGTTCTCTCAAGTATTTGCATGGCAAAATCCTCTTTTTCCAACTTCAAAGATTACAAAGGATTCTGCTGTAGTTGTCATTGTTTTGAAAATTTCAAATGAATCCCAGCACCAGCAACGCATGGTTCCATCATTTGCTTTTATCTGGTACAGTAGATCAGCAGTAATTTGGGGTGTACATTAAATCTTTAAGTACAATTTCAACTGCCTTCTTTTCCTGCATACTATACATAGTTTAACTGCCGAAATCTGATATATTTACCTAACATAAACCTCAATCTGTCATGCAAGCTACTGGCTTTTGAGTCATTGAATTGTATGGAGAAGTCTGCTCGCAAATCTCAGAAGGCACTGATCCTTGTGAAGGTGGATGTAATCATGAATACAATGCAGCCAATAGCAGGTTGAAAACGGCTTGCTGAGGATGTTGAGGTGTTATAACCTGGAGGGATGTCACCAAAACCGGTTGGGGTGACTCCTGAAGTAGGATTATATCTTGCATTTAGAAAAGTAGGAAGAACACCAGAGCTGCAAAAGAAAATTAAACATGTTAAGATTATGAGAGATTCTTCCGTAAACCAAAAACAGATTATTGCAGAATATATTCATAATTGTACCCTGTTGGTGTTGCTCCTGGTGTAGATGCTGTTGTTGGGGTGGTTGTTGCTGGTGATGATGAGGAGGATAATGCTGTAAAACTGCAAGAACCAGTACCTGTTTATACCAAAAGAACATTTGAGAACAAGAATATTATTTTGTCATAAGCTGAAGAATGCACAAGTAACAATCATTGATTACGAAAATCTTCTGGTGCTTACTTGGATTGGCATTCGTTAACATGGCTGTTCCCCCAAAATCACAGCCAGTTTGTGTTGGATTCTTTTGGTAATAGCTATTGAAAGCTACTGATGCATGATTCTGCAACGTATTAGGATTGTAACAGCTTCCACCTTGCTGGATTGTTGAACAATCTGCACCTCCAATTCCACATGCATAACTACACACGAATCAAGTGCTGCCTGAAGTGAAGTTTCTGATGTCCCACTCTTAGCAACACACCAGCTCTGTCCTGGAATTGCAGGGGTGTTTGCAGTTACTGGAGCCGGAGTAGGATTAGTAACTGGTGAAGTTACAGGAACAGTTCCTGATGGTGTTGGAGTGGTAACAGGGTTAGTACCTGGTGTTGTAACCGGATTGGTAACTGGTACTGCCGGAGTGACAGGATTCGTATTAGGTACCGGAACAGGGGTTGTCGGGGGAACTGTTGCAGGAGCAGCCACAGGATTTGGCATTACTCCAATGGGGTTCGTAGCGGGAACTGTGATAACAGTTGGGGTTGAATTATCTAGGGGCACCAAGCTATGCTGAGTAGCTTTCAAGTGGAAATTTTCGACTAATTCTCTCCGGGATAGATAAAATACTTGCAGTTTTCCCCCCCCCAACTTTTCATCAGATGTACCTGTAAACAATTCATGAAAACTATAGGCTCTACACCAAGCAAACACTGGAACTAAAATTAAAGAATTATTCCTTATCAAACTATTCTATAAAAGCAGACAAGGCATCTGTATTCATCAGAGTCACCAGATTGATTTGGTTTTTTTTTATCCCCAATTTATCTTCCCTTTACAAATATTTTCATTTCAATACAACAAGAAAATCTTTCTCTGAAAATGAACCAAATTCTAGACGTCTGCATTTTTCCTATTTCACTCTCTACAAGTTGCATAGGGAGGGCTACCTAGATGACTTCTGGTCTATGAATATTACTATTGCTGATACTACTTAATTACACTCATTTCCAGAAATCTTACAGCATTCTATATAGCTATTAAAATGCATCATGATTTGGAATAAGAAGCCAGTAATTTATTGCTGGATCCTAAAGCTCAACAGTTCTAGCCATGCTAAATGAAAGCCTAGACAATTATTTAAATTATTTTATTATATTTTTGAAGCAAGAAAACAAGTGGCTCCATTTGGATTGCTACTATTATTCGTTATTATCTAAAAAGTATTTTCAATCACTCCTTAAACACGTTTTTCAACCATCTTCTATGATTCTATCTCCCGTTTATTTGCTAAACTTTTTATTCTAAATAATCTTTTGAATAATATCCTTCTAAATAATTTCTCATTATTAATAGCCTTTTAAATAATTTCTCATTATTGTTACTCCTAATTGAAAAGTATTACAGGGAAACATGTGCATTCTGGTAAGTAAGAAATCTGTATCTAAAACATTAAGACCATAATAAGTTCAACCCCAACTTTAAAATAAGCTTAACTCTGTTTAGCTACAAAAAATACCACCACCATTTTGTATATGGACATTTACTTTTTCTTGCATTCAAGAACCCTATGTATTTTTGGCCTAAAATATTATAAAGACTAGAATACTGAGTATCAAAATAATTTCCATAAGTAAAAAAAGACTTAAGCACCAAAATATTCATATAAAAGACCCTAAATCTGATTAAACAAAAAAATGTCTGCTACATTATTTTTAGCCTTAAGCTGCAAATATCTTCTTTTATTTTTCTCAAAAAAAAAGCTGCAAATATCAAGAAACAAGAAAAGAATAATCATAACAGGATAAGTTAACATGCAAATTTGCACAATAAATATTGGGCTCTTAACAAACAAAATACTACACAGAAAAATCAGAAAATAAACTTTTTCTAGTAAATTAAAGAAAAGTTCAGCTGAATACTTACATGAAGAACAAACAATGAGAGACAGAAGGAAGAAGAGAAATTCAGACCCTCTTGAAGCCATTCTTATGAGAGGAGTTCCTTTTGTTGGGGAGAATTCAAAATGGATTTTCAATATGAAAGAAATGCCCCAGAGAATTTCATAAGATTGGCATTTTAGATTAAAGAGGGATGGACAGAGAGGAGAAAAAGGTTCTCGAGGTATAAAGTTGAGAAGGAAAAAAGAAAAAGAGAAAGGAATATTTTCCAATGGAAGAATGATAAAAGAAAAGTATTACTTTGTCAAAAAGAATGAAAATAGAAAATTACCAACACATCACTGCATTGTTATTTCTTAAAAAAAGTTCTTTATATAAGATTATAGATTTCGGTTAAACAATTGTTATTTACAATAGACACGGTTATAATAATATTTTAAGATTTAATGTATATAAAATAAAAAAATTATAAAAAATATGTAAAAATTAATTATAAAAATTTATTTAAATAATAATAATTATTTACCGTGTTTTATCTTTTTTGTAAGATTACACATATTTATAATGGTATAATACAATTGAAATACTAAAACTTACAAATAATTGGAGAAATATAGTAGTAAATTAAACTGAATCTCACTATAGATAAATTATATAATTAATCGACTCTAATTCTAAATTATATTAATCTATTACTATTTATAGTTTAAGCGCTTCATTCTCTCACCGATTGCAATTAATCGACTTTAACTCCGTACTATATTAATCTACTATTATTTGCGACTTAAATACTTCATTCTCTCCGACTGGGATTCTTTTTTCTATACAATTAACGAATTCTAACTCTACAATGTGATTATACTAATTTGCTACAATTAATCTAATCTATCACATAGCATCATTTCAATTCTATCGGATGTTCGACGAGCTAAGAAGTTATGTGCAAAGTGGGGTTCAAAATAATTTGACATGCATATGCCTCCACGATCCAAAAGGTTGGTCGAATCTTAACTGTGAAAAAAAAAAATTTTGTTTGATTCAATCAAAATTTTCAAAAGGATTGACTAATGGTGATTAATTTGTATGAAGCAAAAAAGCAGTATCATGAGATATTGCAGATACCACATGTCGATGCTGTGAGCCATTCTAAAGGCAAATGCTACAGAAAAATAGCCTGATTTTGTTACATTTGTCCCCGCATACAACTGTAATCCACCGAATGATCTTTTTCTTTTGAAAATGTTAGATTACTTTTCAATCAGGCTAGGGAGGCAATTATATTTTATAATAATACTTACAAATAGTTCATTAATAATAATAAAAAAAATAAAGATAGCCAAAATAGTAATCTTTGATTTATTGATTTAGGAAACATCGTCGAAATAGTCTTTTAATCTTTTTGTTTTATAGAAATAAATCTCTTAATATTTTTTTTAGTTAAAATAATTCTTTAATTTTTATTTTTTTAGCCAAGATAGTATTTGTGGTGGAAACCACAACAAAAACTTCTTTCTTTTTTTGATAAATTTCAGATACACCCCTAATAGTTTAGTTATTTTTCACATTAGTCTAATTTAAAATTTTACAAAAATTTATGACTAACTTTTAAAAAAAAAGATCTAATGATTGACTAAGGGGATCTGACAGTAAGGTTAGTGGGTGGCGATTGGTGCCTGGTGGGTGAGGAAAGGCGCTTGGGTGGTTGAAGGAGTGATTCTAGAATTGGATGGGTGACAGATTCGGATGGAAGATTGAGAACAAAGAAGTATTAGAATTTTAAGCTTCTTTTTTTTTTTTTTTTGTAAAAGATAAATGCTTCATTTTTTTTTCGAAAATTGTTTTGAAGTTTTTTTTTTTATTTGTCACCCATTCAAATTAATTTCTTTCTTATTTTTCCAAATTTTAAATTATATGGGGATTATGTGAAAATAAGTAAATCTCAGGGAATGTATGTGAAATTTATCAAAAAGAAAGAAATTTTTTTTTTGTGGTGGTTCCACTTAAAATGGATCGTCTTGGTTAAAAAAAATAAAAGTTAAAGGACTACTCTGGCTAAAAAAAATTTGAAGGACTATTTTAGTTAAAGTAAAAAAAAGTTGAGGGACTATTTCGGCAATTTTCTCATTAAGTATCATGTTTAGCATCTTAGCTTTACCATATGATAGATTGAAAATAATACTATAAATTCGGTTTTGGGTCCCACCTATAAAATTTTATGGTAAAAATTAAATTTTATAGAATTTTATTTATATTTACTGTATCATAAATTTCATAATATTTAATCTAAACCACAGTATTTACAAGTAAAATCATAAATCAAATCTATCTAAATATTTCTCTCGGATAAGATGACATAGCATTATCCATGATTGTGAAAGTGACTTCTTATGGAGAAGAATGTAGTAGCTTATAAGCTTCCTTAATTTCGGATTCAGCAACCCTTGACCTGCAACACTAAGAAAACGCAATTTTACTAAATAACCTTTGTTGGATATTTTGAAATGCAAGCTAAAAGATAAGTATATTATCCTGCATACTCAAGGAAGATGTATGTAACATTTATCTCAAAATTTAAGCTTAATTACCATCCACAACCACAAGTTGTGACCGGAGTTCGAAACTCTTGATCTTGTGCTAAAATCAATAGTAATTTGTTTGCCACCTAAACCAATTCATGATTAAAAAATATATATATATTTGTTACGAAATAGGAATTTATACTTCGAGAATATAACACCCTGTAAAAGATAACAAGATTAATAATGTGCTTTTTGACACCTTTTTGCTAAAAGATTCCAAAAAAAAAAAGAAAAGAACTGCAAGAATTAATCAACAATGGGATGATTGCTTATTTAGCCAAACTAGCTCAATAGAAGGTTCCCATACTTCGGATCTCTTATAAAAATGTTCGCTCCGAATAATAATCTGAACCGAATGATTTCAAATGTTTTTCGCCCCATTTCCAGCTTCTATTGCACGTAAAACGATAAAATAGCGTTATCAAATCATTATAAGATTCAATATTTTCGGTGCATTTAATTTCTTGTTTGAATATATAACTACCACTATAATCAATTTTAGTTATAGATAAATAAATAAATAAAACCTAGTAAAGTGGAATGTATCAAGTCAAATTTGTAATGAAATCCCCAACGGAAACTTTTTATGTTTTGCTTGGACTATACGTGGGACAATAATGAATGTTGTTGTCTGGAAACTCCTACTTTTTTTAATTAGCTTTTGCATGGCATATTGGAATGTTTCGTTTAATAGCACCATTTTCCATGAGCAACATCTCTAAAATCAAGATGAATTTAATTAATTTGGTCCTTTTAGAGGAAGATCGTATTTAAATATTCAAACTCTTGTATAAAATTTTAACACTATACAACAAATATTTTACTGTTATGTAACGAAAACAGTAAGCCATTTTAACAGAGAAAATAGTAGTATGTTACTGTTAGTGATGTAGGAGAATGAAAGTGTTCTTTTTTTTTTTTGACTTCTTGAAGTTTAAAATGATGCAAATTATTTAATTATTGCTTAGTAATAAAATTATTTTTATCGTTTGGAAAAAAAATGTTGCAAGAATAGTAAATAAATTTAAATAAAAAAATTTTGTTTTAAAATTTTACCTATAAATTTTGTAATCAAATTAAATAATTTTATTAATATGATCAACTGATGTAGAGTTGGTCCGGCTTTTGTATACTCCTATCTAAATGCAAAATTTTAAACACAACGTCTTGCATGATTCATCTATTCAAGTTAACATTCATTTTAATTCTCCTATTTAGATTGTATTGTTGGGTTTTAGTAAACCCTTTTAAACACGTAAGCAAAAGCTTGCCGACTCATGAGTTCCAGCGTTCCATAAAAATACTTGCAAAGAAATTGATAAAACTGCCCAATATGAAATGTGTCCCGATTAGTAGTAGTTCAAACAATCTACCATGAATACAATTAAAAAGAATTAAAGCCAACATTCATTAGTGATTTTTCCCTTTCAATTTCAACATTAACTGAATTTAGGAGAATTTTTACGAGAAACATATATTCTGTTTGAACAGTTATTGTTCATAATATTATTTAAAATGAATACGGTACAAATTTTTTAATATAATATATGTGATATAAAAATGTGGTTAAAAGATGTGTTAAAAAATTATTATAACAAATTATTTAACAAATAATAACCACATCCCGCTACTTTTTTCACCCGTTTAATGATTTCATCCCATGTTATTGAAAGGCTATTATTTTCATTTTGATATTAAGCAAATGATTAGGGTCCACTCATGAGGCTTAATTTCTCATTTTCTCAATCAAATGAATCAAAAGTATCTTGTCTGACTAGGTCTCTCATACGTTGTATGACTCTTGGCTTTCTTAATTTCTGGTACTTCCTGGTCTGATTTTTCTCTTTCCATGCCTAATAGGATTGCATCCAGACAAAAGTTATTAAGTATGGTTGAGTTCTTTCTTTGAGCATCCAGGGCCATGTATTCTTCTGGAACCTCTGCAATATGGCCATATGACCATTCTGTTTTGTGCTATTAGGAGATGGAAAAGATGGACGCAAAGTGAAATTGGATGCCTACACTTTTTGGAACATATCATTCAGTTAGAGGTGGATCTAAAAGGTAAACTTTAGAGGCAAAAACTATATATACATATTTTTAGGGAGACAGTTTTATGACTTTTACAAAATTTTAGAAGTAAAGTTCAATTCTTTTTAAAGGTGTTATTGAAATTTTAAAAAAATATTAAGAAAAATAATATATTCTCGAAACTCTTAGTGAATAAAACTATATAAATGCATATATAGAGAACAATTTTTTGTATTCTCTAAAATTTTAGGGGGTCAAAGTTTAATTTTTATAATAATATAATAATAATTTAAAAAATTTTAAGAAGAGAAAAATACAATTTTGAGAATCTTGTGGGACAGCTCCCTGGATCTCTTAATCTACCCATGCATTCAGTTTCTTCCTAATGGGTTGGCTAATGCGGTAAGTAGGACGACCAAACAAAATGTTTGACTCTGGTTGCCACAGTCCCTTATTGATAGACAATCTGTAAAAACGTTGTAAACCGTTTGAAATATATGTGCGTGATCTATCGACTCTAAAGAAAAAGGATAATCTATCCTCAATCTAAGTTTTTTTAAACAAAAAATAATAATAATAATAATTCAGCCTTCTGCTTATGTACAAAGGTTTCCTTTTAGTTGCATTGGTCATTTTAGAAATTTTTTTACATAGATTGAATGCTATGAACTCATAATCTAAAAAGAATCACATCTCTTTCTATACCAAGGGTCCATGGTATATGATTTTGAAATAAGAACTTGTATAATGTGACTTGAAGGACTTGTCTTAAAATCTTTTTTTTTCCCCCAGAATGCATACACATTAAGTGCATAATTTTCAATCAACGATATTGATTTCTAACTATCAAAGTTTCTTATATATAGATCAATCAGAATCCAACCCTTTTTTCTTTTCCAAATATGTCTTAGGATGCATAATTATTGCTTGACAAAAAAGAAGGAAATTTTTTCCCTGGTTCAAACCTAAACAACCTCTAAGTAGCCACAAAATATAAGAAAGTTGAAAGCATGCAACTGATAATTAGTCATGACCTCTATATCCTTAGAAATTAGCAAGTTTAATTTCAGCATTCATGATTGACAAATAGGTCACTGAAAAAAGGATCTGAAGCTGAATCTCTTGCTGAGCCATACCTATTTCTTCAGGGAATGTAAATCTCTCTTATATTTGGAAGTTTGATCCTGCCAAGTTGTTTCAGCTGAGAATTAGTCATGTTTCTTTAATGTTTCCATAGCCATAGAATGATAATAACAGGCTAGCAGTTGAAAAACACCCCGGTTCATCATTAGGACCAACTATAGTTTGAGAAGAGACTGCTATCTGTAATTAGATCAAATCCTCAGTGCCAACTTTCTGATGCCAATGATGCCACTAATAGTAAATAGGTATGCTTTTTGTTAATATGTAAACTATATCTTAATATATAAACTATACATATTTAGGTTAGCTGTATATATCACTCTCTTGATTCTCTCCCTTGATTATAGTTATTAATTAGATTATTGATTAGTTTCCTTGGATAATTTGTATTCATGCCTATATAAAGGCAAGACTTGTAACTATTATATGTGTGGTGAAAAATATAACCTTTATTCACGTATCTTATCATGGTATCAGAGCCAACCAGATTTTCTAACTTTCGGTAGTTCAATTAGTAAGATCCAGTCCATTATTCTCACTATTGTTCCTTAGGGTATCTTTTTTTTTTTTTTTTTTTTGAATTTTAGTCACTACCAACGTCTAAGATCACCACAAACTTGCTTTAAAGATTGCAAGTTCCAATCTGGTCGTTTTTCCTTCACCGGAGAGCACTCCATGCGCCCGCACGCGCCGGTGACCCGCCTGCAACCCGTTTGAAAAATTGGTTCTGTCTTCTCAAAGAAAAAAATGACTAAAAACGTTGATGAAATCTAATTAGAAATCACGCTTTCAGTTATTTTGTAGAAAGCATGATTGTAAAACACGCTTTCTCCCAACTTTGAGCCACATCATCAACCACTCAGTGCCATGTCAACTGCCAAATCATTGACACGCCAGGGAGATCTGCCACATCACTAGCCACGTCACCGCTACGTGTTACCACGTCATCAAAAAGGGTTCTCTACGTGCCACGTCATTATCCACGTCGGCATCTTGCCACGTCATCAACTTTGTCATTTTCAGGGTTTCTTCTTGTTGGTTCAATCTTGATCTGGTTTGGTTCGATTTGGTTCAATGGGTCAGACATCTATTTCATTCGGTTCAACTATATTCTATCCGGTTCTTTTCTGGTTCAACCCGGTTCCTTACTATTTTCGGCGTTCTGAATCCATCTGTCGCCTCGATCTCTCAAACTTAGCCTCTAAGGTTTTGTTTCTACATATTCCTTGACTTGGTTATCTAGTTTTGTCTTTTACTCTTGGTTTAATGGCTTCACTATAGTTCAATATTAGCTCATAGTTCCTTCCCAAACACCTGTAACATTGGATAATCTTAAAATGATCATCAAGCAGTAACTCTTTAAACTTCTCCATTCATATAATGCACACTCTATCATCTCCAATTCTGTATCTAGATTCTACTTGTTCTAATCACACGATTTCTGAATCTACTATTTTATCTTCCAAACAACACTCACATATACCATCTATTCAAATTGCTGATGGATCTATCATGCCTGTTAGTCACATGGGCACTATATCCATACCTTCTTTTCTTAGCATGAAAACATTCATGTCCCTAAATTGACTTTAAATCTTGTTTCTATTGGTCAACTAGTTGAACTTGGTATTGATGTTATTTTCTCTATCACTGGTTGGCGTTTACAGGACCGTCACACTGGACAACTCCTCGGAACTGGTCGTAAAGTCGGGTGTCTATTTGAGTTAGAAAACCTCAAACTTCCTTCATCTATCCAAGTGCATTCTGTAGCGTTTTAGATAACCGTCTTCTATTCCTTCATTAAGTCTTTGGTATTCTTATGTAGGACATGTTTCTTTGAGCCGACTTATGATGTTAATTTCTAGTGGTAAATTAGGATCAGTACAAAATGATTCTATTGATTGTATTTCTTGCCAACTCGCCAAAACTCATGCATTGCTATTTCCGACTAGTGACTCCATTTCAACTGTACCATTTGATTTAATCCATTCAGACATTTAGGGTCCTGCTCCAACACCCACTATGGGAGGTTCTAGGTATTATGTTATTTTTGTCAATAATTTTACCAGGTACACATAGCTTTATCTTATGAAAAATACGTCTGAATTACATTAAATCTATCGTGATTTTGCTCTTATGGTCAAAACTCAATTTTTTCTCGATCCATTAAAATTTTTTGTACTGATAATGCCATGGAATACAAAGAAACTTCCCTTCTTAACTTTATTCGTCAATAGGGTACTATTTGGTACTTCCCAACAAAACGGTCATGTTGAGCATAAACATGCCCGACATATTTTTAACACTACTCGTGCTCTATTACTTGCTTCTTCTTGTCCAGAGCGATTTGGGGTGAAGCCGCTCTTACTCCTGCCTACACTATTATTAGGTTCCTTCTCCTGTTACTGATAATCAATCTCCTTATGAGCATCTGTATGGTTCTTCTCCAAACTATAAGAACCTGAAAGTTTTTGGATGTGCTTGTTTTGTACTTTTACAACCCTATGAATACACCAAATTAGAAGCACAGGCTAGGTTGTGTTGTTTTATAAGATACGGTATTGAAGACAAGGGTTATCATTGTTAGGATCCTCAATCTCAACGGTTACGCATATCTCGTCATGTTATTTTTTGGGAACATAAGATGTTTTCTTCAATGTCCAAGTTTAATCTCCTTCTTCTTCGCCATCTCTCTTCACTCATCCCACAACAGATCTTTTTCCAGATACTCTTCCTTCAACAGGGTCTGTTCCTGAGGTAACTAACTTTGATAGCCGCAATGTCAATTTATCCAAGAGACTGTCAATGGTCAGATCCTAGTCCAGCTGATGGTCCAAGTATTTCTACCCTATTGAGTCTCCTATTGCATCACCACCTTTGACTTCTCGTCGATCTACTCGGATAAGAGTACCTTCCACTCGTCTTCGTGATTTTCATTGCTTCTCTACTGTTCTTTCTTTACATAAACCCACATCCTATAGAGAAGAGTGTTCTAATCCTGTTTGACAACAAGTTATGTCTGACGAGTTGCAGGCTCTTGAGAAAACTCACACGTGAGATTTGGTTGATCTTCCTCCAAATAAATCTCTTACCGGTGTAAGTAGGTTTACAAAATTAAAAATCACTCAAATGGTAGTGTGAATCGTTACAAAGCTCGTCTTGTTGCCAAGGGCTTTACACAGGAATATGGCATTGATTATGCAAAAACTTTTGCACCAGTTGCTCACCTTACTTCCGTTAAAAACTTACTTGGTATTGCCACTATGCGACATGGGAAGCTATTCCAAATGGATGTAAAGAACGCTTTTCTTTAATGGGGATCTGTCTAAAGAAATTTATATGCAACCACCAACAGGATACTCTACAGATCCTAGTAAGGTCTATAAGCTTCATAAGGCTATTTATGGTCTCAAATAAACTTCTTAATCATGGTTTTCTAAATTCAATCACACAATTGAACAATTTGGATTCAAATCTAGTCCTTATGATTCCATTCTCTTTGTTTGTCGATCTGCTCATGGTATCATTCTTCTGCTTCTCTATGTTGATGATATGATCATCATTGAAAATGATCTTACTGGCGTTACTGAAATCAATAAGCATTTAAACTATTATTTTGAGATGAAATATCTTGGTTGTCTTAATTACTTTTTCGGTCTTGAGGTATCTTCAACATCTGATGGCTACTATCTTATACAGGTTAAGTATGTATTAGATCTTCTTGCTCGTGCTGGGTTGACTGACAACAAGAGGCCTCTACTCCTATAAAAACCAAAGCTCATCTTACTTCTGATGATGGTTTTCTTTTCCATGATTGTGTCAACCCTTTATCGACAATTAGTTGGTAGTTTGGTATATCTAACTGTTACTTGCCCAGATATTTTCTATGCTATCCATATAGTTAGTCAGTTTATGACTAGTCCCACAAGTTCTCATTTTACAGCTGTTCTTCGTATTCTTTGATACATTAGAGACACCCTGTATCATGGTCTTCTATTCTCTTCTCAATCCTCTCTTATCTTGCATGCTTATTCTGATGCTGATTAGGTAGGAAATCCTACTGATAGACGCTCCACCACTAGATTCTATTTTTTTTAGATGATTCTCTTAAATTTTGGTGCAGTAAGAAACAGACTGTTGTTTCTCAATTTCATACCGAAATTGAGTATCGTGCTACTGCTGATGCCACTCAAGAACTTATTTAGCTTCATTGGTTACTATCTGATATGGGTATTGATCATGAGTCTCCCACTATACTTCGTGTTGACAATAGAAGTGCCATCCAAATTACCTATAATGATGTTTTTAATGAACGTATTAAACAACTGATATTGAAACAGATTGTCATTTTGTTCACCACCACATTATGCAAGGAGCAGTGAAGCTTTTTTTTACTTTCTCTTTTGATTAGACAGCTGACATCTTCACAAAAGCTCATCCTCCTGGACGTTTTCATGCTTTAGTTTCCAAACTCAAGTTGGTCAACGCTCAACCACCTTGAATTTGAGGGAGGATGTTAATATGTAAACTATACATATTTAGGTTAGTTGTATATATCGCTCTCTTGATTCTCTCCCTTGATTATAGTTATTGATTAGATTATTAATTAGTTTCCTTGGATAATTTGTATTCATGCTTGTATAAAGGCAAGACTTGTAACTATTGTATGTGTGGTGAAAAATATAACCTTGATTTACGTATCTTATCAGTTTTGATGTTTGATGGCCAAGTGTTGGATAATACCATTAAATGGTGGTAATAATTTGTTAGCCACATAACAGTTCTTTATTGGTGGCATTAGAGTTGGCACCGAAAAAATTGACATCGACGATCAATATCATTTGATCCTTGATTCCCACAATTGAAAAAGAATAAGAGGGAATTTGATAATGAAATGCAGCTTAGGTAAAATGTTTCCCTATAACCTATTGATTATGTGTTCGAGTCATCAATGGATAGCGGAAGAAGCGATTTTTCTTTTATTTAACAAAAAAAAAAAAGGAATAAGAGGGAATTAAAATTGTCAAGCAACATGCAAATGATAGACTTACATATGTTTTCTTTAACAGCAAATTGTCAACCAAGTATTGCAGCCACAAGACATTCGTCTTTGAAAAACTGTACAATCATTCAAATATAAAAAATGTCAAACTTCAAATAGCAAGATCATATACTCTTATCTAAATCATGAAATCCTTTGAGAGATCAAATTATACCAAGCCTTAAAACAAGTATTTCAATAAAAAGTAACAAATCACTCGCGTGTCATTAGATCCACAAAGAATTTAACAAAATTTGAGTATCTAAAATCAAGTAGCTAATGTTTTGATATGATTTTACCACGAGTCCAGTAGTTTTCTTAAATCTGACCATATATTATGAGCCTGCTCTTCATATGCATGCAGGTATCAATAAAAGTTGCATAAATCCATGTGATAACAAAGGCAACTATACCACAGGTCTAAGTAGTGTATAGAAAGATCAACTTTCATACCTTCCTTGCCAGCAGTCATCAGTTGCCTCTTTCATCTTCCGATATGTATCAAACTGCGTTTAAGACGATAATTAAGAAATTTTTCAAAACAAAATACTAATAAGATGCATGCAAACTTCACTAGCTTACTTTCTTATCTCCATTCGCACCCTCAAAAAGTTCAGGGTAAAAGTATATATTTACCTAAGGACAAAATACTGCAGTTTACCACAATGACTTCTCAACATGGCATAAAAAAGTAGGGATCAATTATCAATATTAACGATTCAATCTTAACCTGTTTGATCCTTGAAAGGGTGAAATCTATTATTGATATCAACAATCCAGATGTTCGGACATTTATTTTTCTTCCCTCAAGAATAGAAAGATAGTACTTCAATACCTTTTCGACTTAAAAGGATGTTTCCCCTGCAAGCATCCAAAAGGAATTTATAAAGTTTGAAGTAATGCGATTGGAAGAATGGTTTCTTTAGACTAGTATAAAAGCATGACAACAAGACCAGTGCAGATCGTAGCGTTCAAATTCAAATGCAGTTTCAGCTACATCCAGTGCAAAAGTAACCTGTAACACATAATTGACAAGATGTTACTCAACAAGCAAATTAAAGATTAAATCGGAATTGAATAGGTAAGACCAATTACTGACCTGAACCAACAAGCTCCGGGCTTCATCAAAGTTACGAAGCACGAAGCTTCCAAGATCTTGACCTCCCTGTTCTTGAACAAATACAACATAGCACTGAACAAAATTTCATTAGTTCTCTTAACACGTTTTTTCACTACCTTTTTATTTCATATACATCACATACAAAATAGTTGCTACAATACTTATTAAAAATATTTATCCCAAACAATTGCTGTCAAAACGGAGAAAAACATACTTTTTTGTTATTTGATTAAAAGGCACAGTTCAAAAAAGTCAAAAAATAAGAGGAACCTGGTTTTCTGGAAACTCCTTAGGGTGATCATTTTCTGAACCATGCTTCACATCCCATTTTTCCCATGCTTTTATCAAGGCAGTGTCATATTGTCCTTGGCAAACCCGAAAACTTGCAATGAACAGACAAAGATCAACTAGTTAGTTTTAGGCCATTAGAAATATTGTTGCCGCCATATTTTAAATACTCAGTTTATGTAAGCAAAGTGACACCGAAAAATTGTCACCAAGAATACTGTCAATTTCAGAAATCAAATACTAACTAGTTAACCATATGTAAATGTCTATTCCTTTGGCTTATTCAGCAACCAACAGATCAGTATTGACAGGTTACGATCACCATTAGAAGCTGAGTGAACAGGAATGAAGCAGCAAAAATCATTACCATTTTTATTAGAAAATGTAGGGAGCTTTAATGCATACATAGGTTGAAATACTAAAATATTTTTCAGGGATCACCAATTTCATATAATAACAGTACGTATTGCGTTTTCAGTAGTATATACTGATGTCTTCCTCTTCCCAACATGGGATTGATTTATAACTAATATAAGTCATTTTTGCATAGTGCACATACTAACTGTCAGGTACTTATTTCCTATAGTTGGCTCATGCAATATTCTCTCATTCCAAAAATGCTAGTAATAGATGACTATAAAGAAATAAACACGCTATCAGTGATGAATGAACTTACTCTATTGATTGTATGAAGAAAGTACATGTTAGGATTAGAACCCCAGATATTTGCAAAAATTACGTAATAAGTCATTGAAGATAATAACGAATATAAATAATAGAAATATTGCAACAAAAGGGACACAAATTTTACGTGGTTCGGTCAAATCGACCTACGTCTACGGGTGAAGGAGAAAAATTCACTAATTTAATAGTAATACAAATTTGGAGAGACCTCCACAAAATAGGCTGTAGGAGCATTATAACAAAGCACAAGAGAGTCCAAATATCTCAGATAAAAGGTTGGATGACCATAAAGGTCCTGAAAGCCTACTAAAGCTCTCTTGGCTTGGTGCGCTTAAAACCTTAATTACGGCCCTTAATTTATAACATTGGGCGGAAGAGAAATACACTTTCCAAACCAATGTGGGACAAAACAAAATATATAAGGCATACTTAACAAATCTCCACCTTGACTTCTATCGCTTAACAAATCCTCGTAAAATGGCAAATCTTCACAAAATGAAATTCTCCACCTTCTCCACAAAAGCTCAATAGCCCAGATTCTCGATTCACAAATGGATCGACACAAATCCACCTTCTCCAACAAAGTCCCAAATTTGTACTCAACGTAAGCCCATTCTTCATCCACAAAATAGGCCCAACAAAACTCTTCACAAATACCAAACGGACGACTCGAAAGCTCAAACGTCCAATACACAAAGAAGAGTGTAACAAAATGGCCAATATCAAGAAGAAATTACTTACCAACGAGTAACCCATGATTTAAAACTTCTTTGCAACCCAAACCTTCGTTACCATCAAATCGGCTTAACTCGGGTCCCCGGCTCTGATACCAATTTGTTACGATTGGAACCCCATATATTTGCAAAAATTACTTAATAAGTCCCTTGAAGATAATAACGAATATAAATAATAGAAATATTGCAACAAAAGGGACACACAGATTTTACGTGATTCAGTCAAATCGACCTACGTCCACGGACGAAGGAGAAAAATCCACTAATTTAAGAGGAATACAAATTTGGAGAGACCTCCACAAAATGGGCTATAGGCACCATTATAACAAAAGCACAAGAGTGCCCAAATAAGATAAAATGCTGGATGGCCATAAAGGCCCTAAAATCCCACTAAAGCTCTCTTGGCTTGGTGCGCTTAAAACTTTAATTAAGGCCCTTAATTTATAACATTGGGCGAAAGAGAAATATTCTTTCCAAACCAATGTGGGACAAAATAAAAGATACAAGGCATACTCAACAGTACATGTATTCAAGACATTATATGCCTTGTCAGAATGTCTTAGACGATTAAGAGTGCACGAAAGCATCGCCTCCTCCAGTAATTCTTCTGATCTCTGGAGTAGGATTAATAAACTTATTTCTCAAATAAGGAAGAGAAAAATTAGAGAAAGAAAAAAGTTCCAAGGTCCATGTAAGGAACTTCCTAACTTGCTAGATTTGTTTATAATAAGTTTGTGATGCATCATTGAGAAAAAAACAATAATAATAAAAAAAAAATCCAGGTTCTTCTGACCAAAGCACTGTTTGGACACTGCAAAACTTGATTTTCGCACCAAATTCAAGAAATCTGGGAAGTAAAGAAAGCCCAGAAATTCAACTCCACTTATAGTATGTCCTCAAACATAAAGTATTTCACTTGCATAAGTAGTTTATTACCTTTTGCACTTCTCCATTCACTCGAACATCTCCATCAAATGGGACGATCTTACAAACAATCTCACCCAACTTGAATGCTTCTCCATATGTTCATTTACCAACCTTTGTTATGTTTTCTGGATCACACTATCTTTCAACAGAAATTTAGTCTCAAAGTAGTAGATTCAGCATAAAAGCGCAATGCAAGTACGAAGAGAAAAAAAATTAAACGATCAATATCCCCCACAGTGGAAAAAAAAATTGCTCAAGCCCAAGCAAAAGTTGGACTTGAGTAAATTTCTAGTAGTAAATGTAAGATGTTGAAAGAAAGATGAAATAATAAGGCACCATGAAAGCTGCATTAACGTTGCATGCGTTGCGTTTCTTTTGTTGTGAATCATAAACTCCTTAATACTTCACTAAATACTTTCATTTGTATTTGAATGAAGTTACATTAGTGTTTAAGTACATTATCTTACATCTTCCGTTTGATGTAAGTTATGGAATTGATGTACTACTATTTTACATGTTGATTTGTGTTACATGATAAATATAAAAGCATTTGATGTAATTAAATTACATCAAATTATGCAACAATAAATTATGTCATGATGTAAATTATAGCAAGTGATAAAAGCAACTACCTCCCATTTACATAATATAAATTGAGCTAGACTCTATTGGTTCACGGCATCAAAAAGAAAAACGAGAAAAGTATAAGAACTACTCAAAGAAATTAGAAGTCTTCTTTGTTAATTATTGACATCTCATACAAATTCATAGTTAGGGTATTTAGGCTGTGAGAATTATGTATTTTTTGCTTAAGTGATTATACACTCGGCCTAGTATGTGATTCAACTACAAAGATCAAATCTACTGCAAATATTGGACGGTGATTTTTTTATTCTCATATAACAAATATCATTTGTTCTAGTTTTTCTTACAAAAGATTTAAATAACTTATAAATATCCGAGACTTCACTACTCCATTTGTTGTTAGCTTCACTCAAATTTCAATTGGAGCTATTTTCAGTTTTCTTCCTTTAAGCCTTTACATCTCATTATCATCCTTAAGAAGAGAATGCTAGACCTCATACTGTAGCTATACATTTTAGAAAATTTTACACCAAGAACTGTGTAAAATAAGGCCACCCAAAGGAACAACAGTGTAGATCCTTTTTAATTATGTTCCAAACAAGACAAATTTTAGTTGAACATAAAAGTACAAGCATTCTAGAATCAACTGACCAAAAACATAAAATTCGATCGTATGCTAAAAATTGAGGCAACAAGCAATTATATTAACCTGTTACAATAAGCAAAAGGCACAGGTGACTGAATCAAGAATTTGGTTGTGAAAGCTCAATCATTTGGATACTAAACTAATTCACATTTTATGTCACATAAGAAGGATCTAACAAATGAATAAGATCTCAACCAATCATACTAAGGATAGAAAAAGTAAAAGAAAATATACAAACCAATAAGTTGAATGTACATCCAGAAGGGCTGAAGGAGCTGACTGTCCAAAGGCTGTCAACAGAGCCAACGGGGGATCCAAGCTTTGAACATCCAGTGAACCAGGGATTGAAGTCAAGGAGAGTTTATCGACTGCAACCTCAATATCTTCGCTACTCTTCTCGCTACTCATTTCCAATGCAAAAAGCCTTTTACGGAGAAATCTTGACTCATAGAACTAAAACTAATACTATTCTGTAATCCTTCTTCCAAAGTTCTGAAACATGGAGATCTATACTCCTTATGAATTTGTGTATTTTCTAACATCCTTGTAATTAGGAAAGGCAGAGGCTTACAACCATGCTTCTGAGCGATTAACCATTTCTGTAGCACAGATGACAAATGTGGTATGCTAATCTCGCCGGTTTCGACATCCATGATCAATATACTCAATTCTTAGATGAGGGGCTTTCCTCCAACAACTCTAAGTAATCAACCTCTTTGAACTATGCAATATCTTTATCAAAGTTTCGACGCTGAGTGGCTTTTTCCTATTGAGAATAAATGATGAAAATGAAACAAGAACCATAGATGAGATGTATTTTCTTTTTCCATACATGACTTTCTATTATGTTATTTAACGCAAAACATTTTCTCCCCGTTTGGATTGATAGCATATTCATTATTCACCAAATAATAATTTGCAATCATTCTTCGAACATATGATTTTCAACCACCTTTTATCTCACATATATCATATCTCAAAAAATTGCTGCAGTACTAGTTACAAATAATGTTATGAACTGTCCAAATAGAGCCACTAGTGCCTCTCATAAGCCAGTAACATGTCAAATTCAGGTTGGAGTTTAAGAAATCAAGAAAACAAATAGTAAAAAAAGTAAGAACATAATGTGGAAAGAGGTGGCTTTGGTATCCTTTTACTTTTCCGTTAATGAGGTTGGTAGTCCACAAGTGCCTTCACTGGTATACTTGTCCTCCCCTTGCCCCTGCCAATTCATAATCAAACCTTTTAAAATTGTGTTTTATGCATAATAAAAAGCTCACAACAGAAAGGACTTCTACCAGCAAGGTATACCAAGAACGGAAACAGAGTTCAGTTTCGGTAGAACCATGAAATTGTTCAACTGAAATTGTTCAACTTCACTTTTTATAGATGAACAGTGTGTAGAATATCAAATTAGAACAGTCGAATAAATGCAAAGAAAATCTTGTACCAATGCCTGTAACAACGTGTAGAGTTCATTTTCGATAAAACTATGAAATTGTTCAACATTGCTTTTTTAGATAAACAACGGATAGAATATCAAATTAGAACAGTCAAATAAATGAAAGGAAATTGCACCTTCGCGCTAATTGAAGCAAATAATAAATTGTACTACTACAATGCATATCGATCGCTTGTAAATTGAAACACAAGTACACAACTACCTTTTCCTTGAATTGTTTTAGTATCTCAAATGCAAACTTTCTGTAAATAAATTTACAACTATATGCACTACAAATGTGTTAAAAAAAAGAAAGGCACTAATTTCATGTACTGATTACCTTCACTAAAGCTCCTATCTCTGAACTAATCAGCAGAAAGTTTGGTCATGATCATCCCGAAAACTTTTTACTACTACTAGTTAATTAAGTTAACAATCTACAAGTAAAATTCAAATTCAAAACACTAGGCTTCATTTTATATGTTTGTATGGAAAATAGACCCGGTTTTAGAATCTCGACAAATACATTATCTACATTATCTGATGTTAACTTACATTAATTACATTTTCTGGTGCCATTGACTCCATAATGATTAATTCACACAAGTCTATAAGTAAGGTCAAAGATCTAGTCTAAACTTAGGTAGACTTGTTGGTATTTAATCCTACTTTTAGATTTTACAATGTAGATTAAATCATACAGAATAAATGATATTAACAATATTTTATTAGATTTAATTTTAATCACCAAGTATAGAATATAAAACCGCGCCTATTTAAATATTTTTCTTTTTTTCAATTGAATAAGCAAATCATAGTTTAAAATTTTGGAAAAACTCGTCCGATTGAATCGTGATGAGTTAACTCGACTCCATAGAATTATAGTGATTCGATGAAAAACTTGATGCGTTAAATTTTAAATTAAACTCGATAAACTAACTGAATAATCAAGAATTTTGTGCGAATCGAGAGAGTTTATTTAATACTCAAAAGGAAAATAGGTTATTTAATACTCAAAAGGAAAATAGAAAACTCACATACTGTAATTTCGGGCGCTTCTTAATACTATTCTCACATTCCTATACTTTAGGTTGACCACACTCCTTAATTTGTAGACACTCATCCGTTAGAACAAAAACTCTCCTATAAGTGTTATAACTAGTGTCTATAATTTTTAAAATCACAATTGGTGATGTAAGGTGGAGGGGTCAAAGATTCTACATTAGTTGATAGTTAAAAAAGAGTTTAATTTATAAGGTGGGGACAACTTCTCCCATGTGAGGCGTCTTTTCAATGGCAAAACCGTGAATTTTTGACTAAAGCTAACAATAATATTTCACATGAGTACATGACAAATTCTAGTATCAATTTAATGGCACTGTCTACGGGACCCATGGACCGTACACATGACTCTTCCATAGTTGGGGGGACCTGTGGTGATGTAAGGTGGAGGGTCCAAAGATCACACATTGGTTTATAGCTAAAAAAAAGTCTAGTTTATAGGGCAAGAGGCCACCTCTTCTTCCCCTATGTAAAGCACCTTTTCAAGGACAAAATCGTGAAGTTCCGGTCAAAGCAAATAATATCTCACATGAGTGCATGACAAATTTTAGTCTGTGGTGCGACTACTTCTTTACTCAAAAATTGTTAAGTTATAAAACAAAATCTTTGAAACTTAATTTTTTTTAATTGATAATGAATAATATGTAAAACATCATATAAGAAAGCTAAAATTTTGATTATTTAACCTAATTGTTAGCATAATTGTATTCTTTTTTTTTTATAATTAAATTTCATTAACTGAACAAACAGCCATTACAAGTAATTAAAATGCAACTTGATAAATGAATGTACCAAATCTACATATTACAAACAAATGCAAAAAGATACTCCAACAAATTTAGAAATATAAATCTATCTAGATCTAAAAATGTAGATCTAACTTCAAAAAGTTAGACAAATCTCGTATCAGATTTGAACAGTCTCGGACATGCAACTAAACTTTTGACATAAATCACAAAAACAAATCTAGTCGGATTGCCAAATTTGTCTTAATTGAATCTTCCATCTTCATCAACCACAAAAAATAAAATAAAAAAACTCCCACTTATTCAAAAGGGGAGAAAAAAACTCCCATTTATTCAATAATAGATTAAAACTCCCACTTATTTAGGAGAAACAAAATTTTCAACGAGTAAATCTCATGACAAAAGGGAAAAAAAGTGTTGTTGGTGGTGGATTGCATTGAAAAATCAGTAAAATCACTACGAGCTATGATTAATAATGTTGAAAGAGTTTTTAGAGAAGAGGAAGAGAAAAAGGTTAAAGAAAAAAAAAAAGGGTATTTAGAAATTAACATAATTGTATTCTTAATATATGAAATAGCAAATGCACGTTATTTATAAATAAAAGATTTTCATTTTTAAACCCGTAAAATTTAATCAAAATTTTAAATATAATCGAGTTATTGACTTTTCAAGTCGAATCCGAATTACAGATTTTTAAGCATTGAAACAAACTTCTTTATAAAGCCATTGAAAATTGATGGATGGTACTAAAGACTCCTGGCATTTCACAACAGTAAAAGAGAGATTTCAAAAGGGTGAATCTTGAGCGGGAACGAATAGATACGAGGTCGTTTGGAAGAATTTTTTGGCTAGATGTGGAATGGCCCAATCATATTGATTGCCTATTAGTGTTGACAGTGTTGATAGAAAGGGCCTTAACTCAAGGCCCTCAACGGTTATTACCTAGGGCCCAGGGGCCCTCAGAATGGTTTTGTAATATTGATTTTGGGTTGTAAACAGACACATTGCACGAGGTTTATACGAAATAATAAAAGCTACTAATCCACAAAAAAAAAAACAAAATGATCGAGATTTAAAATTAATAAATCAGTGATTTAATACTTCTTTCGTCCTAAATTTTTGATTATTTTTTGAAGATCTAATTTTAAAAATATAATATTTTGATTGTAATATTGGCTCTCATCTTACATTCTTATTCTAAAATTTAAATTTAAATTTAAAATATAATATAATTAATAATTAAAGAAAGGGTATTATGATAAAAAACAAAATAAGTATAGTTTTGATTTTGTGGAAGTGAATTTTTTTTTGAAATATTTAAAAATAAAAAATATAAGTTTTTTAATAAAATGAAGAAAATATAATTTTATAACGTATCATAACGATTTAATAATTAATATTGAATTTATAAATTTATAAACCATTTTCTAAACAAAAACCACTCTCCTAGATCGAAACGGGTGCAAATTCCGATCACCTGTCAAATTAAAAAAAAGAGAATTCGACAGGACAGAAAGACAGCGCATTGACGAGTCCTTTGTAACATCTACACCCGTCCTTTCTTAGACAATACGGCTTCGGCGGCGTACTGATTAATCATTATCTTCAGAACCAAATACTTGAGCCTGATACATGGGCTAAATTCGGTTTTTACTTTTACCGCTAAATCTTCGATCAAAATTAAATTTTATAAAATTTTATTTATATTAATTTATATCATAAATTTCATATCATTTAATCAATATTACAAGGTTTACAAATAAAGTGTAAAGACTATATCCACCTAAATCTTTCCCCATGGGCTAAAGTGAAATTCTTATAAGTGGATGGGAAAGATTTAGGTAGACCTGATCTTTGATCCCACTTATAGATCTTACGATGTGGATTAAATATTATAAAATTTATGACATAAATTGATTTATACAATATTTTATAAAATTTAATTTTAATAGCATAATTTACAAAACAATTGAACCTATGTGAATATTTTCCTAAGGTACCGAAACTTTATCGCTTCAATTCGTCGAATAAACGAAAAAAAAAAAATATTTGAGGGTACGGAAGATTTGGATTCATACCAAGTGTCATGACTTGATTTTAATTTACCAACATTATTATTGAAATAATTATTTTAATAACAATAAGGTAATTTAAGCATATTAAAATCAAAGAGTACGTAACACTTATTATGAATATAATTTATTTAAAAAAAAATTTGATCTGAATATAGATTTTGTTGTTACCCCTTACAATCACATCGCACATTGACATTAGGTAATGTCACATTTTGATAATAATTTAAACAAATTAAATATAAAATTATAATTCGAAAATAATATATCTTAAGACTAGCATTTAGAAATAAGTTACTCAAAAGATTATTAATTCATGACCCAAATGGATCCTTATGATTTAGATAATGTTCAAATTTTTTCCCTTATAGCTTCCAAACTTACAAAATAAAAATTAAAAATTTAATGAATTTGTATGAAGAGTCAAATATGCCTAAAACTTGTAGGCTAATACCCATTTATCACCAAGAAACCTCTCCGAAGAAGAAAGAGGTTGTGTTTTATCATAAAATATATAACTAAATTTGGTTAGAGATTTTAAACAATTAAATTAAAAATTTTCAACACTTTAATGGTTATTTAATAATTTCACTTTAATTCGAACAATAAATGACAAATTGTAGGTTTGCAAACCTTAGCGGTAACCTAAATGTTATCCACACTACAAAGGATTGCTTGTAATTTACTCTACAATCTACACTATAAAATAGTATAAAAAATGGGTGTATAGTGAGAAGACATAAAAACTCACATGTGGCATATCATATATACATAAAATTTACATAGTAAATATCAATAGTAAAAATGAAACACTTAACCATCTATCTTGAATTTAAATTAATTTACCTAAATTTTATTTTTAACTATTTTTATTTATTCAAAATCGTCATCCTATGCATATATATATATATATATATGTGTGTGTATATATATATATATATGTGTGTGTATATATATATATATGTGTGTATATATATATATATGTGTGTGTATATATATATATATATATATATATATATAGTTGATTAATTTCTTTCTGAAGGAGTTACAAAATAATATTGTATATGGATTATTATATAAAGGGAAAATCGCCAAAATAGTCCCTCAACTTTTGCACTTTAGCCAGAATAGTCCCTCAACTTTCTTTTTAGCCAGAATAGTCCTTCAACTTTTTTTTTAGCTAGAATAGTCCTTTAACTTTTATTTTTTAGCCAAAAAAGTCCTTTTATAGTGTAGTCACCATAATATATATATATATATATATATATATATTATAAATTTCACATGAAAGGATTATTTTGGCTAAAAAATAAAAGTTGGAGGACCATTTTGGCTACAAAAAAAGTTGAGGGACTATTTTGGCTAAAGTGCAAAAGTTGAGGGACTATTTCAGCGATTTTCCCTTATATAAATATCACTCATTATTAATACATGTTAAATATACAATTATATTATTTTTTCCTATTTTCAAACACACCTTTCTCCTTATCCTTAGTGACTTGAACCCATGACAATAAATCATAAGAAAAATTGTCTTATTATGTTGTTTATATTAAGTTAGAAATATAATATTTTGTTTATTTAGAATACTTTAGGTACATAATATTTAAAGGATAATTCCTAATAAATTAAAAGAGGAATAACCTAATTATATATATATAAGCAATATCATCCTTGTTACCTAGTTATATCATGGTAATACTTTATTTAAATATATTTTATCAAATTATGAATATTTTATCATGAAAAGTTATTTAAATAAAAGATAGTTTACTTACTAATTTATTTTTAGGGTTAAATGCCCTGAATTTACACTCCAGTTGCATTTTGCCCCCTCAACTTATTTAATAAGCACTTTACACCCTCTTTTATGTTTTGAGACAAAATTACCCCTATTATTTTAATTATTATTGTTTTTTTTTCTTCTTTTTTTCCTTTAATTTATTTTCTCTATCTTGTTTTTCTTTTTCTTTTTTTTTCATTATTCTCTCTTGCTACTACTAAATAATTACTTTACTTTTAATAATTAATTAATTAAAGTTCTAAATTGTCACATGTGTCTAAATAATTTAATTTATAGACTAATCATCATTTAATGCAATAAATATAATACAATAAATATACCTTGTTGTAATATAAAGTTTGTGATTAACTATTAATAGTAAGAATAATAAATAAAAAATAAAAATTTTGAACTAGAGGAAATTTAAAATTTATAGTATACAAACAAAATTATATAATACAAAAAAATATGTACAACATTTTATTTACGGTGTAATATCGAAAAAATATAGTAAGAAAATATTACAGCTACCTAATATAAGGTATTTTAGAGTTACGCTAAATTCAACTAAAATATAATCCGTGATTGATATGGCACCAAAAAAAATTTAGTTTACATACACAGAAAATATTTATTTAATTTTTTTTTGAAAAATTATTTTATCTTTTTATAGTTTGTTTATTTGTTTATTATAACATTTGTAAAACTCATAAAATCTATATTATACTATTTAATATATGTATAAAATATTAAAAAAAACTTATTTTATCTATAAATTATTTATAAATATGTAAAAAAATAAGAGCTTTTAACTAACCAATTACTTTTAGTATAATAATTTAACAATAGCAAGAAAGAATGGATAAAAAGATAAAAGAAAAATATGAGAGAGAAAATAAATAAATTGGTAAGAAGAGAAAAAAATGATAAAATATTAAAATAGTAAGGGCAATTTTGTCTCAAAACATAAAAAGAAGTAAAGGATAGGGGTAGAGTATTTGTTAAATAAGTTGAGGGGGCACATCTAGTGCAACTGAGGTGTAAGTTCAGGGTTTTTTTTTTGGCATTTAATCCTTATTTTTAATATGTTTTAGTTATCCAAAAATGAAGAATAGAAAATAATTATAAAATTCTCATTTTTTTATTTATTTTTTTATAAATGAAGAAGATAATGTATAAGTTGATTAAGGAAAATTTGATAATTCATAAAGTTCCCCTATAGTTATGAAATAGAAACTTAAAAAGGAATAAATAGAATTATTAAAAATGAAATAAATGAAAAGTAACTAATTTTGGAGGGTGTTTTTATCAAAAAAAATATCCATATTATCATTTTGTATTTAGTTATATTATAAAATCTTTTAGAGGGGTAAAGTTTATATTATTTGGATTTTGGAGTAAAGTACTACTGTAGTAATTTAGGGGGTAAAGTATAATTAGCCCAAAAAATTGTAAGAAAGAATTGCAAATTTAGTAAAAAATTTGACTAAAATTTCTAAATTTCTTGAAGATCCTTCAAATTATTTTTTAAAATTTTTTTGTCCCTCAACTATTTTTTAAACCAATAAAAATCCTAAAATGAAGTACAACTTAGGTGATGGCCATGTGCTTGAGTCACTAAGGAATAGAGGAAGAGTTAGGTTTTAAAAAAACATCAATAGAAATCCCTCATTTTTTTTTTTGTCCCTCAATTATTTCATAATTTGTAGAAGCCCTACATTAAACTTGATGGAGAGGAAAAAAAAAAAACTTGAGGGACCTTTGGGGTTTATTAAAATAGTTGAGGATAAAAAAAAATTAAAATAAAACTTGGAGACCTTCTTGAAATTATCGAAAAACTTGAAAAACTTTCGTGGCATAGAAAGTTGAAATTTTTTTTGGTGGTTGTAAATACCGGATATATAGACTAAATTTTCTATTATCATAATTGATAATCTATTCTATCATATAATAGAAACAAAATTTTAAAATTAATTTTTCTTTAGATATTCTTTCAACATTATGAAATTTTATCAATAACCATCAATTCAACATTGATGAATGTTATTTTTACGTGTAGGGTGTAAACATATTATGTTAAAAACTAATTTTAATACAATATCTTCTCTATTTTTTGATTTGTTTTCATGTCATCATATTTACATGTACGCTTTACACACTGAGGAGTAAAATCAATTGTTAGAAGTGTTTTATTTTTTTCCTTCAGTTAATACACATTTTCATTTATATTCCATATAAATGTGGTATTTTCATTTTATGTAATTTTGATAGAATTAAATATTTATTGAGATTTTGATGTTATAGTCCAATCTAGAATTTTGATTTTTTTAAGTATACTATATAATATTTTAAAAACCATTTTATTAAACAAACATGAATTTTTAAAAGATTATCGTATAACTGAAATAATATTTTTGATTAAGTAATATACATAGTAATTAAAATTAAAAAATCAATTTCTATATGACAAGAATATAAAAATTTTAATAGCATATAGTATTCTCTTCTTTGTTTTTCTTTTCTCCTTTTTTTTTTTTTTTTTTGAGCTGATAACATTGTGGAGCTTACTAATTAAGTTACGAAGTTTTATTTATTTTTATTTAGTTAATTAAAAATTTTAAATATCAATACAATAATATTATTTCCTTTTATAAATTAAATATATTTACTTTTTCCTGCATAACACAGGTTATTAGTCAGTTTTACATTAGAATAAATCTTTAATGCATTGTAAATCTTTCATACGCCGTCAGTAAATAAATATATTCTTATATCATCAGATTTAGATGTATGCGATATTTGTAAAAATAATTTTTAAAATTTAAATAATACACATGTGATATGTATCTAAATCTAATAATGCACAAATTTTCATACACCAATAATGTATGAAAGTAAATGAAACTTGACTTGTCAAAATTATTAGCTGCCATAATCTGTAACCTTCGACTTTGTTTGCGCATTTCACAAATTAACAATTTATTTTGCGCGTGGGACAGCCCAATGAGCGAATCGCCCGTTGGTTCCCATTTGATTGAGAACACCACCTAACATATGAAAATTTGGTAAAGGAAAGTGATTTATAAAATTATAAATTAAGAATTAAATTTAATTCAACTCCTTATTTTATATATTTAGTCGGGTTATTCCCGTTGTAAAGCTTCTCACTACTAACAAAATGATAAATCACCTTTAGTAGCATATACCGTTTTTCTCAACTGTGATATACATTCATTGATCAGCAAGAAAATAAATTCATTTTTGTTTTTTTGTTTTTTTTGGGTGGGGTGCTGAAGGCATTTCTTCCTCTTTCCATATCTTATAATCACTCTTTTATTGCACAACCTACCAAATTAACATTTCTGAGAATATTTAATGGGCTTTTAGTGGGATTAAAGTATATGAAAATCATAGATATAAGAAGCTCCTCTTGAAATACTTACCACGATTTTGTGTTAGCCTTAATCAGCCCAAGTATTGAAGTCCACAAATACAAAAGGTGTCCCTAAACTTTGTGCTACCAAACAGATGTATTTGAGCTACCATTTATAGTATTTTTATCCCCAACAATTAATTGAACTTGAATATTTGCTATTCGAACATTAATCTCGATGTGGACTCGTATACTCTAATTGCGTTATTTACATGAAATTTATTAATATTATAAGATCACAGTATGTGTATAAATATTTATCATCTAATAATAATTAATGATTGTAGTGTAGCATGGTTGGCCACTCCAATCAAACTACGTTTTTATGCATGCAAATCTTGTACTAGTAGGCACCCCCTAATTACTCTTAGTTGTTGGAATTGAAATGAAAAGATTAGACAAAAAATGACTGAAAGGCCATATTGATTAAAGCACAAGGCACAAATTTCAGATCCATGAATGATACTGGCCAATTACTCGTAAGACACAATCTTGAAAATATAATAATTCAACCAATCCACTAAATAAGTCTCAGAAATAATTCCCTGTCTGCTTCAATCATTATTTGTTATGTACTAATAATTATTATCGATATCGATTTCATAATTAAGAAGATTATATGTCTCAAGTATTAATCATTATGACGGGCCATTCAATTTGCACCATTCTACCAATAAAAAACCCATGAATTTCAGGTAATCCTTTTGCTGATTTTCAATAATATTGCTCCATTCTTCCCCCCTTCTGCCCCCCTAAAAAAAATTCCATTTTGGATGTGGATTGTTGACATATGTATATATGGTTGTTTTATGAGAGGACTGCCCAACAGAAACTTCCTCACAGTCTGAAATGTTAAGTATGATGCTTAAACAGTTTTCATAGTTTAATTGATTGTAATCTACAAGTGGATCATGAACTAGTGAAATAAATTAGAACACATGTTTCCTTGTAGATATTTGATAGCGACTTCAAGTCTTGAATGATAGCTATTTTCCAACCCTTCAAAATCCCACACAAAGTTAATCAAGTTTATGTAAACCAGCAAAGTTTTTGTTTTTCATGTAAGGAGAAATAAAGATAGGACTAGGCTTTCTTTCCTTCAATTTTTCTTTGAATTACGTAATAATGAGTTGTTTGAATTCCAAATGATATATCTAGGAATTATTTTCATCAACCAAGGCAGAAGTTCTTAGTCATTCGTACGTACTATAAGTGTTACATTTCTTTAAAAAAAAAAAAGAAAAAAATAACGGATTTCACTTAAAATTTATTTATTTATTTTTTAATAAATACATGAAGGAGGAGAATTTTGAACCTGACACCTCTTATGTCATGTCAATGTTCTTACCAACTCAATTTAAGATAGTTGCACGATTTTTAGATAGTTGCTAGGTTTGTAAATATATAGGTGCCATTTTTTTTTTACTCTATTTTTAATGACTAGAACTTATGATGAATTTATTATAAGTGAAATTTTTTACTGTCTAAATTATATTTCGTTGTCCAATACAAAGGTTAACTTCTTCATTATTGAGGATTAAGAAACAAAGAAGCTAAAATTGTAGAATCAATTTGAAGATATTAGTGGTATGCGCCTCGACTAATATGTCATGCGGAAACAATATTGTGCTAAAATGATCTAAATTTCGTGTGATGTGAAAACAACAGATATGCTAAAGAGCAAAGTGAATAACTTGTTGGATCCTTCGAAGTGATTGCATGCCTACTAAATTTTAAGGACAGGAAGAGCTATCTTGTAGGCCCTCAAAAAAAGAGGCAAGAAATCCCGTGATTAGTGCTTCCGAGATATCATTAGCGATAGAGACATTGATTAGAAGAATAATGGCAATTTACAAAAGTTATTTCACATGTTACCATTTAAGATTATACACGAAAATTAATAGTAAAAACTAATCACATCAAATCACAAAAGTTCCGGTTCATATGGTTTAAGATAATTAGCTATTGTCAAACACAATCAAAACTTGCTTTCTAAATTTTGTTTTAGTTACTCCCATACAAAACAAATAGGAAAGATCTCCCGTTTGGAGTGTAATATTTTGAGATTAATATTTTACAATAATTTTAAACACATTTTTCAATTATATTTTTATCTCACTTATATCATCTATCAAATAAAGTATTAACGTATTTATTCTAAATAATGTTTAGAATAATTTCCCTGTTTGGATAAAAAAAAATTATTATTTATTAAATAATATTTTACAATAATTTTATATAACACGTTTTTTAATCACATTCTTATCTTACATACATTACATTTAAAAAATTACTATAATTAAATAATATTCTAATTATGTCCTGAATAAAAGTTGCTCAAACAAAGCTGTGGCTCTGTTTGAACAACTTCAACATTCATTATCCTCTAAACAATATGTTGTCATCATTTTTTATCACGTTTTAAAATACCTTTTTACTTTACATACATAACATCTCAAAAGTTATTACAATATTATTCTAAAGGGAAAATGACCTTAATGGTCCATCACATTTGATATTTATACTTATTTAATTCCTTACCTTCAAAATGATATATTTTAATTCTTCACAAATTTAAAACGTACCATTTTGGTCTCTTGACACAGTTACACGCATATTTTAGTTTAAAATAGTCACCGTAAGTATCACACATAACAATTTAAGGGTAAAATTGACAACATATAAAATTAAATATTAAATTATCCCAAAAGAAGAAAGTTAGGGCTGTTGGAATAGAAAATGCAAAGGGAAGCGGCAAGAGAGGTGAATAAGGGGTGGTGATAGTATGTGAGAATTTTGGGGTAGTGAGTGATAGTATTTAGAATTTGTGTGTTGTCAATTTTGTTTATGAAAAATATAACATATGATATGTATGTGAGCATTTAAGATGAAAATATGCTTGCAACTATGTAGAGGGACCAAAAATGATGCTTTTTGTATTTATAAGGAATTTAAATATATAATTTTAAATACAAAAAACTAAGAAAAATATAAATTAAAATATGAGGAATTAATAAAATTATTATTTTTATTTTAAATAAGAACTATCCAAACAAAAGTAACAATGTCTACAACAACTTTTTGGTGCTTTCAGGCTAGAATGTTTGATGCATTATATATGGAAACGAGGGGATAACAAAAGTAAGAAAGGATAATAAATTGATGACCCTGATTGCATAATCATTTAATCTGAAAAGTTCTCAAGCACGAATTTGCCAGTTTGCTTATTTGTTAAGGTTATTATGGTACGGGAATTTTCTTTTGCAAACTACAAAATTTTAAATTAGACTTTACTCTTTAATTATGTGGTGAGTTGTTGTAGCAAAAATGCATCAAATATTCGGACACGTTTTCCATCTCCTTTGTAAAAAATTGGAATTGTTTTCTCAAAATGTTTTAGGTGACCTAAAACAGAAGCAAAAGCCACAGTTTAAGTCATATATCCATCAAACAGCTAAATAATATATGACGTGCCAATCACTTTCACAAGTACTTAAGCAACCATACAAAATCATTTAATAAAAATCGTAATAATTACTAAAGAATTTAACACGAAAATTACGGCACAAGCAAATTCGTGCTTATAAATTAACAAGTGCACTTAAGATGAGTCACGACATTAGCAGATACGTAGTTTAGATAAGTGCTGGTAGTATATATTGTAGTCGATAATTTATCTCGCTAAATGTGAGTTTAATTTAATTATATGCTAGTATTAATTCGACATATAATTTGTGGGAATTTGTAATGTTCTCAATTTGTAAATTTAATTGTGCTGGTCCAACCATTTTGGTGGTTGTAATTAATGATAAAAGAAAAAAAGGATCGAAAATTCATGAATGGATCGATTCTAATTTCTACTATTAGTTTAATAAAAAATGCTTTGGCTTATTTCCTAAAGGCATAAATCCCATATGGATTTTCAGTGGAGCAAGAAAATATACGCATCTAGAAACTTTAGGTTTATTTGCCGTATTTTTAGTTGATAGTTACATATACAAATAACTCCCTAAAGGTCCTTAGTTTACAGTTGAAAGAAAGGAGAAAAAAGGGTTTGAGTCTGGTTGAATAATACAAATATATCCATGTAAACATTTGTATACCTACATATGGAATTCTTTGTGTGACTAAATTCAGTAATTTTAATATACATTTGTATTATTTGAGCATTCAAGTTATGGAAACTTGTAAATATATAGTAAATGTACTATAACAAAATATCAAGGCATTAATATAAAAACAAAATCAAAAATTCAAAAATGGAATATTATTTGTCTACATTTTATAGTGAAATAAGATATTATTCAGTTATGCATTAAGTTGTATGACACTCTGTCAGTTCTGTTTGTGCAAACAAATGTAAGTAATAAAACTAAGAAAGAGGACCACAAGCCATACTATCAATAAAACTCAATGACAACTTTATTTGAATGGTTATTATTTTTTGAATATTATTAACAATAATATTATGTTAACTTTTGAGATAGAATATATATATATATATATATATATATATATATATATATAAAAAGTAGTTAGAAAGTACGTCAAAAGATAATTATAAAATATTATTCATAAAATAATAAATAATTTAGCAATCCAAACTAATATTGGTGGAACATTTACATACAACCATAGCCTGCTTTGCATCTGCATCATCCATTGAATAGGCATCCAAAGAGAATGACGAGTTAGGACACAATAGCTTCTGCCCCAAAACAAAAAAGAAAAAGATAACCTTCTTTTATGTGAATTGACACTTGTAACTTGTAAGACATAGTCATAGCTATTAATTTCTAGTATTTTAGCTTATTTTCTAGAGGATTTAGTTATGCAATCATGTCAAGCTAATTATGAATATATTACATATATATTGAATATGCATGTATTATGGATCAAGGAATTTTAAAAACAAAACTATTGATGACAACTTTTAATTCAACAAATAATCGATATGGTCGGTGATTTATTTTATTTTATTTTATTTGGTCCGTGATGTATCTCATAAGAAATTATAGAATATGCCATTCACACATGGCCTTAGTCTTGAGCAATTTGGTTTAAGGGACCCTTTTTTATAGCCAAAACTATAAATTAAGTTAGCCACAGGTCCCTTGTAAATTAGGAGACATGAACCCATTCTGCTTATATTCTGATTTTGTCAAATATGTTGATTATTTGGACTTTATTTGGATGTTCCTATCCTAAATTGAGGCCAAGTTCCTCTAGTAAAGACATGAATAATTAGAAGAAATATATATATGATAGGCCAAAAAGAACAATAGAACTATTTTGTAATCTCGAAATATTCAAAACAGTACTGATAAATGCTCAGCATATTGTACAGTCCAATGGCAAAATTAATGTAACTTGTATACATTGAATTTCGATGATGAACAAACAAAACTTGTCTTCATCGGTTTACGTAACTTAAAATTATTATAATTTGGTGGTCTTGTAACATCTCTTACTTTGGTAATTTTCAAGTACATTTTTTTATATATAAAAAATATTTAATATTTTTTATTCTTCTTGGCTAAACAAATTTTCTACTCATTTACCATGTTTGAACGAGAATTCTCCTGAGGCTCATATTTTTTGCACCTCAAGAAACTCGATGCAGTTGTAATCAATATCACCAATGAAGACTAGGCCTCCCATTGAAAAGAAAATAATTAATAGGGCAGTTACATGTGATGTGAGATTCTTGTGAATAAACATTAAATAAATAATGGAACTAAAATTTTAAAAAATTAACCTTCAACTCCAATTAGTTTTGACATCTGTGCACGTAGTGGTTTCATTGTAAAAGACGAATACTATCAGTTTTATATACCCAAACCTAGGCTGAATGCATATGACCTTGAGAATCTAGTATAACTGAACCAAAAAATATACAAGTATTTGTTGGTTAAACTTTAGCAGGATATTAACAAACCCTAAAGACCAAATAGATTGTCTCCACTTATCTATGTAATAGCATTACACGTTTAATCTTCAAATATAGTTTGAAATATTAGATGCTATGAAAGAGACATATTAATTTCAAGCAAATTGATATTGCATCTCAGTGATGGGTGTGGTGATGTGTCCTTAAATCTGAAAAAAATGAAAGAAATTCAATTGATGAACTAAAATCAAGGGTCATGATTTAATAATACTTTTAACCAGTACTGTGTGGAGTAATTTTGACAAGTGATTGTGAATTTGTGATTTTATAAATGATTTTTTTTTATTGAACATTAAAAACATGTACTAGTATATTATATAGGAAAATTCTACCGTACTTGTAAGGAATCATCCAATTATAATTTAAAAATTTATACAATACACTATCATATACTTTAGAACTTAATAATGAAGAAGCATTTAAAAGTAACAAAATGGTTCTTTAGTGGGACTATACGTACAACTTCCCTTAGATAGATACAAAACAAGTGGTGCCTTGATATAAAAGGCAAACTTTTTAAAACAAAAAAAGAAGAATTAAGTTCAATGTTGTAGCATATACACAAATATTACACGCTTTTAGATACTCAGTATTTATTTTTATACAATTTTACATACAATTAAAGCAAATATCTCCTCCAGTCGTCCTCTAATTAATATTGGAGGGGAGCAACTGAGTAACTGAGTAGTGACCCCTTCATTTTTTGTGAATGTCTAACAAGCAGTTAACTGGGGCTCAAAACATTTCTGGCAAAATGTCTTAGTTAAATCCATCCAATAAAGACAAGGGACACGAAGAATATTAATCAAATAAATGAGTAAATTAAGTTTGTTTGCGAAGCCTTCCCGTTCTTTTCTTAACAAAAGCCAAATTTAATTGAGAAGAACAACAGTATTGAGAAAAAAAAACAATTAAATTTGTCCAAATTGGTTTGGTTAGTTATCACAACTTTATTTTTTTTGGGTAAGAAAAAAAAATTAGTAAGAGAGTAAGTTATTGTTTTTTTTTCAAGGTCGAGACAAGTTATTAGTACGTATTTTAGCGATGATTTAAGGTAATATTTACAAATTATCCACCAAAAAGTAGGGTAGTGATAGTGGAATTTGAATATATTCTAAGAGTACTTTTCTTAAATATATTCGCCATAATTAGTAATCTATTTACAAAAACACGAAATTGTCTTAATTTATTCATGCACCAACACTCATCCAAATTTTGCTTCAAGTAAGTAGCAAATAACCCAGAAAAAATTTAGGGTAAAAGATACTTTTTTTGGTCCCTAAAGTTTGGTTTATTGACATGTTTAGTCCTTAAAGTTTAAAAAAAAAAAAAATTATGTCTCTTACCTTTCAAATTTCTACTCAATTAGGATAATTGACATAAAATAACATAATCTTTTGTTTCTATAACATACATTTCATTCCTTATCTGATGAATACAAAAATAATTACCCTCAATTTTTTACTTTATTTTGCATAAACTAACAAAAATAACGCTTTCTTATAATTTTTAACAAAAATTATGCTATTTTTTTATCAATTATCCTAATTTAATTAAAATTTAGAAGATGAGAAACGTAATTTATTTCTTATAAAACTTTTCATACCAATAATGTCAATAGACCAAATTTTGGAGACTAATTTTTTTTTTACCCAAAAATTTACTCATACTGAGAAATGAACCCAACGGTCACCCTTTTGAGACCATTCCTTTTTTTTTTTTTTTTCCCCTGCCCGGAATACACAGTAAAGCACTGCATATTTAGGAGTTTAGGGGCAGTAAAGTGCAATAGAGTGTCGTACAATTAAAGCCAACCAAAAGGTAACAGTCACTAATCAGATTTTAATTGGAGTAAAGAAAATTCTGGTGGCGTCAGTTTGTGTTGTGACAAAACAAAATCAGCCATCTTTATAGTTTTTACTCCTTTTCTTCATCATATTATACTAACATTTTTTTTTAAAGAAATTTCATAATTCAATAAAAAAATTATCTAGTTATATTTTAAAATTTTATATTAAATAATAATAATAAAATATAATTTAAATTATAAAATATTTTTATTATGAATTATAAATTTTGAATTCAATTATTAAAATATAAGAGGAGAAGTATATTTTAAAAAATTTAAAATTTATTATATTAAATTTATAAATATTTAAAATATAATAATATAATTTCGAATCATAAACTTTTATTTTTTACCTTATTAATCGCACTAATAACTCTTGAATGTTGAACTGTTTAAACTGCTCCTCAGAATCTTCCTTAACTTACTTCTTTACTGACACTTGACCAGCAAAACAGATCTTTTTACATTCTACAGCTTCAAATGTACTAATATAGTACTCCTACTTAGCTCACCTGTAAGTTGTTACCAGATTGCAATGAAATACCAAGAAGTGAAAATGGCAAAGTGTAAATTCTGAGTAAATTTGTTTTTTCTTGATAATAATCAGTCATCTTCACAAGAAATTAAAATTGCCAGCCTAAGTCCAGGGAAGTTAGCTTGAACATCTCCATTCTTCCCTTTTACTGTTTCTAAGCCATTTTCTCATCACCTCATCACCTCATCATCACTACCTACCACTGATAATAACTCCATCTTTCCCTTCTTTATTCTATCTAATATAACTGATATTCTACCACCACAATTACCACATTTATCATTGCAATTATTAACCTTTTTTTTTTTTTTTTTTGGTTATTCACCATTCTATGTACCTTTACTCTCTTTGTAAACACAGACCTTTTGTTGTTATCATCTGGTTGAGGGAGTTTCAGGGGAAAAAGGGTAGTTGGAGGAGTTTGAAAGCAAAATCTCAGCTTAGATTTAGACTTGCATTTGTTAATTCTGTGAAAACCAAGTTGGGATTTCCATCATTTGGTTCTTTGTTTGGATTGCTTTGATTTGGGATTCTGGAAAATGTGCTGATATTGGTGATGGTCTTTTTTGCTTGCTTGGTCAGAGATCTGTGGTTGTAGTTTTGTTTGTGTTCTTTGAAAAAGATTGGATTTTTATGGGGTTTCTGAGATCTATGCTTTAAAGGGTCATTGGAAGCCCCATTTAACTGAAGGTATGTGAATGAGAATTTTTCAAGAAAGTGGAGTATTTTATCACATTGCTGAATATTTCTTTTGTTTCTTATTTTGTCCATGTAATTTGTTCTTAGTTTTTGTTTTTATGTTGACTTAGTGACGAAATTTTGGTTATATATGTGAATAACTATTTGGTAGAGAGAAGATGTGCTTGTGGCAGTTGATCTCCTTTGCTTAGTGTTCTTGATCTCTATATCAATTCAGAGAGAAAAAGATGTGTCTTTGTCTTGTTGTATATTGTTTTCTATCTGTGTAGTTTTCACAAGCTTTCTTCTTGTTTTCCTGCAGTATTACTTTAAAGGGTTAATTACTTGTTAGACCTTTATTAGTGGCATGCATCAAAAATGAATTGTGAGTTTCATTATTCATGTATTGGTCTAATGGCATGGTGGCAACCAAGATCAAGTTCTTGAAGGAAAAGATGCTTTTTTTTTTTGTTCTTATATTAATGAATAGTATGTGCATTGAAAAGTTGTATATTAAGGATTTTCGACTTAATGTTATGTTGCTTGTGCTAATTTGTGCGCTACTTTTTTGCATACTAGAAGATGGCTTCTGATTTAAATACTCAACTATCCAAAAGCACTTCCATTTTTGGTCTGAAGGTCTGGGAACTGATTGGAATCATTGTTGGGGCATTGATTGTAGTCATCCTCTTCGTACTGACATATTATCTCACTTCAAGAAAGAAATCCAAAAGAGCTAATGAACACATTCCCTTCAGCCAAATACCAGCAGTTTCAAAAGAAATTAAGGAAGTGCGAGTGGAGCAAGTATCAACTAATGAATTTGCTCCACGTGAAGGGATACTTCTTACCATTCATGACAAATCTAGTGATAAAGAATCTGACAAGGTTTTGGTCCATCTGGGAATGGGGAAAATGAAGAATGCAGATAACAACAGTCAATCTGATTCATTTCATCATGTTGACAGAGATGGTTGTGGATCACAATCAGGGGAGGAAGGGAGCTCAGGAACATTTGGCACTTACAAATCTTCACATCCCATTACGGTTCCTTCTCCACTTTCTGGCCTCCCTGAATTTTCTCATTTAGGCTGGGGTCATTGGTTTACACTAAGAGATCTTGACCTTGCAACAAACAGATTTTCAAAGGACAATGTTCTTGGTGAGGGTGGGTATGGCGTTGTGTACAGAGGAAAGTTAATAAATGGCACTCCAGTGGCAGTTAAGAAGCTGTCCTCAACAACCTGTGAGTCTGTTAATGACTTGATTAAAATCATAACTAAACGATTACAGTGTTTCTTCCTCCCCTAACTCTTTACCTTTGCATGTCTAATTCTTTTCTTGCATTTTCTTCTTTCACCAGAGGTCAAGCTGAAAAAGAATTCAGAGTGGAAGTTGAAGCCATTGGACATGTCCGTCACAAAAATTTGGTCAGACTTCTGGGATATTGCATTGAAGGAACTCATAGGTATCTGCCACACGAGGATCGTACTTGTAATTACTCTTCATTTTCTAAAATAAGCTTAACATGATCCACATTAACGAGTCTTGGTTGAAATGGTAATTTTTAATGGACATAACGAGTTCGATACATGAGAACAGCCTACCTGCAGGTATGGATAAATGCTTTCTGCATGTAATATTTGCCAAATCCTGCATTAGGTGGATGCATTGGACTTGCTATCTTGTTCTAAATGCACATCTGGGTTAGGCAACTCTTGCCATTCAAAAGCTATGAAATCTCATAGCAATTGACTTGATCTTCTAGCAGTGGCAAGAGCTACTATCCCTAATGCTCAGTTAGAAGGAACTTTATATGCATTAGCTAAAAGAAGGGCACTGTTAGTAATAATTCTGATTACTAGAATAGTTTTATAGTGCACACAATTTTCAGAAATCTCATTGAGTATATATATTTCAGGATGTTAGTGTATGAGTATGTTGGCAACGGCAATTTAGAACAATGGCTTCATGGAGCAATGCGGCACCATGGATATCTTACTTGGGAGGCCAGGATGAAGGTTCTACTTGGCACAGCTAAGGCGTAAGTGGACTCACTGGTATCTTTCTTCTAACATTACTAGTCTGATTAACCTAGATGCATTTCTTGCAGTCTTGCCTACTTGCATGAGGCAATTGAGCCAAAAGTTGTTCACAGAGACATAAAGTCGAGCAATATACTGATAGATGATGATTTCAATGCTAAGGTCTCTGATTTTGGTCTGGCTAAGCTGCTAATGTGGTGCAGGGAAAAGTCACATCACAACACGGGTCATGGGCACCTTTGGGTTAGTAATCCTTTATTTTCTTTCCACAGGCTTTTATAATGTATGTTGTTTGCTCTTGAGAGTTTATATGAATATTCATTCCTATCTTAGATAGTTACGGAGGCACATTTCACCTTCATTTTCATTTCTTTGCACAGATATGTGGCTCCTGAGTATGCAAATACTGGTCTTTTGAATGAAAAGAGTGATGTTTATAGCTTTGGCGTTGTACTTTTGGAAGCAATAACAGGAAGAGATCCAGTAGACTATGGTAGGCCTGCACAAGAGGTATGCATTTGAACCTCCTATGGCGTTGGCATTTAACTTGTCATGCTTTTTCAGGTTTTATACAGGCATTTAGACATGATTTATATGATTACTCCAACATGTACTTACTATCTAATAATAGCCAATAAATATTCAAAACTTGAACTTGCTACTGAAATTGTATGAGAGAATATTTCTTGCACGATACAGGACCCCTAAGAATCCTGGTTGTTGTGTAAAATCTCATTATCATTCAATTTCCCACTGTCCTTAGAATTTTCTATTCCGTTAATTGATTAGTCTTGAAAGATCAAGAAGTAGAGCCATGATAAATCCATTTAATCAAGTTTCCTTTTAACTCCAAAACAAGTAAGACAGACTCATTCCTTGAAACGACATTTCTTTGGTATCATTCAACACACAGTTTTGTGTGCTTCTCTGCGTCAACTCTATCTTCTAAACATTTTTACTTAATGAAGTCAATTCATCTACGTTAATCTTCTTGGGCTAAATTACTTTTAGATAATCCTAGAGACAAAAAATGTGTATGCATTTGATTGTTCTGTTGAATATTGCATTAGCAGGCTCTCCATTTTTTAGCAGGTCCCCATGCTACAAGTTACATGTATATAAGTGAAATTGTATGAAGTCTTTTTGGTTATCTGCACTACCCTCCCACCCAAAGAATTTGTCCGTATTGACTACAAAAAGTGTTAAAGTGTATAACCCACAGGAGGAAATGCACCCGTGTATAGTAGCATCTGGGAAAAAGGCTATGCATACCACTGGTAGCTAAAAGGTTGTTGCTCATATATCCTACATGTGACGCCTCCTATGTCACCTTGAGAAAGCTGTTGTCGTGCCAAAGCTTACTTTTAACTTTTATCCTTGTTGACTGACACATAATTATTAAATATATTTACTACTTGTCATTCTGCTGATTCATGTCAAAATTTCCCTTAAATGTGATGCCTTCTATGTCACCTTGAGAAAGCTCTTTTTTGCCAAGGCTCAACTTTATCCTTGTTGACTAACACGACTTAGTAAGTGTATTTAAAACTTATCATTCTGCTGAAATATGTCAAAATTTCCCTTAACAATTGTGCCTTTTGGCTGTAATAAGATTGGCTGTTACATTGATTTGGTTCTTAATTCACTTTAACTTCAGTTATTAACAAATTGTTTTTATATTTTGAGACCATCAAAGAACAAAGCAGGATGGTACAGAATATTGGGACCAAGAAGTAATGCAAAATTTTGTGTACATCTTTATGTGAAGCGGTAGGATGTGTCCCTAATACTGCTATCAGAACCTTGCCCTTATTCAGACTAAAAATATCAGCAATCAAAATGATGAAAGTATAATTAGCCACTTATACACTCATGACTGTTTATAAGTTATGATCCAAGTTGTCTTGCAAGACTTTAGATAAAGACTCACGATAAATCTTCTATGCTTCAAAGCTTTCTGTTCCTGCTGGTAACTCATCTTCTCTTTCCTTTTATTTCTTGGTAAACCCCTACTCTGATTCGTTATTCTTTTCTATGGGGACATAAAAACACACTCCTTTCTTGGATGGCTCACCTGTATTCTTTCATTTGTCATTATCTGCTTTATACATTTAGTTATGCAGCAAAGGTTGCAGATCATATTTGGAAGTTTCCCATCTCATTTGAATATGACCCCCTGTTTTGATAGCAGGTGAATCTAGTTGATTGGTTGAAAATGATCTGTAATTGGTTGGAAGCAGGCGCTCCGAGGAAGTGGTGGATCCAAACATCGAATCAAGGCCATCTACAAGAGCCCTTAAGCGAGCCCTTTTGACTGCTTTAAGATGTGTTGATCCAGATTCTGACAAGAGACCAAGAATGAGTCAAGTTGTTCGTATGCTTGAATCAGAGGAATATCCAATTCCAAGAGAGGTTGGTATCAAAATTTTCTAACGCAACAGTGCCCTTCATGTTTGGGCTAAACATTTTAAATGCTTCAAGCTAGAGTTTATTTCATTATTCACCTGCTTCCCTCCTTCTAATTCACTATTGAGAGAAGGAAAGTAGGAAACTAGCAATTAAATGTATATCAATTTACTCCTTTCCCCTTCTGCCCCTTTTGGATAACTTTGTACAAGGTAGAATCCTAAGTGCATACACTTTTACTACGAAGAAAACAGAAATGGGATGATATACTATTTGCGATCAGTTTACTTCTCCAGGTCAGGTTACTACGTACATGTTCACATGTATGGCAGCGACATTTTTTTTGTTACTGTTTTTCTTTGATCTTTATCACATTTCTGAGTCATCTTAGATCTAATAACCCCCCTTTTAATTACTCTATATTTGCAATGGCCTATGACCCCTACTTATTAATTAAAGATTGTTTTGGATATTTGGTTTTACCAGACATATTAATCAGAGAAGCCAGATGCTAAAAACATTCTTACTGTTAGCTCCTTGAGCCACCCTCAGACTCCCTTTACTGACATTCTTACACACTTTGTTTGCTTTGTTGTTTCATTCACATGCTTTCTCCTGTGTGTTTTTTTATTTCGTAATTATGTTTTAGAACAGATGTGGTTTATTCTGCTAATAAGACGTGCTTCTGTTAAATATTTACATGGTCTCTGATTCTGATATTCATATCTTGCTATTAATATCTTAGGATCGAAGGCACAGAAAAACTCAAGCTGGTAGTATGGAGATTGAATCTCAGCGGGAAAACTATGACACTGATAAGAGTGACAATCCAATGTAGCAGAGCCAATGTCAGAGAGCAAAAGGAGCTATAGAACATAATGAAAGGTGGGAACTCAGCTGAAAATCTGGAACAGTATGCATATATATGTTTATTACATAATTGGCAACCTGATAATCCATGACCTCCTATTATGATCCTGAACTATATGGCATAAGCACTGGGGTATTAGGGTGTGTAGAAGACATGGTGGGGAAAAGCACCTTTTTTGGGCTTCTTCTTCTTTTTTTTTTTCTTCATTTGTCTTTTCTGCCTTTTCCTTTCTACCTTGGGTACTCAAAATCTTTCTGTTTTCTTTTATGAATCATTCTGATTTCTTGTATGAAGGTAGAATAAGAGAGATTTGTTTCATGTATGAAAGTTGTGGTGTCGTAAGACATGAACAATTGTAGTAGCTTTGTACAGATACAGGACTTTATTTCAGCTTGTTTAACTATTGTTTGATTTAATGGAATGATCCTCCTATCTTTCAAGAGTGAATTTTTCAAGTGTTGAAAGGAAGGAATACTCCCACAACCTCTCATAAATGGTCAGCTTAGGAAATTAGAGCGACATTTTCCACATTGGTGCTGCTGGTGGTTTTCATGCGCAAGTGGGACAAAGATGCAGTAAACTTCAACTTGCAGTGTTGCAACTGTAAAAGAGTCGAACTGAAAACCAAAGGACAATGCTTGTATTCATTCAACAATGACTGAAATATGTTCATGTTGTATTCATTGTAAAACAACATTTAAGTTGTAGATGTTTGACAAATGCAACATTAAAAGAAACCAGATTCACAGCCTTGAAACTAAAATTAGGTGAGCGACCATCATTAAGAAACCAAATCATGAAAAACTAATATTAAGGAAAAGCTGAAGCAAACAAGATCATGCTTACTATACAAGATCCAATCTTAGCACTGGAACTGCAAATGGACCATTACTTTAACCAAACAATGCTGGTGGAACACAAATTAAATCCAACCAGGTCGCAAATGCAAACCTTCGGTATGTAGACTAGCAAGTCCAGATTTAAAAGAATAATAGAATAATTATCTATGTACAAAGTTGGCTTAGGTTCTCTCTAAATTCGGACACCATTTGCTCAGGGTGGGCTATTGTCCCGGCTTCACATGGGCTTTGGCTTGCTTCCCGTTTTGCTTCTCATACTCCTGCTTCAATACCTCCAAACTTCTCGATACCTGATAATCAAGTAAACAATAGACAGATGAAAATCAAAGGAGGTGAACAACTAACAAGCATATGAATCCTGGTTAAAGGATATTTCTGACAAATGCAATCTTTTACAGATGTCAATAAGGTAACGAAATGTATTGAGCACTTGTATTATCAAAGAGGTACAGTAAAACCAAAAGCTCAGTAAATTCCAACGCTATCCATGCACAATTACTGGCAGGAAGGATTAACAGCAGTCAACTACGAATGTTATTAGAAAACGTCATTTTATTATTCTCGAGTTTCTTTTAGTTGGAGGCTTTTTTCCACAAGTACCCTCTTCCTTTCTCAAGATGGGTGCAGGTGAAAGCTATAAATTTTCCAAATGTCCTATATTACAATTTAATTAGGGAGAAATAGTAAGACAACAGTATAAAACAGGCACTTGCCAAGTTAACTCCAAGTTCACAAGTTCCTCAGGAGCCAAAGTTCCCCATTTCAATCTTGATCATTAATCAGATCAAGTTTAGAATGTATAAAGTGGCATGTAAGGCTTCCAAATAAGTAGGTGGCACAAAAGGCTTGATAAACTTTAGGATGGTAAGGTATTGATTCAAATGCATTGACTGGAGCAATTCTCCAACACACGTCACCATAGTATGAACTATGTAGAGAACCTACAGAGATGTGTTTGCGTGCGTGCGTGTGTGTGTGAGAGAGAGAGAGAGAACCTTAGTTGAATAGGCCAGTGGTAATAGCACATCTGGATTCAAAGCATCCTCCGGGAAATTACGTAAAGCATATACGAGTTTTTCAAAAGGTAATTTTACCTGTTAAAACATTCAACTATATCAGCGAAGGGTGCCTGGTCTAATGAAGCATATGACTTCCTGTATTTGAAAACCCAATAAGATTGAGGAAAGCTTCTACAACTTTTTGAGTTTGAGAACAGTGAATTACCAGGTTATCGTGGCAATACTTCAAGAGAGCCAAACCGATTTTGAAAACAATCCTAACACCCTGCCAAGAAAGATTTGATAAGTCAATTATAATTAGGTAACAGAAAGGTGAAATATGAAGCAATTGATTACTAACCTCATAAAGAAAGACATCCCATACACGAATAGCCAAATGGAATGGGAAAGAATAAGAGAAAACAGTAATGAACCACTGGCTTGAATACATGCTAGGGTTTATCATTTCTTGAGCAAAATGCTCCCCCAACTTTGGCAAGTGCTCCTTCACCAAGTGGTCAAACTGAAATAAATATTGCTGTACAAGAGGCAGTCCCGCCTGCTCCCCATACATAACACAGTTATCAAACTTGTGAAAATATACAATATTACAGTGGAAAAAGGACACTCAAAAGAAATTATTTGCCCTGACCAAGCTAAATGTAAATAGCTACAAAGTATAGGAGGCTTAACCAAACCCGGGACACTGAAACCATTAAGATGCCAATTTCTTAGCCTTTCTTTCTTTAATGGGATAAGAATAGAAGTTTTATCTTTTTATTCAACGAAAAGAATTTATTCACGTTTCTGTTTAAGAGCACTCATCAGAAAATTGGACAGCCATTAGAAATCTTAACCACTGAAAATTCTTACAATCTATAGAAATGATAGAAATGCAGAACAAATTCTCGGTTGAAAACTAAACAACTTTTACCACATTTTTTCCCCAACAGGTTGATGAATGGGTAAAACCATTTTGGCATTGTACTAGTTTCTAAAGCTACAATTAACACCTTAGATGCTAAACCAAACATTCTTTTTGATATTGATGGAGTTAGCAATTTTAGTGAAGACTTACATGAAGTTCCTCACACAGATAATACCATTCTCAAACATTCTCATGCTAGTACCCTTCTGAGCAAAATCTACATATGAACGGTAAAAGTAAAACTGTAGTTCAAGTTTGAGTTGAGATAAATGCACAGAAAGGCCAAAACAGATGGACTATATGATAAAAAAAACTCGAAAGTGGATTGTATTAAAATTCACAATTGAGTTAATACTGACAGCAGAGAATGCAACCATCAAAATGTCTAAAAACCTAAAAGTAACCAAACCATATGCATGATCTGGAATGTCTACAGACTTTTCAATTCAAGGTCAATAATCTTAGACATGTAATTCTGACAGAAATTTATTTCATTTTGCGTTCAGTACATACCAAGTATAATCCTTCCATTGGCGCATGGACAGCTCCTTTCAGTAAGGCCACCAGCAACCAAAATGCATCTTCCTCACTCATATAAAGAAGCAGAAGACCTGCTATAAATCCCATTCCCTGCAGTCAAAATTTGTTCATATTCTTCTATGCCCAGAAGAAGTAAATAAATGATCTTCGGGATGATGAAAGTTACCTGACCTGGACATATCCAACATCCCTGTCGTATACAGAATATGCCTTTAATACATTGTAAAGGGACCTCTGACCAGGCCCATGCCTCTGTCGGAAGAAAACATGTGAAGGAAATGTTCGAGAAATGTCTCGTATAATATCTAGCTCAGAAGCTGATGTCTCATAAATGACTAATTGCTGCAAAGAATAAGACTCCAATCAATAACAGTCGCAAACATATGAAGACATGACATTATTAGAAGGAATACCACCACTTGATTATTAAGGAATTAAAATGAAGAATAATATATCTGTAGGAATACGTATAAGAAGAATCTAAATTAACAAGAATTACAGATGCCCGAGATCATGACCATGATTAATGCAATCAACTACATCAACCCCTCAAAAAAGTACATGAAGCGAGGGAAAGCAAGGAAGAGAAATAAAGATGGAAATAAAGTATCCATAACGACTATGGAATCAGACAAGAAGAGAAAGCTAATAAACACTAAACAGCATTATATAGAACAAGTCACCACTGATTTTTATTAGAGCCGGAAAACAAATATTTCAGCTTGAAAACCATCTTCCCTTAGTCATACACCCCGCTCTATGGTCCAAGTATCAGGATACTGGTAAATACCATATTAGGAGAAAAAGAGGAAGGTGCAAACTAACAGATGCATGCCAAATGCCATCTTTAACCTGGACCTTCTTTCTCAATAAAAGCAAAGTGTTCATGTTCAAAAAATAAACCAGGTCTAAATTGGTTAAAGTTGAACTAAAAGCTGTACAACCTCAAAAGGCAATCAAGTATTAGTCCTCATTGGCATCAACACGATGTTATTTACAAGTCTATACCATAGAAGGCAGGTAAAGAAGAAGAGGACTTTACAAAAAAGTGAGTACATTACCTCATACACTCCAGGATTCATCAACAAGAGGTCTCGACTTCCTGAGATCAACTGCCAAGCTAGTCCTCTCAGGCAATCAGGAATTCCTTTTCTTATTCGTCTTTTAACAACATGTCATGGCTTCCTTCTAAGATAATGCTTCCAATCACTGCCCCCAACCCCAATCATCTTCCTCCATTTTCTAATCCTTCTTTCCTCCCTGAAGATCATTTGTTAAGTCAGTGGAATAATAATTCATGAAAACTAAGCATCAACCAGGATTGATATGTCCAAAATGTCCAGTACAAGAAGTACGTGTTTAGGAGTCATCTGTAATTTTCTGTGAAGCTCTAACTCAACATACCATAAGGGTAGATTATGGCACAACCATGTCTTTATAGAATACCGAGGCCAAGAACAATTAATGTAAAAAAGAACTAAGTTTTTGAGGAGATACTAAAGAAAAGGAGAGCAAGTTAATTCTTGTAAAAAGAAAAAGGGAGCTTGCCTAAGAGAAAGATTCACATTGGAGAGAGACTACCCAATTTCTCAGCAAGTAGCATCTTCTACTTGATAGTTTAGGCGTAGAAAATTGATCATCTTGGGTTTTAATAACAGGATATAAATACATACTTCATCCATCTCTGCAAACTTTTAAATTGAAGAATCTACATTCATGGAGATACAGTTACAGTCTCATCAGTTGATCAACATGACCGTATGTTTAGCACACAACTGGCAACTTTATGGATGTTAGAAAAAGCCTACAACTCTAACAGAACAAATAAAGATGGAATAAACAGAAGTAAATAGTCTGCAAGACATCAGTCATTGTAATTTTTAATGCGACAGACAAATGGCATATCTGAGAAAGCCAACTAAATACACAGGCTAAAAGTTGCAACTATGAATAACATTATCATCGAGATCACAAATGTAAAAATCCATTTTAATATAAAACGCATACCTTTCATACTCAGAAGCTGATCTGCTCCCAGTTAAACCTTCGGTGGAGTTTTGCTCTTGCTTCACAAATCCAAATCTATCAACTCTCACAGGCGCAGCTGGCTCAACTTCATGCTCATCTACCCTTTTCTTTTCCATCTCTACCACATCAACTTTCAAACACCCTTAAAGGCCAAGTGCATGAACACCTAACAGCCAAACCACAAAATCACTGTCCTCGGCACATTGAACACCACAGCTCACCAGAACCCAAAACTTTACCAAACTACACCAGATAAAATAGGAAAACTTAACAACTCAAGAGCAATCACCCTAACTTAACTATTAAAACTTTTTCTTTTTTCTTTTCAAAAGCAGCATTCAAATAATAACTCTATTTTACTATATACATTGAAACAACACTTAATCAAAAGCTCCTGGCAGCCGACAAATTGAACCCAAATTACAACTAAAAATCAAGAATCTGAAAACATGATGATTAATGCGGTAAAAGGGTTCTTTTTTATCAACCAGGTGGTATCAGAATAAAGCTAGATACAGCAAAACAAGAACAACCCACAAAATATTTCAATAAAAAACGAAATGGGTTCAATTCATTCACATTATTAATGCACCAAAATATTGTTAAATAATATATGCAGCATAATAATAAGAGGAAAAAGAATAAGCAAAAAGAGAATGGGATGCATTGATAGAGAATTTACCTGCCAGAAACAGAGATTTTATGAAGATTTTTGGGGAAATTTGATCAGAGCAACAATTTCAATTATTGGCAATTGACAATGTAATTTTTGGACTTTGGAATGAAAATTGGTGAGATTTTTGGTTGACGTTAGTGGTGGAGGCGTTTGCAGGTAAGAGGTGTAAGGCATGTTTGGATTGCATTTTTGTTAGGCTTAATTACAGTAAATAGGGGACAATTATTGTATTTATTTTATCTTTAAGATTTCATGAAATAAAATTTTAGAGTAGTAAAATGTCACAGTTATCATTAATATTTTTAGTTATATTTTGTGAATTTTTTTATTAAAATTTTTCTCTTAAATTTCAAAATGTTAATAAATTAAATTTATTATTCTAAACTCTTTTTTTTCCCCTTATGTAGTATAAGGAAATGAGTTAGTTTATCAACTTAAATTTATTCAAAATATATATTGATTATATCTCAAAATTGTATATTTAGTCAAATAATGTGATTTTTCAAAGCAAAGTGATGAATTAATTATTTTTAATAGAGATTTTAAAGTAAAAAATAGTAAAATTAAAATAATGTGATTAAATAAATAAAATACTTTATCCTAGATATAAAAATAATATTAATGGAATAAGTATGAGATGACATGTTAAAAATGGATATGAAGAATAAATAATAAAATAGTAAACTGATTTATCCAATTAATATAGTAAGGTAAAAAAATTTTCTAATAATGTGGGATGAAAAAAGTCGTTACTTTTGAATAGTAAATTTCTTATAAAATAAAATCAGATACCAAAGTGTAACTTATTCTAATTTTATGTTGGTTAAGATAATTAAACGATTGATGACAATTATAATATTTTATTATTTCTTTTAGATGAAAATTTTAATTTTATTTAATTTTAGAGATAATAACTATCCTTTATTTAAGAGATAAATTATAATTAAGCCTTTTTATTATTATGTAATTGTAGCTAAATAATAAAAACAAGGGTTACACATCTAATATATTACATTTTGTCCATGTAAACTTAATTGCGTCTCGATTTATGTTCTAAGAGAAATTTATACACATCTACTGCCTCTGACTAACGTCCAACCGTCAGTCAATATGTCGAAGAATGCCATAAAATTACTGAAATACCGGCTTTAGCCCTTATAATTTTGTAATCAAACACTATACTACCTGTAATGGCATAAATTTATAGTTTACCCCTCTAAAATTTGATAAAAATGTCTGAATGAGGAATTTTCTAATTTTGATAGATATTTATTGCTTTGTTGTCTAATTAATGTGTAATATATTTGTCTAATTAGTGTGTTAATGTAGTTGTTTACTTATGATGGTTATGTTAGAACGTTTAAAAATTTTGGAACAAAAATTGTGACACTTTAGAGGAGGTCTTAGACTTAATTATGATTTAGGTATGTACTTGTGTTTTAATAATAAAATTGTTGATAATTTTTTTTCTTTAAATTTCGAATCATATTGATGCAATTTTGTGTTACGTAAGGAGCTGCAAGTATTCTAAGCATGTAGGAGGGAAGAGCATCACCGTAGGTCTCCTAATGTTCGACGGTTGTCTAGTCACTTTTGGCACATTTTGTTTTCATAATAATAATGATTCCTAAAATTGGAGCTTGAAAATGTTTTTTTTTTTTTTTTTGAGTCTCGATATAGATGCCATAAATATTTTTCATTGGTGCCTCGAGGTAGCACCACTACCGGTAGCGAAACCTACTACTATGACTATCTGATGAACTGTAAAAGATGCATTATTTTGATCAATTATGTAATTTTTACGAAATAGGGGATAAAGTGTAATTTTATGTTATTATAAGGATAATGTGTAGTTTTTGCACTCTATACAAGAGTAAAGTGAAACTAACTCTAAATTATACGAGGGTAATCTAATAATTTTGTGTCATTCTCCAATGTTTTGATTAACATTTTGCTTTGCAGTTAGTCAGAGGGATAAATGTATATAAATTATTCTTATGGATCAAATCAAAACACGATCAATGATTTTATAGGAAAAAATGTAATTAACCCTAAATACAATCAATATAGACGTTAATTAAAACAATTTTCATTTGATCAAAAGTTAAAGTAACTTGCTCTGTTGGCTGAAAAAATGGCTATTAAGACAGTAGAAATCTTCTTTAGTTTTGTACTTCAAAGGTTGGGAAAAAATCTAAAAATTTTTAATTTTAGGAAAAATGAAGATACTTTTGTGGAATATGCATATGCAATTTTTTATTATTATTTTGGGTTGGGGGTGTGTGACGGCAAACATAGGCGTATCCTATAAATAAATAAGGAGTTGAGTTAAGTTTGGTTTTTGGTTTCATCTTTGTTATGGATAATTTTGGAAATGCACTTTACATTGGCCTTTTGATAAATTAATTATTTCATTTATTCATTCTATGATTTGTCCGCTCGTTGTAATCGCTATTCCATTTTGTCTACCTACATTTCTAATGCCTTCGCTTGCTTGTTCGTGTACCCACCTTTAACAGCAGACAGATTGCGGCAATTACTTGTTTTACAAAGTAATTGGCCTTTCAAATTCCCCCATTACCTTTTCTTTTCTCCAACTTTACTGCAATTAATTGTCTCAGAAACTAATTGGCTTTCCAAGTTTCGGTAACCTTTCCTTTTCTCTTACTGTTAGAAAAAACTATTGAATTCTAAAATAAAATGAGCATCTAATGAAATAACTACTCAACCTTCACCACATTTCCAAATAAATTCTGGTAAGTTTTTCACCAAGATTGGTCATCAGACCTTAATTTCATCTTGTATCTCACTTTCCTAGTTATATTTTAACTATGCAGGGAAAAATATTCACGCCACATGAGGGACTTGTATATGCTAGATGACTGGTTCAAAATTATCCAGATTAGTATGCCCCTTAATTCCACACAACTTCGAGTTTTCTTCTGCAAAATTTGTGTATGAGTAGTGTACATCTAATTATATGATAATTGTTCTTTAAATTTTGTTAGCATCAATTGAAGGATTTATATGTTTGATATTTGTTACTGTACCAAGTACTTTTCGACCTTAATTACCATTCTTGGTTGATTTTGTAATTTATGATTTTTCTCTTCATTCATATCATTGTGCAAGGCCTGTACGTACGCACTAAACTAGCCGTTATTATAGCCAATAGGCCCGATATTAAAAATTAGTTAACCAAAATTTATTAGTTATTAAAAATCAATGGATTATTCAGCAAATAAATCAAGTTCTATATGTAGTACTACGTTGTTTGTCTTATTTCCTGTTACTATATTGTTCTATCTTTCCCAAACTTAGTTCTTAAGCTGATTGGTTTTTCTTTTTTAATTTTTTTAATATATAAAATGCCAAACTTAGCTTTGCATGCTAAAATAGGAGTCCCAACTTAGTCTTTAAAATTGGTTTATACAAGACTACCTTTCTTAAATTTTATCTTTTACTAGCTAATTAAGGTGATAGATATATTTTCAACTCAGGCTATACAACATAATTTATACAAGGTACATGCTATACCACGCATCGCGCCGGACAAAATCTAGTTTTATACTATATAATTCTATAAAGTTTTAAAAATAAGGCGCATAGAATCATCAGTTATGTGAAAATGCTCTTAATGGAAGATTTTCATAATTTGAATAATATATTAGCACGTGATGATACTAAAATATTACAATCAATTACGATATTACACGTGTTTTTAAATATGGGTCCACCAAGGATATTTTAGTAATTTTACCTCACAGACAAAATAGGCTTAAATAGGTCAAGTATTAAATTATTCAACCCACGGGTCGATCCGGTCCCAACAAATACAGGTATAAATATCGAAATGACAAGTCAAGTTCATTAATTACTTTCCTAATTACTATTCTCTATTTTTCTCTCTAAAATTTACGCTCTTGTCGAATACTGACTTAAGCGTCCGAGGTTAACCCGGAAGACAAAGCCCCTGCCCTTTTTATTTTCAAGTGATCTGGACGTAAGTGCTATTTGTGGTGTACTCACAGGAGCAATGACATCCGATAAGGAAAAAGAAATTTCCTTTGTACTTAAAACCATTATATTCATTATAAACCATTAAAATATATGTTACGAACATGCTCTTCCTTGAAAAAAGAAGGATAATTTATTTTCTTCTTAATTTTTTTTTTTTTACTCTACCCTCACTTTTGCAAGTATACGAGGTAGGTAGTAGTATATGGCAAGTGGGTATCACCCTAGAAGGATTATTAAGCAAGCAAATACCAAGATTCAAAGGGAATATTGTTTCCGTAAAGTAAAGATCCAGAAAGATGCTCACGAAAGACCAGCTAGCAGCCTAGCCCCTTTCTTGCAAAGACTTCACCTTTTCTTTGGACGATTTTGTACTTGGTACTTACCCTTGCTTAAATTTTGTATCAATATTTGGTGTCGTAAGTGGAAAAACTAAACTAAAAGTTATTACTGAGACATGGCACCTAACACGCGTAACACTCACAGGAGCAACGCCGACAAGGAAAAAGAAATTTCAACTTAACATCACTCCAGCCGATCATATAGAGAGATAGATCAGGAGGGAGGACACAAGGGATTTCAATCCCTAAATTGTGGATAAGGATGAAAAAATTAACAAGTTGAGACAACAGAATGCTTTGCTGAAGGAGATGATTATAAGGCAACAGATGGAGCATCATGTATCCCAGGATGAAGAGCCCTCGCACATTCAGGTGACAATTCCTGGATTATCCACCTCCAGCCTCATGCTAGCGAGGGGGAGGGCGGCACCCAAAAGGAGAGAAAGCGAAATGACCTTAGTCGGGTCTGCCCGACGAGAACATGCATATCGGTTCACCTGACAAAAATTACGAAAAGAAGCGATCATCAAGGTCGAGTGATATTTGGAGAATGAGTCCAAGTGAAGTTTTCTTTGTTGCTCATGGGAGAAAAAGACACCAGGAGAGGGATCGCACTATGGTGCCAGTCCTAGAAAGAAAGGGGACCTAAGGAAGAGGTTGGAGGAGCTACAAGTCAGAGTGGACAGAATGGATGAAAGAGAAGGAATGAGTACCAGACACAAGCATTCGCTTCCCTTCACTGATGATATCATGCTGGAGCCTCTTCTTAGAAGGTGGTAGACTTCCCACTTTGATTCTTATGATAGCAGTACTTAGGGATGTTAAAAAATCAGTCAAGTCAAACTGTCGTGTCGTGTCGAGTCGAGTCAAGTCGCACAAAAATTTTGACTTGACTTGACTTGTTCGACTTTTGACTCGACTTTGACTTGAAGTCAAATTAATTAAGCGAATTCTCGACTCGATTTTGACTTCAACTTTCAAGTCAAACTACCGGTCAAATACAGGTCTATAAATTGACCGATTTGATTGGTTTACCGGTCAAATAAGTCGAATACTATATATATATATATAAGGATCTACGATTATAATAATATATTAATGTATTTGTGTACATAATATTTTAGCCATAATATTCTAAATTCTTAATAATTAAATATGTTAATAACTGATAATATTCTTAATACTTAAATATCTTTTCTTTGTATAATTATTGGATTTATGTACAATTTATATACTTAAACATTAATATAAGTGTACAATTTATTAATGTAACACTTTTGTTTCAATAACTAATTAAACGAATTACTATTTTTTTTAATACGTATAGATACTACAATTAAGTAATAATATATACTTAACTATTATATAAAATATCTATGCATACATGTTCTTATATTCATATATTAAGATTTATATAACTTATAATTATAATAAAAATATATTTTACATAACGTCTAATTTATATACTTATACAGTTATACTGCATAATTTATTAGTATAACATTTTTACTATCAACAAGTCTATTAAATGCATTCTTACTAACTTACTATTAGTATAAAATAGAGTTAGATAATTATATATATTCCTATATACTTATAGGATATAATTTAATAGGGGTTGATGATTTAATAAGATTTTTCTATTTGAATTGATTTTGGTAAGTGGTTCGAATTTGTGACTTTATAAATTAATTTTAATAGCTATATATAATATATACACTAATATACATTCATATATTAAGATTTGTAATTTATGCATGTGTGTGTGTGTGTATATATATATTGTATTTCTATTATGTGATATTTTGAATTTGAGGAATGATATGAAATTTTTGGGATAATGTATTAAATTTTGAAATTAAAATATGGAATGGAAGAAAATTAAATATTCGACTTATTTGACTTATTCGACTTACCGGTCAAACAAATTAAATTTAAACAACTCGACTTTAATCGATTTTGGGTTTATATGACTTGACTTGACTTTAAGATTTTCAAGTTGAAAGTCAAACAAGTCAAGTCAAATAAGTCAAAAAGTCAAACACCGATCAAATGAATACCCCTGAGTACTTATCCATGAGAATACCTAAATGCCTACTGCTTCAAAATATGCCTCCACGGAACATCTGATGCTATCCTCTGTTGAGGGTTTCCTAGAACCCCCAAGGGTGCTGCTTCAGACTAATTAAGAGGATATAAGAAATGAGACATCAAGAAATTTGATCAGCTAGTAGACTTATTTCTGAATAAATTTGGGAATCACAAGAAGACCCCAAAGACAAGAATATACCTGCTTAAACTTAAGTAAAAACCTAATGAATCACTTATGGATTAAGTAGATAGGTTCAAAAAAGAGATTAATTGGAATATAAGAAGTCATGGGAGATATGCAGATCATGGCCTTCTGATTGGGGTGAAGCCCTAAAAATTTTCTTTTGACCTCAACTTCAAACCTCCAACAAGTCTCAATAACCTCTTTCCGCAGAGTTGAGAAGTTTGCCCAAGCAAATGAAGGTGAAAAGAAAAAGAGAGAAACTGAACCATGTCTTTTGCGTAAGGTGCATAGCAAAAAGAGGAAGGCTAAGGCATCATAGTGCAACAGGGCCTTCAAAAAAAAGTAATGTGAGGGACTGGCTATCCGTAGCTGTGCCCCATGAGAGGAGTCCTGACCCTCCTAAGGCCTACGCCCTACTTAATACCATACATTCACGAATTCTGGCAGTGATTGAGAAAGAGTCATGTGTAAAGTGGACAAGAGCAATAAGGAGCAACCCGGAGTGTCGCAACAAAAACAAGTGCTCATACTTTCACAAAAGCCATAGTTATGATACTAATGATTGAATTTAATTAAAAAATATAATTGACAACTTGATCCGAAGAGGATATTTGAGGTAGTTCATCTAAGGAATGGATAGAGGAAGGACATCCTAGGGAAAGGCCAGAAATCTAGACAGAAGAGATCGTGATCCACCTCGGGGAGACGAAGTAACTGGGATGGTGAATCAAGGAAGAGTAATTATATACACCATCTCTGGTCGAGTAGCAAGTGGTGACTCTGCATCATAGTCTCTAGCAAGGCTTATGCTCAATAGGAGAATTTAGTCCAGTCATACTTGAAGCGGCCTAAATTGTGTCAAGATATCATCTTTATATTGGAAGAGGCATAAGAAGTAGTTGATCCTCACACTAATCCTTTGGTGGTAACTTTACCTATGGAAAATTATGACGTGATGAAGTACTAAGGAAGTGATGAATTACTAAGGAAGGAGTACTTCCATGTGATGAAATACTAAAGAAGTAGTACTTCCACGTGATGAAGTACCAAGGAAGTAGTACTCTGATAAAGACCAAAACTTGGGAAAAATAATTTTGTTACAACAAAGTGCTATGGACTTACTTGGCCGAGGTAATTAGAGTGAAGACTAGGTATTGTAATCCTATGGATAAGCTTGGAGTACTCCTCAGTTAGGGAAATTTTTCAAACAACAATTCAAGCAACAGCTCAAGTGTACTTTGGTGTAAATAACTTATTTATTTTTCTGTTTCAGTGGATAAATATTGTAGTACAAGAGGAGTCTTTTGGTGAAATTAAAAAAATATTTTCTTCCGAGATAATAATTTTTGAAGCATTAAAATTGATTCTAATCAATACTACGGGTTTGGCCGGTGCAAATAAGGCATAAGATACTTGGCACTCTCAACTCAAAAAATTTGACTTGAGACTGGACGCAAGTGATGATGCCAAAATACTACATCTAATTACGATATTACACGTGTCTTTGGGTCTAGATCACCAAGGATATTTTAGTAATTTTACCTCGCAAACCAAATAAGCTTAAATGAGTCAAGTATTAAATATTCAACCTACGGATATATCTAACCCAACAACTACAGGTATAAATATCAAAATGGCAGGTCAAATTTATTAATTACTTTTCTAACCACTCAATCTCTAATTTTCTCTCTAAAATTATACTTTTGTCAAAGTATTGACTTGATTATAGGAACCTATCCCAGAGGATAAATGTAGTACCCGACTTTTCTAATCATTTCACACATTTTCGTATTTTATTGTATACTTGCTTAAATACTCATTAATATTCTGTTCAAATATTAAATAATCATTTTATTTAAAAAAAAAACATTTTCTAAAATTTTTGGACAAAAGTATAATTTTACAAAACTTGAGGGACTAAAGTGCAAATCCTGAAAATTTATTAAAACTTCATCATGAAGTCTTCTACTTCATTGTTACTTTCATTCTTCAAGTGACTTCCAGAGATACTTTCCAAAACCCATTAGCAAAATTTTCAAATCCAACCATTAATTCAAAATTTTTTCCTCCAAATCAAATTGGTGATCCAGGAATCCTCGTAGACCTTCAATCCAACTTCAAAAGTAAGTTTTACTTCCAGATCTGTATGATTTTTATGTTAAATTCCAAATTCCTCAAGAAATTAATTTGTTTAATTTTTTTGTTTATGAATTGATTTAATTACCAAATATATTTATAAGCTATTGGGACTGGATTTATGATTTGAAATGACTTTTTAACTATTGTTTTTCTGAGATTTGAATTAGGGTTTTGAAAGACCAATTCTTAACCTAGTGAGATATTTGAAATTATAAATCCTAATTCTTAGATTTTTATCTTATTTTCACAAATTTAAGTCAATCATTACTCTTTTATGTTCAATTAATGACTAATTTGAGATTTTGGGTGATGCCCAAAAGTAAATCCCTATCTCAATTTTTATCCTAATAGTATAACACTCTCCCGGTTTAGGTGATTTGGAATTAGAGTTTTAGATCGTCGAAATTAGGATACGTCTACAAAATCGATTTTCGAGGTAAGTAACGTTTACGCCTTTTTATCGATATCCGGTATATGATTAATTGGGTTTAAATATTATTTACTAAGCACGATGTGCTTAATCCGTTATTATTTTCTCCTATGTTTGCAGTTGAGGACCAACAGGAGACGTTAGCAGGTCCTGAGTCGAGTGCACATCTAGAGGATTATAGTACAGACCTCAATTATTGGAGATAGAGTTTTTCTATTTACCCTCCTAGTGAGTTTTTCTATTTACCCTCCTAAAGTGTGGGGTTGGTTTTTAATGCTTGGGCCTGAGTGCCTATGGACTTGTTAGAGTTGTCTTGTGATTGAATTTCTAACTGTCATGAGATTGTGGGTTGTTGTTTGTATATGACTGTGATTTGGTTATTGTGGATTGTTATGGATATGGCTGTTGAATATACTTTGTGGTCTTGTATTGGTGGATTTTGAGGTCTAATGACAGGTATTATGTTTGTATATTGCTCTTGTACTGTGCCTTGCATACTTGGGGTGATCCTGAGGTGCGGAGTGTCATTGTCCCATTTTGGGGGCGTGACAATAAAGTCCTACCTTTTTTATTTTTAAGTGATCCGGATGTATGTACTATACACGATACTTGACCCTTGCTTTGGACTATTTTGTACTTGGTATTTACCCTTGCTTACATTTTGTATCAACAACATAAATTAATTGACTTTGGTGTGACTAAAAAGATGGATAATGAATGAAGGATAAATCAAGAGAGAGAGAGGGGGACAAGAGAGAGGATAATTCATCTTGTAGGTATTTGAAATGTAATCAAGTACAGTTTTCACTTGATTTTTTTTTTTAAAAAAAAAAAAGAGAAGGAAAAAAAATAGAATTAGAATATTTACTAGCTATTTTTTGGTATTAGGAACATGGACGAATTGATGAAGATTAGATTCTTTGTTTGTATGAATAGTAATAGTAGTATCATAGATACTAATTAATGGAAAATTCCATGGTCCCTTTTAGGAAACCATTCCCTTGTACTTTAAATTCTCGTATAGTACAACAGTATGTGCTTTAAAAGTTTATACTGTACAAGCTTTTAAAGCCAAGGAAATGGTTCCGTAAATGGGATTGTAGAATTTCCCTTAATTATAACTCTATTGAAAGAGTTTTTTTCTTTTCTATTTTAATGATTGAGTGTCTAAAAATAAGGGGTGAGGTCTTACTTAAAATTTAAGAATGGGAGATAAGTATTTGTAGAGTCTGTAATTTGGTGAAAAGTTACAGACTGTAATCTTCCTATTTTCATTCATCTATGTTTGTATACATGGGTCAGCCCAAATTGATGATAGGAGTATTATAAAATTATTCAACCAGATAAGGTGACACCTAATGCGTTGTATTACTAAATATTAGTAATATAAGGTGTTACAGAATAAGAGATGTTTGATTTTTCATCAGTTGTTATTTGCTAAAGAGTTTTAATTAGTTAAGCAACTAACAAGAGAAGATTTGTTAGCTTACCTATGGCTACTCGCTCGACTTATTACAACTAATGATTGATGCACAAATGTGAAATTAACTAAACATAAATAAATTATTTATAAAAGTAAATATAAAATAGACTTTGAAATAAAAAAATATGAAGATGAACTGTTATTTGGTATTTAGTCATAAGTAGTTACTAACATAATTTAAATTGTATTAGGAATAAAAAAATTTAAAAGAAAAAGATTTCCACTAACAACATGGAAGAGATAATCACTAAGGACATAAGAGAAAAAATATTAAAATTGATACTTCCGAAGATTTAATAGACTCATTGTAGTTTATATAAAGTTAGATTACATGGATATAAAATGAAAAGATTTTCACTTCTATGGGTTTCGGGCTAAGTTTGTCATTGAGAAGTAATACCAATAAATCAAATCTTATTCCTACTAAGTGAGATCAGTGGTATCCTTCTGTACTATTGCACTCTATCAAGAACCATATCCTCATAAATTCTTAAATGAACTATATTTTTCTTGCAAGTTACTCATTATATCTGTTTTTAAATCTTCTTATACTTCTTTTACGTTGACTAGTCTCGCTAAAGTCAACTCATTTGACAAGTGTTTTTACTGGTCCTCTTAGCATATAACCTGATACATTAAGTGTGTTTCTCTCATCTTTCTCATCAGTAGGTACTACTCTAATTTTATCTTGAATATTCTCATTGCGTATCATGTCTATCCTAATATATCCACACATTCATCTTAACATTCACATTTTTATTGCTTTCATCTTTTACTCATCTACGTAATTTATTACCTTAACATTTACATAGGCTAATAAAACATGATTGATTTAATGACCGTTCTATAAAGTTTATCCACAAGTCTTAAAAGACATTTGCTACTGTTGTTGAGAAATAATAAATGGTCAAAATATATTATTTGTGACTTGTTTATGGTTAGGGGGAAACAAGCAAAATGCAATCAAAAAATTATAGTTCACAAGTTTAGAATTTGTTTGATTGGATGCAAAATGATTTTCTTAAGAAAAATATTTTTCGTAAAAAAGTTTATTTTTTATATAATTTTTTTTAATGTTTGAATGACAAAATAAAAATATTTTAAAATATAATATTGAATATTTTTCATCTTTGATGTTATCGATATGATAAAAAATGATTTATAACAATCATAATACATACTTCACAAGTAATTGTGATATCTGTCGACACCGAATTTTGACATATTTTTGTCATGAAGTGCTAAATAGGGGCAAGTATTTTGAAAATTTTGGGTTTTTCTAGATAATGTGCCAATTTCACAAAAATACACTTTTTCCGAGTAAAATAACCATTTTAATTAACTTTTGTGGGGACAGAGGCAAAATGGTCTTTTTATACTTCAATATCATTTTCTAATTTTTAATGTTGTCAAGTTTGATTCTAAAATTTTAGAACACCTCGGTAAATTTTGTTAGTCTTTGGAAATCATTTTGAGGTTAAGAATTTTTGGAGCCTGATCGCGTGTTTTCCAATGGTTGCCTTTCAGGTGTCGTTTTGAATCAAAATCAATTTTTTGTGATGTTTGTGCATTTATGTTAATTAGTAGAATATTTTTATAAACATCTATTTTTATCATTTTGTGAGAAATCCGAATAAATTATACTGTCAGGTACAAGTCAAACTCGAAATGTGTGGTTTTGTCAAATCTTTTTAATCGAAAGGTGTGCAAAAAGCAAATATCAAAGGTGTTGTTGTTACAAATTCTATTAGTTGTGGATGTCTACACATTTATTTTAATTTTGATAAGATATAGGAGAAGTCTATCTATATCTAAGTATCTGATGAACCGTAGATACAAGTTACATTATTTACATTACGTAACTTATGGGTCATTGTACTCTTATAAATGATGCACTATATGAGAAATAAAAGTACAGATTGTCAGATCTTCCATTTTTATTTTCTCACTTTCTCTCTCAGTTTCATATATTTTTATACATTTTGTTTAACTTTTATAACACGTTATCAGTACAAGACTCTAATCAATTGACGTATAACTGGTAGAATATCAGGTAGAACTTAAATCATCGCAACCAAAGTATGATTTGATATCAGGTATTTTCTATTATTATGTTTAATTTTTATATACCTTTGATTTAATTGTACTACCTTAGTATAATTGTTTATTATTATTTAAATTAGTTTGGATTATATCTTACCAAATTCAAATTTATAGATTTTGACGTAACGGGCAAGATTTGAATGTTGAAATACATTTAGACTCTATGGATTTTGAAGACACTGTCAATAAAGAAAATATTTTATGGGTCTTGAAGACACCATCAAGAAGGATAAATATTGCATCCAATCAGGACATGGCAAAGTCAATGATTTTCCTTCGTCAATATATCTATAAAGGATTAAAAATGAGTATTTACAATAAAAGATCATGAAGATTTACGAAAAAAAATAATATCTTATTTAAAAGATCCAGCAGATCTTTAGAAAATTAAAAATATGTTCGAGAAAATATTCTCTAATTTTCTTGTCGAAGATATGTTCCAACAGCAGCAATATCTTTTAGGAAACTATTTGAAATAATTCATGTCATAATGTGGCTGAGTTAAATAATGAATTGTCCACGATAAATTATGAAAGTTATATTACTGAATTTATTTCATTTCCTGAAGTGAATGCCATCATGTCTGGATTTATTCCATTCCCTGAAGTGAATGCGGTTATGTATAATAATTCATAAAAATAATTATGGTTATGATTGTAGACGTGACAGTGGTAGTAAACCAAGCCGTAATAATTACTCATACCACCAGAAGTGGATTAATTCTAAAGAAGAAAAGTGAAAAAATAGTAACTAAAATAACCTCACCAGAAAATACTAAAAAAAATGAATATTATTATTGTGGTATGAAAAATGCATTGCTCATGTACTTGTCGTACGCCAAAATACGGACAAAGTGACTTTACGTACCTGTCGTACGCTAAAGTTATATAAATAAATTTTATTTATAATTATTTTAGTCATGGTTATAGTATTGATAATTTTTTCCCTGAAGGAAGTATTGACTGGTTAGTTCGTGATAAAAATAATTAAGAAAAAATATTGTGATATTTTATTATAGTTTTAAAATTCTGTATATCTTATTCTTTTGCGTGAATTTATTATACCATATTATTCTGTTATTATATTTTTTCTTATTTAATAAGAAATATATGAATATACATATATATATATATATATATATAAATGTATCCGAGATATGAGAATTATGTCTCCCTGACAGTGTAACCACATATATGATTTTTTTTTTAAATATATATATATATCTTTCACATCGGGTAATGTTAAATCCGATTGATGGTTCTAGAAGAACCACCATATTATTACCTATAGAGTTTCAAAAAAAAAAATGTTAAATTTCAAGGATATCTGCCGAAATAGATATCATATTGAAGTGGTAAATGAGAAAAGTATTGAATATTTTTATATCACAAAATAGTATCAGCAAATTACTTTTCTTTTGATTTGAACTATACAATTGAAATATATGCTACAGTAAACCAAAAGTTTATTGATTCAAAGAATTTTATTGTTTGGCAAGACCAGTCATACTATTTCGGGCCAACTATGATACGTAAAATCACAAAAAATTCACATAGACATTTATTGAAGAATCTGAAAATTCTTCAATTCAGTAAATTCTCTTGTGTTGATTGTTCTCAACAAAAATTAATTTAAATAATCACCAGTCAAAATAAGGAATTGAAATTCTTACATTTCTGAAACAAATTCAAGGTGATATATATTTATGGGCCCAATCACCTGTGTTATGGACCAACTAGATCTTTTATGATTTCAAAATAAATATATGCATATATTAGATGGTCACATGTGTGCTTATTATCAAATTGTAACCTGGAGTTTGCAAGATTGCTAACTCAATTAATTTGATTAAAAGCATGATTTTTAAATTATGTAATCAAGAAAAATTATCTGGATAATGCTGGTGAATTTATATCCCATACATCTTATAATATATATATATATATATATGTCAATTTATATAAATATTGAACATCCTGAAGTATATGTTCATAGTCAAAATAGTCTAGCAGAATGATTTATTAAATGCCTCCAATTAATAGATAGATCATTTTTTTATGAGAACAAAATTACTTACTTCTACGTGGGGACATGCTATTTTGCATGTAGCAGCACTTGTACGTATCAGGCCAACAAATTATTTGAAATTCTCTCCATTACAATTGACTTTTGGTCATGGGCATAATATATCCCATCTAAGAATTTTTGGTTGTGCGATATATGTTCCAATTGCTCCACCACAATGCATAAAGATGGGTCCTCAACTGATATCTTCTGATAGAAGGTTGGGAATATATGTTGGATATGAATCCCCTTCAATAATTAAATATCTTGAATCATTAACAGAAGATTTATTTACGTAACGTTTTGCTGATTGTCATTTTGATGATAATATTTTCCCAATATTAGGGAAAGAACATAAATAGCTGGATAGGAAAATTGAATGGATGAATTATCGTTATCACACTTTGATCCTCGTACAAAACAATGTGAATTGGAAGTTCAAAAGATAATTCATTTGCAAAATGTTATGAATCAACTGTCAGATTCATTTATTGACCTAATATGAGTTATGAAATCTCATATACCAGCTTAAATGCTCCAATTTGAATTAGGGTCCTAGTAGGACAGCTTGTTAATACAAATGATAGTTAGCCATGCATAAGGCGTGGTTGACCAATCAGTTCCAAAAAATAAAAAATAAAATAAAAATGCTTATAAAAGAAATGAGCAAATATTCAAAATGGTCATACAATGGAGATGGGTGCTCTTAAAGAAACCTTATTAAGTTACTATATGACATAACAAATTATAGAACCCCAGAAGTGGATCAGGTACCTGAATAAAATTAAAATGAAGAGATCTCGATAAGTTATATCTATACTGGAAAAATATGAAACCGAATGAATATGATTGTTGACAATATTATTATTTATAAATATCAGCTGATGTTTTGAATGAAAAACGAGGATTTTGAATTTAAAGTTATCGAAAAATATTGACATAGAAATGATTGGCCAAAATAGAAGGATGCAATTCAAGATGAATTAAATTCACTTTCAAAAAGTGAAATTTTTGGACCTGTAGTCCAAACACTTAAAGGTGTAAAGTCGGTGAGGTACAAATGGGTATTTGTGCGAAAACGAAATGAGAAAAATAAAATTGTGCAATACAAAGCACGCTTTGTCACACAAGAATTTTCACAAAGACCCGACATTCATTATGAAGAAACATATTCTCCCGTGGTGGATGTAATCACCTTTAAATATTTTATTAGTTTGGCAGTTCATGAAAAACTTGAAATGCGTCTAATGGATGTTGTGACAGCCTATTTATATGGCTCACTTGGTATAGAAATCTATATAAAAATCCCTGAAGAATTTAATATGCCTGACGCATATAAAGTTTCTCAAAAAAATTGTTCAATAAAAATACGTAAATCCTTATATGGATTAAAGCAATTTGGGCGTATGTGGTATAATCGACTCAGTGAGTATCTCTTGAAAGAGGGTTATAAAAATAATCCAATTTGCCCATGTATTTTTATAAAAAGAATTGGATCAAAATTTGTAATAATTACAGTATATGTTGATGATACAAATATTATTGGAACTCCTGAAGAGCTTCAAAATGCAATGAATTGTTTAAAGAAAGAATTTGAGACGAAAAAGTTAGGTAAAATAAAATTTTGTATAGGTCTACAATTTGAGCACTTAACGCATGAAATTTTTATCCATTAATCAATTTATAAATAAAAAGTATTAAAGCGATTCTATATGGATAAAATATATCCATTAAATACCCAATGGAGGTTGTAAGATCGTTTGATGTGAAAAAGAATCCTTTCCGTCCTCAGGAGAATGATGAAGAATTTATTGGTCTCGAAATACCATAACTAAGTGCTATAGGAGCTTTAATGTATCTTGCTAATAATACACGACCTGATATAATATTTGTTGTAAGTTTGTTAGCAATATTCAATTCTTCTCCAACACAAAGACACTGGAATAGTGTTAAACATATATTTAGATACCTCCGACAGACTACTGATATGGGTTTAATTATTGAGGTGAATCTAAATTACAATTAATTGGCTATGCAGATGCCAGATATTTATCTGACCCACATAAAGTTCGATTTTAAACGGGTTATTTATTCACGTGTGGAGCTATAACTGTATCATGGCGTTCAACAAAAGAAACTTTAGCCACTATTTCTTCAAATCATGCAGAATTATTTGCTATACATGAGGTAAATAGAAAAAGTATTTGGCTATAAATATTAACCCAACATATCCAGAAGATATGTGGTTTAAACATTAGAAGAGAAGCTACCAACAATATTATATGAAGATAATGAAGCATGCATAACCCAATTAAAGGGAGGTTATATCAAAGGAGATAGAACGAAACATATTTCACCAAAGGTTTTCTACACTCATGATCTTCAGAAAAATAGTGATATTGATATCCAACAGATTCAATCATGTGATAATCCAGTTGATTTATTCACAAAGGTGGTACCAACATCAACATTCGAGAAGATTGTTTATAATATCGGAATACGCCGTCTCAAGGATATTATGTGACGTTTCATGAGAGGGAGTAGTAGTACATGCTGTACTCTTTTTTCCTTGACTGTGGTTTTGTCCTAATGAGTTTTCCAGGCAAGGGTTTTAATGAGGCAGCATGCAAAAGTGTACTGCAAATTTTGTGTACTCTTTTTCCTTCACTAGGTTTTTGTCCTATTGGATTTTTTCCAGTAAGGTTTTAACGAGGCACATGATTTAGTCATTAGACATCCAAGGGGAGTGTTACAAAATTCTATTAGTTGTGGATGTCTACACATGTATTTTAGTTTTGATAAGTTATAGTAAAAGTCTAGCTATATCTAAGTATTTGATAACTGTAGATACAAATTACGTTATTTACATTACGTAACTTATGGGTTATTGTACTCTTATAAATAGATGCACTACATGAGAAATAAAAGTACAGACTGTCAAATCTTCCATTTTTATTTTCTCTCTTTCTCTCTTAGTTCCATATATTTTATATATTTTGTTTTACTTTTATAACAGTTGCTTATTTTTATTTACTTTTTTTTTTTTTATTATTATTATTATTATTATTATTATTATTATTATTATTATACTACTGCTGTTAATATATAGTACTAGTACTACCCAAGACCCCAACCCAAATAAATCCCACCAACCCGTCCAACACCTCCCACAACCTAACAACAGGCCCCAATCCCAAATCCAATGACCCGTCCATCCCCCGACCATTTTTGGTCTCTTGGCTGAACCTGAAGACCCTTCCCTTTGATGATGGGGATAGTTTGCAAGTATTTTTTGTCCAAAAAAAAGTCAATCCTAAACTAAAGGTATTCATTCTAACCCGTTGATTCAAAAAACTCGTTAAACCAATCCAATCCAAATCGTAAAAAAGGGTTCTCGAATCGCATTTTAAAAGCAGGTTGGGTAGGAGGTCGGGTTACTCAAGTTGAGGGTCGAGTAGAGGGTTATATTTTTGTGACCGGGTACTCGACCCGATCCATTTCAATGGTAATTTTGTAAATCTGATTAATAAGTTTTCATTAGAAGTTAATATTTACTAGGGTTATTGGCAGTCTCTCACCTTTTCTTTTTCAATTCCTTATCTTCCCTTCCTCTTCTTTCTCAATCATCTATTTCCGTCATCTTCCTCTTCCTCATATCTTCATTCCTCACACTCGCATCTATTGAGATGTGATTTAATTGTTGCTGCTATTGGCTTGTTGTTACTTGTTAGTTTGTTGCTATAGGAATGTATTTTATAACATAGATTTAATTGTAATTAATTTAATTGTGAAATTAACTTACCTAACTATCATTATTTAAATTTTTATGCTTTGTTACTAGTGAGGGTCGTACCCGGTCAATCCGGTCAATCCAACCCTTTTTTAGAGGTACTGATAGGTCGGGTACTCGTTTTGTATGGATCGGGTAGAGAGTCAAATTTTTTTTGACTCGGTCAGTAAGAGTCGGGTACTTTTTTAACTCATGAACCGGATATCTGGTCTATGAACACCCCTTCTTTAAACTCTCTACTTCCTCTAGCCATTCACCACCATTAACATTATCATCATTATCCGATCCATGAACACCACTACTTTAAACTCTCTACTTCCTCTAGCCGTCCACCACCGTTAGATCATCACTATCATCGTTGATGATATGAAAATAATATGTTCACTAAAAATATTACACGTGGTTTCGAATCTGGGGCGCTCAAGGGTTTTTTAGTAACTTTACCCTTGCAGCTCAAAGATGCTTAAATGGGTCAAGTTATAAATGTTCGACACACGGCGATCGGTTTGACCCATCGACTACATGTATAAATATTAAAACAGCGGTTAGATTTGCAGTTCACTTATTTTAATTTTCATAAGTTCAAATTTTTTTTGAAATTTAATCTTTAGTCGAAATACTGAATTGAGCGTCGGAACCTACCCTGAGAATAAAACCCCAGCCTTTTCTTTTTAGGTGATCCAAACGCGAGAACTGCTTGTAGTGTCCAATTTAAGCTTGGACTATTTTGCACGTGAATTACCGAACCTAATTTTTTGCATCAACAATCGTCGTCTATTGTCCACCATCATCACCGTCCTCACATGCCAACCTTAATCATAGATCCGTTTGGCTCATCAGGACTATTGCGGTATATTTATGTTTTTGCTCATGTGTTGTTTTAGATCTACCATACCTTTTGTGGTTGAAATGATTTTTAGTATTTTGTTGGTTGAATATTAAAAATTAAGCACATATGATGATTATCTTTCCGGATCCAGTTAAATATATCTGATTTCTCTTTAGAATATCTGACAAATATTCAAGCCTATGTGACAATGTCGTTTCAGATTTGTTAAACATTTAGGGTCTGTTTGTTTGGGTGTAAAATATTTTCTGGAAAATATTTTCTATATTTTCTAGTGTTTGGTTCAATATCTAGTTTAGAAAATATTTTGTTGGGAAAATATTTTATCGGATAGGAAGGAAAATAACTTACCTTTCACTTTTACTGAAGTCATTTTCTTTAGAAACACGTGTCCCGCATCTTACATCATTTACCGAAGGAAAAATACATTTCATCAATCTTGGAGACGCAGGGGCAAGTGAGATCGAGGGTCACCCGCGGCTATAACAATTTCCACCTCCGGTGACGACGGCAATCATCTCTGATCGAGAGAGCGTATGATATCAATCGAATCAGTCGACGCCGATAATCATCCCCGATTGCAGTTTTGACGCTGGTGAAGTTCCAAAGGTAAGAGTATTCAATTTTAGGGTTTTTTTTTTTATAAATCTTTAGCGTATTTTTTTTTGAAAATTTTTCCAATGTGTAATTGTTGGGTTTGATTAGTTTTAGATTTTTGCTACAATTCAAAATCACTGTACAACTGATTTTACTTGAGGATTCATGGTTTTGTTTTGAAAAACCTTTTACAATTTTCCCCCTGAAATTTTTTTCTCTATAATTAAGGGAAGTCGTTGATATTCTACAAATCTAAGATCTTCGTCAATGATTTTTATATGAGGTAAGTACTTAGGCTTGAATTGGTTGATTTTTGGTGTTTATTGATATTAAAATCTTCATATGTCTTGGTATTAATTTTAGAGTTGGCTGGAGAAATGAACAAAAAAAAAAATTGAGAAATAGATTTATCAGGGGTTGAAATTTGTTATTTTTTGAAGAATGGTGTTAATTTTGGAATTGGGTGGAGAAAAGAACAAAAAAATTGAGAAATAGATTTATCAAGGGTTGAGATTTGCTGCAAAAATGATGAATGCAAATTCTTACTTCTTTAAACCCCTTCTCATTATTGCTAAAATGGTTAGAAAGGCAAAGATAAATCTGACTTTGTTTAAGAGATTTTTCACTAGTTTTGTTTGTAGTGTAAGGATTTGGGATTTGAATTGATGTCTTTAATCTGGTATGCATTAGCTTTTACACTCTGATTTTGACGTATCGCAGTTTCTGGAAAATGTGGATGCTATGAATTGGCAGCCCATTTTTTATTTGTTTACTTTTCTTTTTTTTGTTTTAACTTTGGGATAAGTACTTTGGTGTTTCTTATCTAATTCTATTCCAGTCAATTTTGTTTCTGATTTTCTTTCCAATGAATTTGAATATGTTCGAGTAATTCATAAGAAAGCTAAGGAGCAACTCACTAGTCCATGATCACAATGTTGGAACCTTTATTGATCTTCTTGAGATATGAAATCTTTAAAGCCACCAACTCAGCTTTTGCTTTCTTTACGCTTCTCACTAGACTTCTGAATTTGGTAGGTAATTCTTCCAATCTGGCACAGCTCATGGAATAATGTCATCTTACTCGTGTAAGATTACTAGTACTTTTTCTTCAAAATAGTATATGATCCAATTAGATCCCAGTTTACTAAAAGAAGATCAACATGTTTTCGACAGTGATATGTCCATTTTTAGATATTAAACTTGCACCAATGAGAACCATCCAATGAATTAGTAAGTAAAGAAGACAGCAGCCAAGTAGTGAATATCTAACAGAAATACTAATGTTAATTACAGGTCACATAAACTAGTGGAAGAAGTTACAACTTTTACTTACGGAATTGCAATAATGTTGTTTTTAGCATTAGAAGGAAGGCGAGGAACTCCAGCTTTGTCCTTATCCTTTTCTGATCTAATATCAATCAAAATGTAATTCTGACATGACTTCAGATCCAGTGTCTGAGCAGGAGTGAGATCACCTGCATAACAATTGTCCCGATTCAACATTTTAAATTCATATTTGAGTGCCAATAAACCAAAAACTTGTGTGAATCATGTCATAAACATTTAGGTAGCAAACTCAAAAGGGATGAGGGGAGTACCAGATGTGCTTATTGTTTCTTGAATTTTCAAAAGTCATGGAGGACAAAAGATTATTTTATCCAAGGCCAATGAAGTTAATGAAATTCAAGTTAATGTGTCTGATTCCATGCACGCACATATAGAATGTCTCCTATAGAATGTAATTGCTGTTGTTGTTTAGCCTCAATCTACTTCTCCTTGTGTTTTCTAAGTATACAGTAAATTTGTAATCATCAGCATGTTGTTCAATGTTGTCAAATTTCCTCTGACTTTTTCTCTTAATAAATCTGTGGCCATGAAATGCCAACATGATGCAGGAACTCATACCAATGTACTAGCAGAAACTGGTCCAGTACCTGCATGTTGTTACATATTACTTTGCTAGTCAATTACTTTGCTAATTCTCCCTTGAGTAATCCCATCTTAATTCATATTTATTACCTTAAACTTTAATGCATCCATTAGTCTTTGTTTTTTCTCACTAATTGCTAGCATACATTGCTTCTTTTCTCACACATTTTGGCATACCAAATTTTTTATTAGCTGATTGTGTTAAATAAAATCTCTTATACACATCTAGATGTGACGAAACGCCATGATAATTGGTGCTGCCACTTCACTTTAGCAGGCTATGTAGTTCTTGAAGCCTATAGAACTCCAATTGTGATACCTAGGCCACCTCATATTAATAGGGATCAAGCTAGAGAAAATTACATGGATAGTATATTGTACGGAAGTAGTTCATATTGTATAGATCAGATTAGGATAGACCAAGATACTTTTTTTCGGTTACTAAATACTCTCACAATTAGAGGTTTATTGCATCCAACCATCCACATGTCCTTAAGAGAGCAATTATTGATGTTTTTACAAATAGTGGGTTATAATTTAAGGTTTCAGACTGTAGGAGGATACCTATATAGATCAACCGAAACCATTAGCCGATATTTTTCTATCGTGCTCGATGCTATATTGAAACTGTATCCAGAACTGGTCCATTTGCCAAATTAGTCAACTCCCCCAGAGATTCTTGGTAACCAAAGATATTATCCTTGGTTTACCTGTAAGTTCTAACATTTATTAGACTAATTACAAATATATTAGAAACTATTATTTTATCTAACTTATAACATTGAAATACGACTGCATAGGAGCTATAGATGGCACACACATTCTTGCAGCTGTTCCCCTTGAAATTCAAGGAAAATTTCGTGGTCGAAAGGGAATACCCACACAAAATGTGCTTGCTGCTATTTCATTCGACCTAAAATTTTCATATGTACTTGCTGGATGGGAAGGATCAGCTCATGATTCTCGTGTATTAGAATATGCTCTTTCAAGACCTGGGGGTCTACAAGTACCCAAAGGTACTAGTATTAATTTTTGCGAGTAATAAATATTATGGGAAAACAAATAGATAATAAAAAAATGGCTTTTGTGTTTAACTTGTAGACAAGTACTATCTTGTAGATGCTGGTTACGGCATTCGCAATGGATTCATCCCTCCATATATTGGAGTTCGATATCATTTGAAAGAATATGATGGTAATCCACCTCAAAATGAAAAAAGAGCTTTTCAATCTTCGTCATTCCTCTTTGCGGACCACCATTGAACGGGGTTTTGGTATTTTGAAGAAACGTTTTTGTGTGATAGATAATGATCCATTTTGGGATTTCAAAACCCAAGTGGATGTGGTGTTAGCATGCTGCATCTTACATAACCACATCATGGGTATAACTCCAAATGATAGATTCATACAAGAGGTAATTCAAGACCAGCAATCCCAAACTACAATTGTCCTTCATGAACAAGAATCTCAAACACAGCAAGGCCTAACACAAAGTGATAGGAAAGCAGAAAATAGAGAATGGGCAAGGAAAAGGGACGCAATTGCACATGCTATGTATGTAGATTACTTACGGAGACGACAAAATAGATGATTTAGCTGCTTATTGTTGTTTGATTTTCTTCTTTTTTGTTTTTTCTTTTTTTTGGAAATTTCAGCTTATTGAATATTTAGAAAAGTAATATGTTCATTACAAGTACTTTTTGTGTAAGGATTTGACAAGTCATTTGGTTAGGATGCCTTTATTATAATCGAATCTCATTTTAAGTTCTTGTATGATTCTCGTTTTATTTTATCCAGTCTTTATTTATGATGTTAGCTATTGTAATTAACTAATTTCACATGAAGATGGGAAGGAAAGAAGAGAAACAGTTTAGGTGGTCAAAGCCTATGGAGCATATGATGCTTCAGATTTTGGCAGAAGAGGTGAAACTTGGAAATAGGCCTAACAACAATTTTAGACAAAGTTCATTTACGCGTGTGGTAGATGCCATCAAAGAAAATTTTGGAGCTACTTGTTTACCAGATCATGTGGAAAATCATTTGAGAACTGTGAGAGCTTCTTGGTCTACCATAGTGGCAATTCGTGGAAGAAGTAGGTTTTCTTGGATTGAAGATTTGAAAGATGATCATTGCAAGTCCAAGTGTGTACCATGATTATATTCAGGTAATTACTTTTTCTGTACTATCTTATCTTTCTTTACAAATTCTTGCTTCTTTAAGCCCCTTCATCATTGTTGCTAAAATGGTCAAAAAGACATATCAATCTGACTTTGTTTTTCTTTTCTTTTTCTTTTTCCACTGGTTTTGTTTGTAGTGTATGGTATTTGGAAAGTAATTTTCTTTTTTGTGCAACAATAATGAAAGTAATTTTCTTCTTGATTTCTGAGAAAGGGGCCTTTATCGACATTTCTGGCAGTTGTGTTGCTTCGAGTATGATATTTGGAAAGAAATTCTTAGCTTATATAAATGATCTATCCTAGCTTTGGATAAAAGTTTGATGGGATACGTGATGTCTTTTGACAAAATGTGATTTGTAGTTCTATAATCAAGAGTCAACATTATCTGATAAATTGGGTTTTTAGCAGTAATATTACTACTGTACAAAGAAAGTTGATATGCCTAGCATTGTCTTCCCCTAAACCCGTTGCTTGCTTGGTTTTAATTAGGATAGCATAGAGAGTTTTGGTGTACAACATTGATATTTTAATCACCTTTTCATCATGCATGCATAACAAATCAGATGACTAGTGATGAAAAGGCGATAAAAAATGATCATACTACATATATATCATCTTATACTATATCTACTTTGGTAGTACGGTGACCTTTTGCATAACAAATCTTGGTAAGCTTGTTTTACATTATGGCAAAAATGCTTTAGGTAAGTTGGTATCATGTAAATCATCTTATGCTATATCTTGACTAGTGTTGATAAGCATTTGCTCCATTTTGGCCAGCTTCTTGTTCCATGTAAATCATCTTATGCTATATCTACTTTGGTAGCGTGGTGACCTTGACATAGTTGTTGAATATGTCATGTTACCTCTGTGAGGACATCTTTTGTTAAGTTTCTTGAGCCGTATCCTGTGAACTAAGCTGCAATGAAGTGCTTTTTTGGTTGTTGTGGATGGTATGCAAGTATGTTTTAGTAATGATTTATAAGGGGTTACTAGGTTTATACTTGAGTATCCAAGCACACTGAAATCTAATGTACAATTTTTGTTACTCTGCACTGCCGGTTAAGCCAAGGATCGACTTGCCAACTTGACTTCAGTGGGTATTTGTCAGGGAGCCAACTACTTTTGGAGAATGTATGATTTTTTTACATGTTATTACTTATTACCATAAATCCCATCAGTTTGAAGCTTATACTTGGAGAAACAATGAAAAGAACATAATGGCCACATTCTTGACTCTGTTCTTTTATGCAGTGGCATTATTACTAAGTAAGCCAAAGGACACTGCTGTGGCCTAACTTAGGATAATCGTTTGGTATCTTACCATAGTAAAAAAGTTAGTACTTACAAACCTCTTACGTTGGAAAAGTTGGAATTCAATTCTCCTGAAAGCATAACCATGGTAATAAGTCTGCCTTTCTTTTCTATCATTTTTTTTTTCGAAAAAGAAACCTATTGAGTGTGTGTCTGTTTTGTTCGTTACTTGACCATCTTAGTATATCTCTACGTTTCTTTCATTCCCAAACATTCTTTACCTCAGATGATCAGCTTCTAGCCTTGTACACACCATTTTATGCTTGTTCACAGGACTAGAATTTCTGCTTAATGGTGTGTATAAATAGACATGTTAATGATATTCAACAGATATTGATGATGATGATTAAATCATGTCTTCTTTTATGCAGAAAAATCCAAGTCATGACAAGTACATCCATAAGAAAATTGACTTCTATGATGAAATGGCACTTGTGGTTGGAAAAGACATGGCAACTGGGAGTTTTGGTAAGACATTTACTGATATAAATTTGGGAGCTCCACTAACTGTTGATGATGCTGTGAATAACATCACTGAATTAGTCATGCAAAAGGAAATACCATATTCAAATGCAAGTTCATCCGAAACAAATACATCATCATGTGGAGCAAAACACCGCAAAAGAAATCGCAGTAGTGATGAAATTGAGAAAATATCTGAGAGACTTGGAGAGGTGGCAGCTGCTTTAACAAAATTGAGTACTAATAAGCTTGATGTCTCAAGTTTATATGATGAGATCATGAAGATAAAGGGGTATGAAGAAGAGTTTCTCGCCTCAAATAAATACCAGTCTTTGATCATTTGGTGCAAAATGAGATGCTTGCTAAATCATTTATTGTGAAAAGTGATAGACTTCGATTGAATTTTCTCAAGAATTTCAAGAAACAAAGGCAAACATAATTTGTATTTAACTATACTTTTGTACTTAGAAACAAAGGCAGAGACATAAGCATTCAATTTCTATAATTTTAGTTGTGCTTTTATCCCATGGAGGTATTTAGCTCTATTTTTGTCTATTTGATGCAGTTTAGGCCTAAGATTTTTTTGGCATTTATCTTTGATATGCTTACATATAAACAGTGTTTGACAAAATAGTGTTGTTATAATTATATAATATTTGTTAAGTATAAAGGGATTGAAATGGTTTGAAATAAGATTGAATTAAGTTGCTAGAAAGAATATGATACAATTTTTATACAAAGTATTTGACTTTAGTTGATATAAATTAAATTTGATTGTAAATGGAGACAATATTTTTAAGCTAAAAAAACATTTGTAACATTTCAACAAAAAAATACAAAAGCTAAAAAATGAATTTAGAAAATATTTTCACTAGACTAATATCCAAACACCTGAAAATTAGTCTAGGAAATTATTTTCACTAGACTAACCAAACACATGAAAATTATGAAAAGAAAATTATTTTTCATGAAAATGACTTGGTTGGAAAATATTTTCCTAGGGAAAACATTTTACGTCATACCAAACAGACCCTTAACTCAGGGGATGATGTATGACTAAAATCTACTGATTTGACCCCTCTATGATGGTTTTTGTTTAGATCTTTGTAATCTGGTTGTGTGGATGATAAACACATCTAGATGTGTATAATCTAAACTCTTATACATTAATCTAGATGAATAAGAAATTTCCTGGCAACCCGGGTAGCGCCGCCGTCGCCGCGGGTTGCCGGTTGCTCTTGGACCACCATGGCAGCCCCCTTGTTCTTTCTTGTTGTTTTAGTTGCTAGTTTTGGATCCTTTTGCTTTGGGCCTGTGATGTGTTGAGTTGGAAGCCACGATGTTTTAAATCTAATGGGATTTTTTGTGCTTAAAATCTGATGGGCTTTTTGAGAAAATTGATAGCTTTTGAACTCATTTTTAATTCTGATGAGCTTTAAGAAAATTAAAATTCTTTTGGGCTTTTTGAGAAAATCTGACGGGGGTTTTTTGGATTACAAACATGAGTTTTAAACTAGATCCAATGTCCAGTCCAATAAAAATTCAAATTAACATCTAAATCACCTAAACTTAAAAATGAATTAATAATGGTTTGGTAAGCTAAAATGAGGGGGGAAATGAGGATTTCTTCAAAAACATCAGGGATTTTCTCTCTAATAAAAAATAATTTTTATCTTGATCCCCAGCACAAGATAATAATTAAAACAAGATTTTTTTTTTTAAAAGCAGTAAAAATGTATTTTTGTTATGGATTTTATGAAACAAAATTGGGCTTTTGATTTTGGAGTTTTTTTTGTCTTGGGCTCTTTAGTGGAAGGTTGTGGAGTTAACATTTTGTTTCTATTATACAAAAAAAACTCCAAAATCAAAAGCCCAGATGAGCCAATTAAAAAAATTTTATTTGGACCTAATGATTTTTAGTTGGGTCCATTAGTTTTATTAGTGGGTTAATTCGTTTTTTGGGCTTTATGGAGTTTTATTAGTAGATTGATGAACACGTTGGACCCAATTCTTTTGTCAAAAATTATCAGATTAAGACTAGGTCCAACTAGTTGGACTTTTTTTAATAATTGCGTTCTGACCCTTGACCTTTTAATTACACTTTGGCCCCAAAACTTTCCAAATTATATTTTTGACCCCTTAAACTTTTGAAAATTTCTCTAGTCCCCGAATTTTTCTAAAATGATTAGTTAGTCCCCCTAAATTTTGTAAATGACTTTTGTTGGTCCTTAAACTCAATTGAAATCACATTTTGTGATTCTAAAACTTTTATATTTTGCAATTAAGTCCCTAGAAGTTTAGAGTGGTTCTAATTGAGTTTCTTTTCCTCATTAATTGTTATGGTATTATTATGATTTATTGCTTCTTGTGCTTTTACCTTTAAATTAATTGTTTAGAAATCTTGCAATTTGCTCTCTAAAGTTTAGATTTTGCTTCAATTAAGTCAATTTCCTTGCAGCCATTATTATTTATGCTACTTTTTCAATTAAATGGCACGATGTTAGTTATTTAATTTTCTTTTGTTATGTGATAATATTATTTTGGTTGTTTGAGTATTACTTATATTTTCATCATTTCATATTGGTACCGTGATCCGCTTGCTTATATCTTGAACTAAAAATAGGATAATTACAGCACTTTTGGTGCCTAATGAGGTATATATAAATCCTTTTATGTGCTAAGTGTTACATATGATTTTGTGTGCTAGTTGTTTAATTGTTTTTCTTAGTTTTCTCCATTATTGTTTCTTTTATTATTATATTTAATGTATTGTGATTTATCCCAAAGGCTTAAGCCTAAAGTGAATAGATAGGATTGTGTACTACGTGTTTATTACTTTCCTTAGGACTTGTATATTAGAATATTATGTTTTATTTGTATTTTATGTATTTATTATTTTTATTCTGTGAGGTGTATTTATTCTTGTAAATATCTTCTGCTTACGCTAGCGTAGAATTTTCCCCCTCCTGTGTTACTCCAATGCTAGCGTGGCGAGTTTCCTATTCCCTAAGTATTCCATAAACATTTCATTCTTTTATATTTATTCTTATTCATCCAAACTAGATATAAATATGGGTTAATTTTTTGGAAACATGAATTAAATCTCGCATCCGATTTTGTTGGGAGTGAGAGTGCCTAGATTACCCGTAGAGTAGTTTAGCCTTCCCTTTCCTCAGTAGGAATCTCAAACCTATTCCTTTTGTTTTCGTAGACTATGAGTCATCTAATATAGGGTTTACAATTTATTTTTATAGATTATTTATTTATTTATTACAGTCTAAATATTTTTGAAACTCTTTATTACTTCGTTTAACTTTTAAGATTTTTCCTTTTCTTTTAAGTTTAGGTTAGTGTTCCGATGTACTTTACACACCAGGTGGCGACTCCATTATTTGTATAGTTTATTTATTCATTTTTATAAAAACCCTATACTAGATCATTTTTGGATCATCAAATGTTGCATTTCAAAGTTCTTTTTTAGACCCTATATGTGTGCTACTATTGTACTTAAATATTTATCTCTCTTTAACTGAATTATTTCATTTTTCTTGCTGAAAAATGGGGCATGACAGTCTTAACAAAAATTGATTTTGTTTAAATTTAAATTATAATATAATGTAATAGTAAAACATATTTAGTGATAGTTACATTAGTGTGAGGCCCACAATAAATAGAAAATGAATGTACAATAATTGAAAACAAAAAATAAGTTTAGTAATTAAAATTATTAAAGTAGGTATTTGAAGTTTAGTACCACTTTTGAACTATTTAGAGAATAACTTGCGATAAATAATTTCGAAAGTTATTTTCAGTCAGAGGAAGAAAAAAAAAATATTTTACATAGAAAATATCTTTCGGTGTTGACGCCAAAAGAAATTATGAAAAAATATTTTCAATCCAACCAAATCTAACAACCGCATCCTTAATTTGATGTTATTTGAAGAGTTCAAGAATTGGATTCGATTAGTTTGACAAGATTAATATTAGAGTTGAGTCCAAACAAAAAAACAATCTTGTAGCGATTGGAATATCCGAATCAAACTGAAATAACTTTGTTTTGATTATATGTAAACATTGAAGTTGTGGGAGTTTAATCTTACGGACATAAACTAGTAACTTTAAATGCACTAAGAAATTCACAAATCAATTATGTTCGTTTAATTAGGCTCGAACATCCATCGTTTGGTTTGACTTTCGGTAATAGGTGATAGTGTCAACCAAGAATTCAAGAAGGCCATTAAGATCTTTCTTTTGTTCTCCATGAGATTATGAATAAATCAAGAAGAGAGGAAATTTTCATATATGGATGTTAAAGGGCTAGTTGCTTTTACTGCTGCAAATTGTTTTACGTAAGAAACTTTATTCTTTACAAAGATCAAACTGAAACAAGATATAGTGAAACATAAATCGAATCTTTAGATGTGTAGGATTCCTGAATTAAATTCTTTATTTCTGCAGAAAATATCCATAAGCATAAGATATGTGTCTCAAAATATAAATCGAATACAAATTCCCACTAATCCCGGATATCCTTATATACCATACACCCATATGAGCAGTATGCTCATGAAAGACCTTGGGTGGTAAACATTTAGTAAGCAGATCTGCAAATATAGAGTTTGTGCCAATATAATCTATAGACACTTGACTACTCTAAACTCTTTCTTTAACAACTAGGACTTAATGTCTATGTGTTTAAATTTCGTGGAGCCTCTAGTTGTTGGAATATAGAGCTGCTGATTTATTGTTACAAAATAAATTAACAAGTCTTTCAATATCATCCAAAATTCGTAACCTTGTGACAATATTTTCCAGCTGTCATGGTACTATAAATTTCCATATTCCGTAATTGGATGTTTCGTAAGATGCTATAAATTTATTTGCTATGGTGGAAAGAGTTATGAATGTTTGTTTAACACTCTTCCATGAGATGGTAACTACACCAGCAAGTAGATAAATATAGTACGAAGTGGATCTATAACTGTCTAGACATCCAACAAAATTGAAATTGAGATTCCCAATGATCTCTACCTTGTCCGATCTCCTATAAGTGAACACGTAATGTTTTGTTCTCTGAATATATCAATAACTGGTTTGGCTGTTTTCCAATGATCCATTTCCGAATTTCTTAAGTATCTGTCTAACATTCTAATAATGTATGCAATATTTGGACGCATATAAACTTGAGCATACATCAGATTTCTACTGCTGAAGTATAGGGAATCTTTTATATTTCCTTACTTTCAAAAACATTGTTAGAGTATTGATCGAGACAGAACATACCTCCCATAGCAATAAGAGTATCTCGTTTTTACTATTCTGCATGCCAAATTTTTTAAATACCTTCTCGATATAGTTTTTTTGTGATAACATAAGAATGCTTTAAGAGCAATTTTGGTGTATCTAAATCCTTAATACAAAAGAGGCGTCCTCAAAAACTTAAAACATCTCAAATTTTTTTGATAGAAATTTCTTTGTTTCATGCAATAAGTCTATATTATTATTGGCAAGCAGTATGTCATCGACAAATAGATCCAGAAAAATGTGTATACACAATCACCAACCAAATTTATCTCAAAACTAAACGAACTGATAATTTAATGAAATTTGTGATACCATCGATGAGAAAATTGTTTAAACCCATAGATGGATTTCTTTAATTTGCAAACTATATTCTTTGCATTTTTGAACACAAAGCTTTTCGGTGCACTGTATAAATAGTCTCATCAATGTCACCATTGATAAACGTAGTCTTTACATTTATCTGCTGTAATTCAAGATCAAAATGTGTCACCAAAGCCATTATAATCTTGAAAGATTCTTTCAATGAAATTGGAGAGAAAGTCTCTTTATAATCAATGCCTTCTTTGTGAGTAAAACTCCTTACGAAAAGACGTGCCTTAATCTCTTCACATTTCTCTTTGATTTCCTTTTGATTTTAAATATCCATTTGTAATCAATGGGTTTCATACTTTTGGGAGTGTGATGAGTTTTCAAACGTCATTGTCTTTCATGGACTTAATTTCCCTATTTATGACATCAATCTACTTTTGAGAATTAGTCATTTGCATGATTTGATAAAAGTTGATTCTATTATCTTCTACCAATCCAATGTCATCCTCATATTCTTGGAGAAATATGATGTAATCATTCGGAACCACATTTCTCCTTTCTTTTTTGGATCTCCTTAATGGTATTTATTTTGAGGTTGTTGAGTTTGTTTTTTCAAGAATAACCTATTGTTCTTGATGGGAAGATTTTAAATATTATCTTATAATTCTGGTATTGTTTCTTGAACAGTGTTAGGCATAGAAACGTAATTATTGTCAATAACAATCGTAAGAAGAGAAATGGATTCTTCTTCAAAGACAATGTATCTAACTTTATCTTTCTCTCAAAACTTAAGGTATACCAACGGCAGGTGAATTTTTCTATTCCTTCTATAGGTATAGACCAACCGACTGAACTAGGACAAATTTGAGAGTTTAGGGGATAAAGTGTCCAAAACAGAAGTTTGGATACAAAGTGGGAATCAGGTATAAGTTGAGAGGTACAAAAAAGAATTAGTCTAACAATTTATAATCTTCTTGTTCCTTACTGCCCATAATCACCGTCCGTCTTCACATATGCTATTCCCAAAACTGCATCGTGCTAACGTAGTAAGTATTTCATGAACTTTTCTTGGACTTAATGTATGAAATGTTCTTGTTTGTTCGACCACCATCTTCGAGAGAATGTGTTATGCTCGCTATTAAAAGTAAGTGCTTTGGTATTAGTTAAGGAACAAGTGCAAGAGATTCACGATTTAAGAGAATTTAAAAGAGAGAAAGAATTGATTTCATTGAATAAATAATTTACAAATGGTTGCTTATTTATACACACAATTAAAATGGCCATAACAGCTAATATAACAGTTAGTTATAACGGTTAGTTCTTTGATTTGTGCCTATTGACTTGATAGAATATGAGTCAATTTAGACTAGAATCTTCAATATGTTTAACATCCTCCATCAAGTTGGATTTGTACAAAATGTACAAGTGCAACTTAATAGCAATGACGTGAAGTTGTTATATGGTTAGAGGTTTGGTGAGAACATCAACTAATTGGTATTCACTTTTCACATAAGGTAGTGAGATTGTCTTATTTATGAGTTATTCTCTTATAAAATGACAATCAATCTCAACGTGCTTTGTTTTGTCGTAGAAAATTGGACTAGAGACAATATGAGCTGCCGATTTATTATTACACTAGAGTAGGATTGGAGTGTCTATTTTAAAATCTATTTCTCCAAGCAAAGTTTTGATCCACACCAATTCACTCGTTGTAGAAGACATGGCTCTATACTCGACTTCGGCCCTTGACTTGGAAACAACACTTTGCTTTTTGCTCTTCCAAGTCATTAAGTTTCCTCCCTCAAATGTCATGTATTCGGTGGTAGATTTTCTTTCTTCTAAATCTCCTACCCATTATGTGGATCTGCATCTGAGTAAGCATGAACTTGATGGTTTCCATTACATTTCATGATAAGTCCTTGGCTGGGAGCATTCTTGAGATAGCAAAAAATTCTTTCCACCATCTTCATGTGCTTCTTTTTGGGAACCGCTATGTATTGACTAACCTGGTACACTGAATAAGAGACGTCAAGCATTATTATGGTTAAGTAAATTAACTTACCTACTAATTTTTGGTAGAGCCAAATGTCTTCTAAAGGTTCTTCCGATGCATCTTCTTCATCAAAGTCATCATGTTCTTCTTTCTTTTTGGCTTCTCAATTGGCGTGGATAGGGATTTCACTCCAAATTTACTTACATTTTTCAAAATATCAAGTGTGTATTTCCTTCGTGATAGAAATAGTCCATTTCTATCTCAAGGAAAAAAACCTTAGTATGCCCAAATCTTTAATGTCAAATGATGTTTTTAAGAACAGGTTAACATCTTGAATGCCTTGAATAACATCACCGATGATAATAATGTCAATCTATATAAATGAGAATAATAGTAGTACCATGAGAACCAAACTTAACAAAAAGAGAGTGGTCAGAGGTATACACTTTTAATCCATTTTTTTTTATTGTATTGCTTATTCTAAAACACCATACCGTAGGAGATTGCTTCAATCCATAGATGGCCTTTTTGAGTTTACAAACATAATCACTAGATACTTTAACTTGATATCCTTGGGTACATGCATGTAAACCACTTCTTCTAAATAACCTTGTAAAAATGCATTTTTAACATCTGTTTGGAAAAGACTCTAATCACAGTTAGTAGCTAAAGATAATAGTATCCTAATAGTGTTTATTTTAGCTATAGGCGCAAATGTTTCTTCATAATCTACTCCATATATTTGTGTGAATCCTTTTATTAATAACCTAGCTTTGTACTTATCTAAAGTTTCATAACTATGTAATTTAGTTTTATAAACGCAACCTACGGCCTTTTTTCCTAAGGGTAATTTGACTATGTCCCATGTTTCATTCAGATCATTTTCCAAGGCATCTAATTCTTCTTTCATGACTTGTTGCCAAATTGGTTGTTCTTTAGCTTGATTAAAGGTTTTAGGGTCTTGAATTCTACCTACTTTAGTTAGGAAGGCCCAGTATTGATTGCTAATGCAATTAAGGGCCAATGATTTTGAATGGGATAAATTACCTGATTACCATGGAAGAAAACACAATCTTGGTTCCGTTCGGAGATAGACCTATGGCTTCTTTGAGATCTTCTTAGTTGTGGGAGTAGTTCCACAATTTGTGGTGGTGGTTCTGATATCGTTCGTGGATCACTAGGTTTACTAAAGTCATGTGTAGGTTTAATTCTGTGGTGTGCTCATGTGTACTCTCTAAGGTTTCATTCAGATTTTTTTTGCTATTGGAGCCTTCTGCACATGAAGAGTTTGATTGGGTTAGGAAAGGATCATGATTTTGGTGATCATCTAAGGGTGGATTATGTATAGGTCTAAATAGTGGCGTATAGTCATAAGTAATTGTCGTTAATAAAATGAAGTGCATCAGCTGCGGTTTCATCACTTATGTCTTCTTTGGTAAAGTAAGGTATGTTTTCTAAGAAAGAGACATTTCTTGAAATAAATTTTTTATTAGTTAGAGACTTAAAACATCTATAACCTTTAGTGTCCACACAATATCCTAAGAATATGCATTTAATACTTCTATAACTTAACTTATTTCTAGAGTGAGTATCTATATGCACATAACAGACACAACCAAATACTCTTAAGTAAGTTAAATCTAGTTTGTGACCATACACTATCTCAATTGGTGACATATTTCTCAAGAGTTCAGAAGGTGTTCTATTAATTAAATGCACACCGTACTAATCGTATCACTCCAAAATTCTTTTGGAACATTAGAGTGAAACATCATGGATCTAGTTATGTCTAAAATGTGTCTATTTTTTCTTTCAACAACTCTATTTTGTTTTGGAGTATATGGACAAGTAGTTTGATGAATAAGCAAAACTCTTTAAATGCATTGTTAACATAACCTCTTTTCTATGGTCCGTTCTAAATCGTTTAATTGTTGAGTTAAATTGATTTTCAATTAGTAAAGTAAACTTAAGAAAACATTCATATACGTCAGATTTAGTTTTCATTAGGTGTACCCATGTATATTTTGATTTATGATATATAAAACTAATTAAAGTATCTATAATTATTATAAGATTAATTTGGTGCATACCAAAGGTCCAAATGAACTAAGTTGAAAAGATTTTCATATTCACTTTGAGAGATTACAAAAGGTAACTTAATCTGTTTACCCAAAATACCAGAGGAACATGTTTTGAAACCATGAAACTTTACATCATGCACTAGTTGACGCAAAACATTGGTAGGTGGATAAACTAATCTAGCATGCCATAATTCTTCAAGGTTTCAGTTTTCTTCAACCCTAATTGCTCTAGTCGTATTTTCTAAAAGGTAAAGTTCAGCTTTCAATATTCCCTCACCAATCACATGCCGGTTGGTATGTCCTGAAAGATGATTTTGGGTTAGGATCAAAGATTGCATACAATTTAAGTCTCTAGTAAGTTTACTTACGGAAAACAAATTAGAGGCAAAGTTAGGTAAGTATAATCCTTTGGTGTGGCGTGCTAAAATGTTCAATTTTTCTATTCCTTCTATAGGTATTTTGGTTCCATTAGTAATTGTAACATATATTTCATCACACAATGATTCAATACTAGATGCATTTGTCTTATCCTTAAACATATGATTACTAGCACCTGAATCAATAATCCATGATTCAAAACAAGAAGTCAAGTTAGATTTCATATCTTGACCATGAGACATGCTTGCTTTGTGAAAGTTGAGAAGCTTAGCTAATTCTTCCAAAAGGTTTGAAGTAGGATTGCTTTCGATTGCATGCTTAGTTTCTTAAGTATTTTGCTTGCTTGGGAGATCCTTAGGCTTGAGGAGAGGTTGTAATTCGTAACAATTTTCTTTTGAATGCCCTTGCTTGCCACAATATTCACAATTTCTACACCATTTGTGAGTCAAGATGACCAATTTTGACATATTTTCAACACTTTGGTGGTTCCCTTTTTCCTTGATTGTTGTTGCCAACTTGCATGGATGTATTTGTGTGAGCAATTGAGCCATTTTCCTCAACAAGAGAAAATCTTTCGACCTTACGTGCATCACAGAGCTTTGATTTCTTTTTTAACCATACCAATCACTTCATCATAAAGTGGTATTTCCTTACTCCTTAAAATGTTGTACCTTAGTTTACTAAATTCGGATCCAAGACCGAACAAGAGAGGCATCACCAAATCTTCATTTTCTCTCTTATCAAGTTCATTTAGATCGGTGGTGGGAGGACGCAATACATGGATTTTATCCCATGTCTCATTCACCTTGTTGGAATATTTCAAAAAATTATCATTCTATTAAGACTTTGAAGATCTTGCTTGAGATCACATATCATCAAAAAAATTCCCTTTTCCTCCAAACCACCGATTGATTGCTTCCCATAGGTTTTTGGCATCCTTTGTACTTTAAGTGTTAAGAGTTGAAGTGCACCAAGGAAGGAATCAATTGAGTTGGTGATCCATGTGAACACCATTGTGTCCACATAGAGCCACTCATTATACTCCTTTGTTCCTTCCTTTGCAGGCCGAATGTTGCCATTTACGTAGCCAAAAACCCTTTGGGCTATTAAGCCCTTTCTTGCTGCATTGATCCATATCAAAAAATTTTACCATTAAGTGGGAATGTTGTGAACTTTATTCCAATACTGTTGTCGATATTAATTTTGAAGATGCTTTCCTTGGTTGAGTTTGAGCTCGCATCTACCACGAACAAATTCGGCTAAAATAAATTTTTAGGATGTCGAAAATAACCAAAGGAGACACAAGCCTTATGGTGGTTAATAAACACTCAAAACACTTAATATTGCTCTGATACCAAGTTAAAGTAAGTGTTTTGGTGTTAATTAAACAAACAAAGGAACAAGAACAAGAGATTTACGATTTAAGAGAATTTAAAAGAGAGAAAGAATTGATTTCATTGAATTGGAAATAATATACAAATAGTTGCTTATTTATACACACAATTCCAACGGCTAGTTATAACGGCTAATATAACGGCTAGTTATAATAATTAATTCCTTAATTTGTGCCTATAACCTTAGTTGAATCAATTTGAATTTGAATCTTCAATATTTTCAACACTCGTAAAAGTCCTTTGTTCTTTTTGTTCATGGCCTATACTTTGTCATCTCCTATCTCAGCTCCATATCTCTATGGTGTCATATCTGATTGATTCTTGTATCTTGTTCATGTAACAGCATTCCTGTACAATACTATAAGTTCAGCACCATTTGACAGAATCATTGATGTCTTGCTTAAATTTGTGAAATAATAAACAAAATCTGATTAAATATCTAAAATAAATATGATTTAATAATATTTTGTTACATAGAAAAAACGAAATTTGACTAAGTATCTATAATCAGTGGTTGGTCATTTAATAATTACATTAGCTTTGGCAAGTGCTCTATAATTGTAGTTCTCAAAATGTGATTTTCCTACATATAAATCCATTATCACGAATTTTTTGGATCAAGGCATTAAAAATTTTCAAAAAAAATCATAATGCTAATCAGGTTGCAGTAGATATTTACACAGCTAAATTAGGGTTGAAAAGTAACAAAGCTACTTGATACTTGAATCAAACTTGGGTTGGCATCACAAGAGATTGTTCAGCTTGGTTGATTAATAATTAAGTCAAGTTTAAATAAGATTTAATATCCGTTATTTTTTTTACTTTTTGTATTTGACTCTAATTCGATTCGATAAGGTTGAAATTTTAAATTATATGTAAAAAAAAGCTCAAATTAACTATTTGAACTCAATTTGATTTCGATTCGACAAAAGTTTCTTTAAATTTGATTCGAAAAATAAACAAATCAAATTTAAACAAAATTAATAATTCGTTAAAATAATCAAACAAATTTAAAAACTAAATTATTCAATTTGTTTATGTTCATTAGTGCTATGTTAAATGTTGGCAACATCAATCAGCGCAATGATACACGTTCACAATTCAGAAAAAATGCATCCAAAAACAATCAACAATTTGTACATTTACTAAATGAGAAACTTGATCATAAGTGGGCAGATGTGGCTCATTTTTTGCCTTAATTTTCAGCTTGTGCAGCGTGTCCTGATACGAGTCATGAATTTTTGAAACATCCGAGACCTAAATTGTTGCAACCCTTAATCCATCTTGGCTGATTCTTGGCTTTAACTGACCTGGGGTTTTGTTGGTTTGTACCATCCTAACTAATCTTGAAGCATTCTTAAATAATTAAATTGATGTATATCCTAAACTTAAGTCGTCGAACAAGTAGCTTAATGAACTTATAATTGGAGTCATATTCCACTTGTATTATAATGTGAGGAAAATATTAATATATACTCGGTTTTGAATTTCATTTGTAAATCTTGTGGTCAGAATTAAATTTTATAAATTTGCTTATATCATCTGATGTCATAGATTCCATAACATTTAATCCACACTACAAGGTCTATAAATTGATAGGATCAGAAATCAAATCTACTTAAATATTTCCCATAATTGCATGCCAAAGAAATCTTGGTTGCATGTATAATGCAACATTATTTTACGGTTTCCTGATTTATAATTAATCGACGACTACCAGAACTTAGAAGGAGAATAATGATGAAACATTATTGCATGGATTAACAAAAGAAGGGCTAATGCAAAGGGATATCAATTTAAAATTTGATGAATCTATTTTGTATATCTTGCTTCATCATAATCACAACATCTCTTTGGGATCTAGTTTCATGGTCTTTTGCAATACTATTAACTGATGTCAAGTTTGTGCAGATTTTTGCATTTGCTCCTTAAACCTTTAGTGTTTCAAACTTTTCCCATTACAATTGTCCCATCACAGGTGTTAACTCACTGAATTTCTCCCAATTTGCATTCCCAACAACTCGATCGGATCCTTGTGTCAATTAATGGGTGTCAATTTTATATCACTAATAATTTTGACAGTTGAATATTAAAATAACACTATTAAAGAATAAAAATAAAAATAAAAGTAAGAAGGATCATATTTTTAAGCTTATATATAACAGTTTTTATTAGTGAGACTGAAAACTTTACTCCACAACTAAGAATTTGTATTCAAATGTTACTTTATCGAATTACCAGGAGAAGGCCACACATATATCTTGTGGTGGATGATAATACCACAATCTAAATGCTAATGCCACCAAATTTGAATTGTAAAATTGTCAGATACCTCCCTTTGTTATAAAAGAAAAAATATTAGACATGAATACTATACAGTTATTTCACAGCCCAAATGATATGAAATTAATTAACATATGAATTGTCCCAATGTCATGAGCAATATTTTGTCCTGCTTACGTGCATCATGGTTAAATTAGAAATTCTTGGTTGTTTAATAACGCATGATGTGATGGTAACTGGTCAAATTAAATCTTTGAAAATAGCCATAAATTTGTTATCTTACGTCTTTTGATTGGTAATTTTCAGACGGAAGCTTAATTAGCCAAACTTTACACTTTATCTGCGTCCATACATAGTAGTTGAGGGATTCCTTGTAATTCAAAAAAGAAAAATGAAAACACAAAACTTGTCAATTAATTAATTCCAAAAGTATAGTGTGGTTAGTGCTTAGTGGTCACTAACCTATGATTTCATTTAATTTGATCCAACCTAAAGAGTTGGCATAAAGTCACTTAATTAAAGAATTTGAGCGTGAAGCTGCCTTTAAAGAGCCTCCCACCTACTTTAATTGGCCCCTCCCAACTAAATTGCTCTTCCTTCCAAAAGAATGCAATTGAAAAAATAAGTACTTTGCCAATTCAAGAATTTTGTTGGCTCATGAGGTCATGATTCTTCAATTGAAAATTTCTAATTGGACAAATAGTCATTTGATGCACTTATCAGTTGGGTTGGTAAAGATCCATTAGGTGATATTTTGGTGAGAATGTGGACTATGTAGATTAATTAGGTGATGCTATATGTCCTATAAATTATTCCAAACAATTTAAAATAGACTACTTTAACCACATGGGCAATTATTTTGAATAGTCTACAACTTTTAGTCATAAAGAAAGAAAATACGATAGTATGTATTTGAAAAATTCATGCACTCTATCTTATTATTAGTACTTTTTATATTTAATATCCTATCACTCAAATGATAGTGTGAAACTACGTTATATTTTCATTGGCTACATCACGTGTTGTTGGTTCTGATATCTGAACTCAATTTTGTTAGGAAAAGCTATATTGGGCAAGTAAATCAAACAAATTTGAGGGACGAATATTAGGGAGACAAAAGAGTAGGGATAATATAAAATGATAGACAGCATTACTTATTCCAATAACAAGTGACTTAAGTGAGAGGTAATAAGGTTATTTGCAAATAGTGTATTACTTTGCTATATAAATATATATCTATTCAGGATGCTCCCTTCCATTAATTTTTTCTCATGAATTTGATTTTTGTATCGGGGATTTGTTGAATTACTTGAATTTTTCTCGTCTACGATTAAGGATTATGTATTTTGCTAGCCAAAAAAAAATTAAGAAGATTGGAAAAATTAAATACATAAGTTTATAAAACTATATCTAAAATATAATAGTAAGAATCAAAGATGTTTTAGCATTGAAAAAATTAGGTTAAATATACTATATCTCTGCGTTTAGTGGCCACATCAGCTGGTATGTATAGGTTCTGCGTTTACGGAGTTTATTCTATTTTTTTGAGAAGGTACATTTAATTATTCATATTCCAATTTACTCCCCTTAGCCATTGAGTTTCTCTTCTTCTTTTTTCCGAATGAGATAGAATGATAATTTTAATTTAATAGCATAAATGATGGGTCGTAGTTTTTTCCCATGCAAATGAGATCTTTTTCACCCAATAGATAGATTTTTTTTAAATATTCTTTTTAATCCAGATGAGATAGAACGATAATTTTAATTTAATAGCATAAATGTTGGGTCGTTGTTTTTTTTTTTTCCTCCCATGCAAATGAGATCTTTGTCATTTACCAATAGATAGATTTTTTTAAATATTCTTTTTTATCCATTCAATGATAGAACGATTTAATTTAATCGCATAAATTATGGGTCGTAGTCTTTTTTCCCCATGCAAATGAGATCTTTTTCATCCAATAGATAGATTTTTTTAAATATTCTTTTTAATCCAAATAAGATACTCCAGGTTGCCACCAATGAGTTCATTATTCATCCAAATAAGACTTTCAACACCAAGAGTTCATGGTCCTATTGTAGTAAAGTGAAGGATATTCTATCAAATGCTAGATATCCCATACCCAAAAGAAAATTTTAAGTTGTCTTTTTTAAACAATAAAATCAATATAAATAGGATAGGACCCTCTTAATTAAATAGCAAAAGTTTTGAAAGTAAATCAAGTATATAAATCCTTAGCTTAACGAGTAAATCAATTTTTAAATCAAGTTAAAATCATTTTTGTTTTCCAATTTTTCAAAATATTTTAAAAATTACCTTATTAATCAATTTGAAAAAAGTTGCTTATACTTCTCGTAAGTTGATGATGATAAGCCTTTAGTATTAGTAGAATTAAAAGTTAAATATGTTTATGTGTAATTGTAGTTCATGTTTTTTGTTTCCTTGGTGCATAATAGTTGGGGTGGCCGTTGCACCTCTAAATCCAAAAAATTGACCTGTTTATTGAATGCTTCCATTATACTACCAAATACTTTCAACTCTAGTTTTGTAACCCGTGCATAAGCACGGGTACATATTTATTTTTAGAGTGGGAAAATAAAAAAGTTAACTCTAATATTGTAATTATATTGACAATATTTTTAAAGAGTAAACCTATTCAAGAAAAAGTTGGGAACTAAGCATCTAATGGTAAACTATTCAAGAAAAATATGTTACAAATAATTACATATATATATCCAAGAAACATGACAAACACATATGCTTTAAAGCATTGCTATAGGAAAATTACACATGTTTATGCATATTTTTAGCGACATTAATTTCATAACATTCATAATTTCTTTTATTTATATTGTATATATTTATACAAATATTTACTTACTTCATAACATGAATACTTTGCCAGACTATAATTTGTAAAATTATTGCAAATCGATGTTTGAACATTCTCAATTTTTGTATATTGTTCCAAATAAAATTTGTCTCTCATTGCTTAGACATCCAAGAGAAATATTATCTTCCATCATGTTGTGCATGATTCATGCCGAGAATTATTTAAGAAATATTTCAAACACGTTACAAATATTTATAATAATGAGGAAAGCAAAATATCAGTTGGCAAAACATCTGCTCCTCTTTAATCAAAATATATGCGAAAATATACCTTTTCAATTAAATATTACAGTTCAAGCATCAAGTTTGCTCCTTGCCTGCTTTAGCATCCTCTCTGTCCCTATCCAACTTTCAAATACTTCATTGTTTTACGAATTTCTTCTTGTGTCTGTTCATTCTTAAGTGTTGTATAATGTACAAATAAATAACTATTCTGCAATACGGTTTAAAAAAATATAAACCAGGAAAAAATATAAAGACAAAAAAACTTATGTATCCTGAAACCCAAACGCAATCTTACCTAATCACAACGGCCTGCATTTTTTCATCCAATTGTATTGAAACGAAAATTGTATAGTATGTTAAGTTTGTATTCAGGTCATAATTTTGAAGTAATGCCTAAAGTCTAATTAAAAGTCTATAATTTCTCATATCCATCAATCTGGATATATCGGCCTATTAGTACTTGCAAATTGTCATAAAAACTTTCAGTACCACAGATTCTAGCAAATAAATAAGTCACAAAAGCAATGGACAGAGATACTAAGAGTAATGCCACTTAGTAGAGTTGATCAAAAAACGTCTCATAATACATTGTCTAGATGTAAAATCTAAGGTTCAAATTCCAGGTTTTACAAATATTCAGACAGGTGTCAAACACCATTGCTTGTTCTAGAAGATTTTCTTTTCCTCCAATTCTTTTATAATGCCCAGTTGAATCTCTTCTTATAAAGTAGGTTAAATTAGATGATAATATCCATGCATGTTAAAGTAAAAAAGAATAACTACAAAAGTAGCCCTAAGAAACTTCCTGTAGCACTGTAAGAATTTAAAGGTTATAACTATATGAAAATTCTACAGTTCTTTTAGGAAAACATTCTCTTGTACTTTAAAGGCTTGTACAGTACAACACTATGTGCTTTAAAAACTTGAACTGTACAAATCGTTAAAGTCAAGGAAATAGTTCCCTTAACGGGACTGTAGAATTTCCCATAACTATAACTTCTAGATTTTAAGAAGGAAAAAGTACCAAGAGAAAGGAATGCAGCGGTGCAACGACATAATTTGCAAAAAATTAAAAGCACAAAGGGGTGTATATATTGATAATTTGTAGTAAAAACTTTCAACTTTTCTTTGGGAGACATCGTTTTAATTTTTCCTCTTGGATTTGCTATTTTTTGGATACACCGTTTCATCCCTTTTCCATCTTGCGATATAGTTAGTTTTGAACTCTAGTTATTGTTGGTTCTATTACAGTTCAAGGTTGTAATACATACCTCCTTTTGATATGCACAATCAAGGAAAGTAGAAACTTTTTCTGTACACCTTACTTTGTCCACAACATTATAGTTATATACTATATTGTATTTTTTTAACCCATATATATAACTATAGAGAGTTGGAATATATATATATATATATATATATATATATATAATATTTCTTTTATCTTATAGTCCTATATTTATAGCCTAAAAATAATAAGAGACTTATAATAGTAGAGTTAAGAGGAATTACAACATAATTATTTCATTTATAAATCACATTGTATATATGCAATGTACAATGGTCAAAACGAATTAATATGGTCATTATAACCAATTTATGCAAAACCATTACATGTGTTTTGGTATTTATGTAGTAGAATAGTAATTAAAATGATTTAAAAGAATTATAACTCCCATAATTTAAATTCAAATTAACTCATAATATTTATAGTCACTTTAATTTTTATTAAAATACTCCAACAATCCCCTACTTTTTTAATAAAAAAATATAAAAGTATTAATATTTATTTATGCACAATGTGAGAACACCATGTATAATGAAAGTGGCAATACCTTGAAACCTTCATTTAGTGTTTCTATAATCTCCATACTAGAGTCAAAGTGGCTAAACCTTGAAACTAAAACTACTTTAGGGTATGTAAGACTATGTTACACACTTGATATTCCAGGTGTTAATATAAGTTTTTTAAACCAGAACATTACAGCTAGTCTTGTACTTTATCCCAAATTCATGAGTATCCCAAATAATTAGCCATATTCTCATAGAAAGCGATCTCACTTCCACACTCATTAGGTGAGTCTATCAAGAATACCCCCATGACTAAGGCATCTCAGCCATAAGAGTTATAGGATTAATTAAAAGATTAAATCTCAACCTTCTCATTATAGGATCGCATGCTTGCTTTACACCATAGGAATGGACTTATAAAATTGATCACCAAGTGCACACTTTTCTCCCAAAACATTCTATGATTTGTTTTTTCCTAACCTAATATCTTGGGATCTCTAGTCCCTAAGTAGAAGTATCCTTATAAATGATTCCAATTTAATAAATTTTAGACATAAATCCCATTCTCCTCGATGCACCTCATATCTTTGACTCAACATTAAGGTTTTATACTTTCACAAATTATTATACAAAGATTTGAGATTTAACATTCAAGTCAAATAATTTCAACAAGTCTTAAAATAATATAATCACATTGTACCACATTTTGGTGAGAAAATATTTTGCACAATTATAACCATCATGTGTATATGTGTTTACATTAAGTGAAGTCACAATTTCTTAATATTTTCTCTTCTGATAACCAATAGCCTTACTATTCAGAATCATCTATTTAGATGACTAATAGTCTATCATTTGGAGTTATTATATTTTTTCATGTATTACAATTGCTTCTCAATGGCTAGTAGTCTAATAGCCTACTAGGAGCCCTTTAAAAATTTTCTTAAATTTCTTTTTTGCACGAAATATCACGTTTGTGATACAAACAATTTGTCGACCTTTTATTTTTCAAATTGTGATCTCCAATAATATAAGCCATAATGAGTATTAATCTGCACATACTCAAGATAAGGGTTAATAATATCTAAAACATAGTATTCAATGTCATGACCATCCTCCCAAGATAAAAAATTACTCATATGTATTGTTGAGCAATAATGTTATTCACATAATTTTTCACATGACTTCCATTCACAATTCCACAACACCAAAAATATTGTGAATATACACATAATAATTATAAGAATTCAATATTACATTATGTATTCAAATCTATCAATAATAATGAAATTATTATTGTCATTAATAAAAATAAAACTCTTCTCAATATAATATTTTTATCAGTCAATTGCTTGCATGTATTCATATTACTTCAAATTAAACAAAATACATATAGCATTCAAGGTCAAATTATATGCAAGTCATAGAGAATATAACCACCACTATCACCTTATTTTATTTTTAACTTTTTAGATATTTTAATTTAATGAATAATCCAAAACTCCCACTATGAAATGGCATTTTATGCTACTGTGACACGCATAAAGTAACTTTCAAAAATTTGCACCACTGGAACAGTTGCCTTAAATACATAAACTAATATATAGTAATTTATTCCTACAATCCGAGCAAAGATAGAGTTTACAAGAAAAATGCTGGAAAAGGAGGCCAAATGGACAGACTGTCCATTTAGCATTACAATAAAAAGTTCTTTGTGAATATTAGCTCCAAAAATTTATTCAACATGATGGACAGTATAATTTGAATCTAGAAGTACTTGGATGTTAAATTGGTGTCTTTCAACTGTCATGGGAGATAAAGGAATTCATCATCTAAAGTAACATGTGTTGTAGGCAAAAGCTTTAGTAGTATAGCTAGGGAAAAAAAATACTTCCTCAGATGATATGATGATTAAAAAAAAAAAATTGCTAAACATACAGCAAGCACAAAAGAACTTTAAAAAAAATTTAAAAAAAATAAAAAATTCATGTTAGAACAAAAGAGAATTTATCTACCGTATTCTTTTCCATAATACTCACAAATCTTTAAGTAGACTAATTATTACTAATGTACGGTCATTTAATATACAAATTTAATTACTCTACCAATTTTTTATTAGGCACCTAACTATAAGGAGACTTAGATTTGAACCGTCATAATAAACACAAATAGAGCAGTGGCATAGAATTTATGATTTATTGCACATTTAACAATCTAAATTAAGTCACCATGAATGCCTACTGAATTAATTCCATCATGCTTCTAAGCAGTATAAGTTCTTAAAATATATATATAATATTTCTTTTATCTTATAATCCTATATTCGTAAGCTAAAAATAATAGGAGAGTTATAATAGTAGAGTTAAGAGGAATTACTATACAATTATTTCATTTATAAATCACATTATCTATATACAATGTACAATAGTTAAAACACATTATAACCAATTTATGCAAAACCGTTACATGTATTTTGGTATTTATGCAGTAGAATAGTAATGTATATGTAAAATGATTTAAAAGAATTAGAACTCCTACAATTGAAATTCAAATTAACTCATAATATTTATAGTCACTTTAATTTTTATTAAAATACTCCAAAAGTTATTTCATTTTTTTTCTTAATAAAAATTACTTGAAAATGGATAAATAAGCCAGAGATGGAAAAGAGAATAGTGTGATACGAATAGAATGCCAAGGCATTTTTGACAGGTGCGAGGGATAGAAGAACAAAGAAAGTGGAAAAGAAAAAAGGAAATATTCTTTCACACCAATAGTTGACCTTTTTTTCGTAATTATTTTCCTTAATTAAAAGTAGTTGTCAAAAACTCAGGTGGAGGCCTCCTGGTTTAGGAGGCCTTAGTTATAATAGTATAACTAGGTTGTTATCCTAGTATAAGTACGGGTATAAAATTATAATATACTAAGTTATCTGATCAATTTTTGTTTTTTACCCAATTCACTTATCCAAACACTAAATTCACAATAAAATATCAAGGAAACAATAAATACCACATTATTAGAATTATAATAAGCTGGAAAATTACAATTAAGAAAGACCACCCATATCCCTCAACTGCCCTTTAAAAAGTGAAAGTAAATATTTTAAATTCACCACAAAAAGACATAAAAAAAAAATAAAAGTAGGAAAATATATTTCAAAAGCTGACCATAAAAGGATGACCAAAAACATAACATAATTGCGGGAAAAAGTACCTTGTAATTAGAGAAAACGAAAGTTTACTTTCATTGTTAATTTTTCTGTGTATGCTACAACTGTTTTTATATATTGCTTTCAACCGTTATCTATAATTAATTTCCATAATTTGTGTTGATCACTGCAAAATAAAAAGCAATAGCTGTAATTCTAGAATTACACCTAATACAATGTTAGTTGTAGTTGTTTCACTATTCTATTTTCTCATGATTTGTAGGTTAAAAGGTTAGGTTTGAAATTTTAAAGAAAAGGCACTTTCACCTTAAAGGGGGGGGGGGAGGAAAAAAAAAAAAAGTAGATTGGAACGTTTTACTATGGTTAATGAGTGGAATTAATCTTTTAAGGTGTGTTTGTGAACATGTACGTTAAAAGACAGTTTATTTATCAAACTTGAATATATTTACTTTGTTTATAACTAACCCAGGCCTCTTTCCTTTTCTTCAAATGCTGTTGCTGCTACTACTATATAAGTTGGAATTAGGATTGAGTAGAACTCCACTTAATGACTTCTCAAATAATTTATAAATAAACCTGTGCAAACATTAACACAAAAAAGCATAAAAGATAACAAAATGGAAACGAATTTAATAAAAAATAAAATTGTATATTTCATTTCTTGACAAAGATTATAACTAAATATTTTCTTATTTCAAATTGATCTTTTGAAATTAATTGCATATGATACATATCTGATTGTACATTATCAAGTTGCAAACAGTTAAAATGC